>OX387244.1:245987900-246157900 GCA_947561735.1 Cenchrus americanus | reverse complement strand
ACTGAAAATATAAGAGACGGGGCGTCCTAGGGTTGGGGGCGACTAGGGGTGGGGCGCCCCCAACTTGGGCCTAAGGCCCAACCAAACTGTCAGCGCAGCACTTTGGCAGATTCTGGACGTCAACTTGTTTCGACGATTCCCATTGACTCGGGACGAATTTTGGTACGAGACCAGTGCCATTGGAATCTCTATGAAATTCTGCTTCCAACCATATATAGAACGTCCAAAACCAACTCAGTATGCGACCTGGATATCCATTTTATTGCGCACTGCTCCTGGACTCCGAACTGGACTCGAATTTGAATTGCTTTTGGCCTCCACCTCGGGGACTCGAACCGGATCAACCTTGGACCTCCTTCTTGACTTGGAAACCCTTGTTGGACTTCTTCTACTCCATTCCATGCACCAATCGTGGTCGTATGCATGAGTGTCATGTCCTCATCATTCTCCCCTTCTTGATGAAAAGCCGTCCTCGACGTCGATTGTACTTGGAACCGATCCCGCACAACACAAGAGCAAACGGGGTTTCGAAAACCAAAAAAGTCAAAATTATTGTGAGGAGAAATGTCACCATGTTTCCAATTGGTGAATATGTCATCCGGCATAAAAAATTTAGCGAGCATGTAAGCATCGTGAGCGGACGACACAAAATGTTTGGCAACACTTTCCCGCAAAACATTAGTACCAAGAAACGATAATGCAGAAATAGATGGCAGGAACCAATGATGCTCCCCTTCTTGGAAATCAACAAGTGTTATTTAAAACAAAACTACGAGAAGAACATGGGAAAGTGGTTGTATGATGGTTTCCCTCTAATCGATCACAATCTTGCAAAACAAAAGGAGAATTCAGGTTTGTACAAATATAAATGCGATATACCATATAGTGTCCTTTGTTGTTATATTTGCCAATAACATGATATGTATGTCTATACAACCATGGCAAATCAGCATGTGCAAAAATTATCTCTTCTAAACAATCTAGATTACACAAATCATCGAATTCAATGTAACCCAAGATATGTAAAGAAGACAACAAATGGAGCTCATCACTTCTACTAGAAACATGCATAACAAGTTTATTTTCAGCACTAGCATGTAAAATGGAAGTAGTAGCACACCATGCAACTTTATCACAAGAAACATCAAGCAAATCACCATGTGACAAAGATAAATCAAGAGATGGTTCCATTATTAATTGCTCGACTAAAGTATGATTTGTTGAAAATTCAGCATATTAACACAAGTCTCACCTTCCTTGAGTGTAGCACCATGGACATTACCTATGTTCTCAGTAGGAGTATTAGGTGCATTGTGAAGTGATGGATCCGAGGATGCTCCGGCAAGTTCAGCCGTCCTCTCACGTTCGGCGTTGCGAGCATAATATGAAGGCACAAAGCTACGTCGCATAGCAACTTTTAATTCAGCCCACATGGTGGGAGTGCTAATGGGATTTTTTCGTTCATAACGCCACCAATGTAAGGCAAGATCAGTAAAAGCACTAATGGCAGCTGTAACTTGAGAACTACCAGGAAGATCATGACATGAAAATTTCTATTCGACCGCTAACTCCCAATCAAGATATGCAGCTGGATCATATTTGCCATTGTAAGGTGGAATTGTAAAAGGAAGCTTAGCAAAAGAATCATTACCACCATGGATGCACGCAGGACGGACGCGTCCACTGAAGTCTCCAAGCATTCATCTCCTTCGTAAACTTGTGATCAATGTTTTCATTGCATCGAGGTGTGACACAATGGTGTCGAGCTTAGTCTTAGTGGCCTGCGGCTGGTCATCCATCTTGTCGTCACCTGCCATTGTTAGCTCAAACACAAAAACAAAATCGATAACAAAACAGGGGTGTATTTGCTCACAAATGCGCTCAAACTAGTGTTGTTATCAAATTCTTATTCATTCTTACCACGCACACAGGGGCGAACTGCAACCAACCGGTGGAACCTGCGGAAGATTGGAGGAGCGATTGCCTGGGGGAACAAGATCTGCTCGTCGGAGAACTTTGTGGATTTTTGGGAAGGCTGCACTCACTTGAAGGATTAGCACAATCAAACAATAATGCGAAATTGAATAATAGTGCTAAACACGATCAAATGTTGCTGATTACGAGTGCGAAAGCGGACAAAGCAAAAGAGGGGTTCGGCGTTATCTAGAAAGGAAGTAAGTGAAACAGAAAGGAGGCCTTGATGCAGTGAGCGTGGGCGCCTGTCCCTTCGGACTCCTTTTTGTTCTTTTTTTGGACTGTCTACTTTTTTCTTTTTTTTGGATAACTTTCCCTTTTTATTTGACTTTCCAACAACTACGGGAGGGAGGGGGAGGGGCTTCACGGCTTTGCGTAGCGCGAGGTAGCCTAATCCGTTTGCTCCCTCTTTTTTTATTTCTTTCTTTTGATAACTTGCCAAAAGACACGATGGGGAAACCACCAGATGTAGCTGACGTGCACTACCCACGGCTGCAAGGGTTCGGCTCGAGGGGGTGAGTTCACAGGGTTTTTTTTCGCGAGGGAGCCCGGCCTGGGAGGGTGTGCGGTGTGACAATTTTGCGGCGCGTGGAACTAGTGCGAAGGGGTGGTTCGGTGTGGAGGGGGTTGCGGCGAGGGAAGTTTTTTTCCTTAGGCAGCAGATAGAAACGGTGGCGGCGATTTAGGTTTGGAAGAAAAACAACGAAAACACAAGGAACCAGCAACGATTGAACGAACAAACACACAAACTCAACAACACAAATTATTAAATGAAAGTGCAAGGATAAAAATGTTGCCTGGGACAAGGATCTAACCCGGAATAATTTTTTTTGGTTTTTGTGGACCGTAGGAAATAAAAAACACTCGATAAACTCAACGATCAACCCGGAAATCTGATACCACTTAATAGAGGGGGAGTGCCCGATCTTTCGGTGAGTGGAGATAAATCCGATTTGGTGGTTGTTGACCCTCACGATCCGACTACGACGAGCGAGACTCAAAGCGCCAATGCAATCGCTGAACCAACTCCCGATGGTTACCAACCTTGCCGGCGCAAGATCAGCCTGATCACGAAGATCAATTCTTGTACGCAATCAAAGAACGAACAAGAATCCGAGGCAAGCAATCTTAATATCACTAGAAGGTGGAGTCCGAATTACACGACGGCGGCACGATGGCGGCTGTTCGGTTGTAGCTAAGGCTAACAAATAAATCAAACTCAAGTTTCTAAGGCGGCGGCTACTGAAAATATAAGAGACGGGGCGTCCTAAGGTTGGGGGCGACTAGGGGTGGGGTGCCCCCAACTTGGGCCTAAGGCCCAATAAAACTATCGACGCAGCACTTTGGCAGATTCTGAACGTCAACTTGTTTCGACGATTCCCGTTGACTCGCGACGAATTTTTGCATGAGACCGGTGCCATTGGAAGTTCTATGAAATTCTGCTTCCACCAATATATGGAACGTCCAAAACCGACTCCGTATGTGACCTGGGCCTCCGTTTTATTGCGCACTACTCCTGGACTCCGAACTGGACTCGAACTTGAATTGCTTTTGGCCTCCACCTCGGGGACTCGAACCGGATCAACCTTGGACCTCCTTCTTGACTTGGAAACCCTTGTTGGACTTCTTCTACTCCATTCCATGCACCAATCATGGTCGTATGCATGGGTGTCATGTCCTCATCAAGCGGGGCCAAGAGCCCTCGTCGCTTCACCCCCAACGGGGGCCGACATCAACGCGCACCGGGGCCCACGCCCCGCAAGCTCGAAGCCAAGCTAGCGGAGGAGTATCGGATGGTGCGGTTGCTCCGCGCCTCTATGGCGGGGGGAAGCCTCCGCACGCGGCGAGCGCGTGCCGGAGCCGGGCATACGTGCCCGCGACCGCATCAACACCGATTTCAACGTCGACAACCCGTACACGCCCCCGCGAGCGAGCCGAAGCTCATTGCCGCCGCGACGCCGCCGTGGGCCATGCCCGCCCCCTCAACGCCCGAGACGTGGAACCCGCACCGAGAGGCGCAGCGCTCATCGAGCAAGCGGCCGTCCGGCGAGGCCGAGAGCTCGGCGTCCCGCATCCGCCGGCAAGGAGACGCGCGGGGCGATGGGGGTGCGCAGGGGGCCAAGCCCTCGGTGCACGCAGTGGAGCGACGGAGCGACCCGCCAACCCGGGACGCACACCGGCTAAAGAGCGGCTCCTTGACACGCGCGGGCAAGCACGGGACGGTGACGCCCGCAACGTCATCAATGCTCGGCGGACGAGCAAAGCGGATGCGCGAGCGGCGGCAGCTACCACCCTCGGCGGGGTGGACGCTACAACAACGATGAAAACCGCTCACCAATGCCGAACCCCCGAGGACCCATGTGTTTAGCCGGGAGATCCGCGTGGCGGCCTTCCCCTAGCGCTTCCGCCGCCCCACGACCATTGTCAAGTACAACAGGGAGACGGATCCCCGCGTGTGGCTCAACGATTACCGCCTAGCATGCCGGTGGGCGGGGCCACCGCCGACGAGGTCATCATCCGCAACCTCCCCCCCGCACCTAGGCAATTCAGCCCGACGTGGCTCGAGCATGTGCCGGCCGCCGCATCCATAACCGGGACGACTTGGTTCGCACGTTCGTGGGCAACTTCCGCCGCACGTATGTTCGCCCGGGAACTCCCGGGACCCGCGCTCCCGCACCCAAAAGCACGGCGAGTCGCTCCGGACTTCATACGGCGCTTCTCCAAGCGCCGTACGGAGCTCCCAAGCGTGGCGCAATCCGAGATTGTGCATGCCTTCCTCGAGGGCACCACGTGCCGGACCTCATGCGTGAGTTGGGGCGCAGCCCGCCGGCGGACTCGAACGAGCTGTTCGACATCGCCACCGCCTTCGCCTCGGTGAAGAGGACGTGGGGGCGATTTTCGACGGCAAGAAGGGCAAGCGCTCGGGACGACGCGCCCGCGGAGGGCAGCAAGTCCAGGGAGCCCCACCGCGAAAGACAAGCGGGACAAGAAAGGGAAGAAGCGCGCTCCGCGAGGCGCGCGAGCAGGGACACAACGGCGACAACGCCGAGGCCCTTGCTGTTGACCCGGCTCGACGGGGCCCTCGACCGACCCCTCGAGGTCGGGGGGTGTTCGATGACATGCTTTGAAAAAACCATGTCCATATCACAAGACTCCGGTGAACCACACCCTCGAGCGAAGGCGATATGCTCAAAAAAGTTCTACGGCCGCGCCGCCGCGAAGGACGCGAAGGCCAAGAAGGACGGAGGAGATGGCGACGCCGGGGCTTCCCCGCCGTGGAGAACGTGTTCCTCATCTTCGGGGGGGGGGGGCCGTCGACATGTCGAGCCGCCGGCGCAAGCGGGGAGCGGCACGAGGTCCTCGCCGCGGAGAAGGCACCTCCCTCCTTCCTTGACTGGTCGGAGGATGCCATCACCTTCAGCCGTGAAGATCACCCGAACCGCATCCCTAACCCGGCCGCACCCACCGGTGGTGGACCCGGTCATGGGGAACGCGCGGTTCTCAAAAGTCCCGATGGACGGAGGCGGCAGCCTCAACATCCTCTACGCGCACACGCCGCGCCCGCTCGGGGATCGGGTTGGACCGGCCGCGGCCCGAAGACGACGCCACTCCATGGTGTCGCGTCGGGCAAGCGCGTCCGGCCCCTCGGCGCATTGATCCGCTCGTTTGGTTCGGCACTCCGAGCAATTTCCACAAGGAGATGCTCACCTTCGAGGTGATGGGGTTCCGGGACGCCTATCACGCCATACTTGGGCGGCCTTGCTACGCCAAGTTCATGGCCGTCCCCAACTACACCTACCTCAAAATGAAGATGTCGGGACCGAACGGCGTCATCACCATGGGCTCGTCCATCGAGCACGCCTTCGACCGCGACGTCGAATGCGTGGAGCACGCGGAAGCGCTGAATGAAGCGCTGGTGACCACCTTGGAGAAGATGGTCAACGAGGACCTTGACTCCACCACCAAGCACGCCGGCAACTTCGAGGCCGCGGAGCAGACCAAGGAAGTGCCCCTCGACCCTGCTGCCCCCGAGGGCAAGGCGTTGAGGGTCGGTTCTACCCTCGACCCGAAATAGGAATTGGTGCTCGTCGACTTCCTCCGCGCCAACGTCAACATCTTCGCGTGGAGCCCGTCGGACATGCCGTGCATACCAAGGGAAGTCGTCGAGCACTCCCTTGACATCCCCGCCTCACTCCCGCATCGTGCGGCAACGGCTCCTCCGCCGCTTCGACGAGGAGCGGCGGCAGGCGATCGGAGCGGAGCCGCGGAAGCTTCTCGAGGCCGGGTTAATCAAGGAAGTGTTCCACCCTACGTGGCTAGCCAATCTCGTACTAGTAAAGAAAAAGAACGGGAAGTGGCGGATGTGTATAGACTACACCGGTCCTTAATAAAGCATGTCCTAAAGTTCTTTTTCCTTGGCCGCATATCGATCAAATTGTTGATTCGACCACCGGGTATGAGCTACTTTGTTTCCTTGATGCCTATTCCGGTACCACCAAATCAAGATGAAGGAGTCCGACCAGCTCGCGACTTCATTCATCACGCCGTTCGGGATGTTTTGCTACATCACGATGCCGTTCGGCCTCCGAACGCGGTGCAACGTATCAACGGTGCATGCAGCACGTTTTCGGAGACCATATCGGCCCGACGGTCGAGGCGTACGTAGATGACATCATCGTAAAAACCAGGAAGGCGGACGACCTGGTTGGCGATCTCAGCATCGCGTTCGGCCGCTCGCGGGCCAATGGGGTAAAATTGAACCCCGAGAAATGTATCTTTGGCGTGCCGCGGGGCATGCACCTAGGATACATAATCTCCCGCCGAGGCATCGAGGCCAACCCCGAAAAGGTTGCAGCCCTCGAGCGAATGGGTCCACTTCGGGACCTCAAAGGGGTACAAAAGGTGCCGGGGTGCTCGGCCGCCTTGATCCCCTTCATCTCGCGGCTCGGCGAAAAGGCTTGCCCCTCTACCGTCTCCTCAAGAAGCACGAGCGTTTCTCCTGGACCACCGAGGCCCAGGATGCGCTCGACAAGCTGAAGGCGTCCTTGACCCACGCCCCGATCCTCACACCACCGCAAGACGGCGAACCTCTGCAACTCTACGTGGCTGCGACCACCCAAGTGGTCAGCGCCGTGATCGTGGTAGAGCGCACGGAGGAAGGGCACGCCCTGCCGGTCCAGCGGCCGGTGTACTACATCAGCGAAGTCTTGTCCGACACCAAGACACGCTACCCTCAAGTCCAGAAGCTGCTGTACGCGGTGGTCCTTGCACGGCGCAAGCTTCGCCACTACTTCGAGGCCCACCCTGTCACGGTGGTCTCCTCCTTCCCGCCGGGGGGAGATCATCCGCAATCCGACGTAGCGGCGAATCGCCAAATGGTCTGTGGAGCTGATGGGCGAGACACTCGCCTACGCTTCGTGCAAGGCCATCAAGTCCCAGATCCTAGCGGATTTCGTCGCTGAGTGGACGGACACCCAACTGCCGTCGCCGCAGATCCAGGAAGAGTGCTGGACTCTGTATTTCGACGGCTCGGTGATGAAGACCGGGGCGGGCGCGGGCCTGCTCTTCGTGTCACCCCTCGGGAGCACATGCGGTACGCGAGACGTCTCCACTTCCCCTCGTCAAACAACATGGCCGAGTACGAGGCCCTTCTCTCGCGGCCTCAAGATCGCCATCGAGATAGGCGCCAAGCGCCTCGATGTTCGGGGGATTCGCAGCTCGTGATTGACCAAGTCATGAAAAATGCGAGCTGCCACGATGACAAGATGGAAGCATACTGCAAGGCCGTGCGAGCCCTCGAGGACGGAGTTCTACGGCATCGAGCCGAACCACGTGCCCCGCCGGTGCAACGAGGAGGCGGACGAGCTCGCGAAGATCGCGTCCGGGCGGATCACCTGTCTCCCCGAACGTTTTCGCCCGAGATATCACCCGCTTCTCCGTCGCCCTCAAACCACACCCCTCGAACCACGCGGAACCCTCGGGGGCTCCCTCGAACCGGCGGCAGCGCCGAGCCCATGGATGAGGACCCCTCGAACGAGGCGTACGTGCTCTCCCTCCTCGAGGGGTACGGTGCCGGCCGAGGCGAAGTGATGGACATCGAGTCGGCCCCCATCAGCGCGGACTGGCGCAACAAGTACATCGCCTGGATGGACCGAGGGGAACTCCCCTCGGACCGATCCGAGGCCAGTCGCGTCGCCAGGATGGCCAAGTCTTTTGCCCTCGTCGACGGCGAGCTGTAAAAGCGCGCCGCTTCCGGCATCCTGCAGCGATGCGTGCCCATCCCCGAGGGGCGCGAGCTCCTCCGGGACATACACACGGGGATTTGCGGCCACCACACCGCACCCCGCACCCTCGTAGGCAACGCGTTCCGCCAAGGCTTTTATTGGCCTACCGCGGTCGCGGATGACAGCGAGATCGTACGCACCTGCGAGGGGTGCCGCTTCTACGCCCGCAAATCCAACCTCCCGGCTCACGTCCTGCAGACCATCCCCATCACATGGCCTTTCGCCGTGTGGGGGCTGGACATCGTCGGGCCCTTGCGAAAGGCGCCCGAGGGCTTCACCCACTTGTTGGTCGCAATTGACAAATTTTCCAAGTGGGTAGAAGTACGCCCCATTACGAATCTCAGGGCGGAACAGACAGTGACGTTCTTCACTGACATCATCCATCGTTTTGGAGTGCCAAACTCCATCACCGACAACGGGTCCCGCTCACGGGCAACAAATTCCCGGAGTTTTGCGAAAAATTCCACATCCATGTGGATTGGGCACCGTGGCACACCCACGGACCAACGGCCAAGTAGAACGTGCCAATGGCATGATCCCGCAAGGCCTTAAGCCCGAATTTTCGACCACCGAACGGTGTCCGGTCGAAAATGGCTCCAGAATTGCTCGCGGTCGTGTGGAGCCTAAGGACCACCCCAAGCAGAGCCACTGGGTTCACCCTGTTTTTTCTAGTCCATGGCGCGGAGGCCGTCCTCCCCACGGACTTAGAATATGGGTAACCCAGGGTACGAGGCTATGACGAGGACGCCAACCAGCGAGCCCGCGAGGACTCACTGGACCAGCTAGATGAAGCGTGCCTCGTGGCCTTGATGCACTCCGCAAGATACCAGCAGTCCCTCAGGCGCTACCAGGCACGGAAGATACGCCGGCGGGACTTCAGCGAGGGGGATTTGGTCCTAAGGCTACGCCAAGACAACCGAGGACGCCACAAGCTATCACCTCCGTGGAAGGGACCCTACGTCGTGACGAAGGTGCTCAAGCCCGACACATACAAGCTAGCCAACGAGGACGGCGAGGAACTCACCAACGCTTGGAACATCCAACAACTACGTCGCTTCTACCCTTAGCTAGGATTTCCAAGTCTTTTGTTGTAAATCACGTGCCCAACACCCCGCTTGGCGATGACCATGTAAACATCACCGCTTCAATAAAAAGGCTAACTCGGCTTTCCCCCCGAAACCCAAGTTACCCTCGGGGGCTACCGCGGGGGGCATCCCCCCCCAAAAAAATGGTCCCATTTTTTCGCAAAAATAACCCATGCGCTCTAAGTACGGTTCGACTTTGGCCTCGAGCAAAATTCGAACGGGCGCGAGCAGCCTAGCGGAAAGGACGCGCGAGTCGAGATAGCCTACACCTTCGCGAGGATACGGCCCTTCTCTCTTGCCTCCGGCCCCGCAGGTCGCTCGCGAAAATCGAACTTCCGTAACTCGAATTTACTCGGAAGAAGGAGAAACAAAACAGCGCAATAAAGTAAAGGACACCATTTCGCTTTCACAAGTGTTTGAAACAAAATGATTTGTTCATTTACATGGCCACGCGGCCCATACACTAACATACAAACAAAAAAGGGCCTGGCGCCCGGCCAGCCTTCGGTGCCCGAGGAGCATCGGCATCGACGGCGTTCGGGAACAGGAACTCCTCGAAGGCTTCGGCAAGCGCCTCGGCGGCGTCAGCCGGCTAACGCGTCCACGCGCTCCATCGCCACCTCGTCCTCGACGCCCTCGGGGACGATGTAGCCCCTCCGCCACGGCCTCGAAGTTGATCTCGTAATGAGATCGCACCACTCCGAGGGCCTTCTCGGACGCCAAGATGCGAGCCCGGCGCATGCGCCCGTAGACGTGCCCACCAAGAGCGCGCAGGCGGCCAGCCGCGAGCTCCCGCCTGCGCCTCGCCCTCCTCCACGGCCCGAAGGTCTCGAGGGCCGTAGAATGCAGCTCCGCAGCTCCTACTCGGAGGAGTTGTAGGAGGCCCCAGGGCCTTAGCCCGGTCGGTCGCGTGCCCCAAAGCACGGTGCGCGTGCCCGAACGTTTCCAGCAAGAGAGAAATCGGAAATGGGGGCGAATCCCCTAGGGGAAAATCAGCAAAACAAAAGACAAACAAGGACCTACCTTCGACCCGTCTCTTCTCCACCTCGAGGGAGCGGCGCTCGGCCTCGACCGCCCGCCGAAGGCCGTTGACGGTGTCGCTCGCTCCTTGAGGGCCTACTCCCCGGCTCGCACTCGTGATGCCGAGAACCACCGCTCCGCCCTCGAGCTTCGAGAACTCCGCGTTCCGCTCCTCCGGCCGACCTCCCGCGCCGCCGCGCGAGCCGTGCGCTCCCCGCTCGAGCGCCGACCGGCGTCGACAAGAGCGGCCCGCTCCTCCCGCCGGAGCCGCCCCCCGAGCCCCCCCCGGCGGGAGCCGCGCTCTTGCAGAGCCGGTCCCTCCGCGATGGCGAGCACAAAGCAACCTTGGCGTCGAGGGTGGCCTTCGCCCTCGTCGGCCCCCTTGGCCCTCTCGCTCGCCGCGCGCGCCCTCTCCTCGGCCCTCGGCTCGCTAGGCCTCGCGCCTCTAGGAGCCACGCGCGGACCTCCTAGTTCTCGGCCGGACGGTGGTCACCTCCGCCTCCCGCTGATGGCCGGCCGTGCGCATCCTCTCCCGCATCCGCCCCCGCGCCGCCGCAGCCGCCTCATCCCGGTCGATGAGGGCCGTGCAAACCCGCTCGAGGGTGGAGGGGCGCGCGCGCGGCATGCCTCTCGCACTCTTGAAGCCGGTCGCGTAGGGCCTCGGCCCGGCACGGCGCCCACCGTCCGGGTCCTCAAGGCGTCGCAAGCGCGTCGAAGGCGTCCCACCGCTCCCGGAGCCGGCGGAGCTCGGCGCTCATCCGATCGAAGGCCTCATATTTGTCGCGGGCGCGGTGCTCGAGCTCCCCGCCGCCAACAAACCGAAACCGGTAAGCGTCGCGCCGCGAGGATCGAGCGTGAAGACGAAGAAATCAAAGAAAGTACACGACGGCGCCTCACCCGGAAGACACGCCACGCAGGCCGCCATGAATCCGCGCCGCCCTCGTTCAACGCTCGGCTGAGCGCGCGCGCCGTGGTCGCGGAGCTCCCCCCCACCGCCTCCCCGCTCCTCCCGGGCGTCGGCGAAGGCGGCGGACCGTCAATGCGCCCCTCTCCCGGGAGCGGAGCGGTCGGCGCGGGAAGAAGAGGCCTCGCCGCCGTGCCCTCGGCCTCCCCGCCACCATGTGGCCGTCCCGCCGCCTCACAAGAGCCCCCCTCCCGGGACTCGAAGGACGCGTGGGGAAGCTCACCCACCGGTCCCACCCGGCGGCGGGGAGTCGTCATCCGGAATCTCCACCACCACCGCCCGGGAGCCGCCGGCGGGTGCGGAGCCCCTCGCTACGCCTCCACCGACGCCTTCGCTCGCACCTCCGTGGCCGCGGGCCTCCGCCGCGTCTCCGCAATCGCGGGCGCCGGTGGCCCTCCATGGCGTACGCCGCCGGCGGCGCCACCGCAACCGGCACCGCCGGCCGCGCTTCCACCACGACCGGCGCCGCCGCTCCTCGACGGCCGCCGGCCGCGCCGCGGTGGGCGGAACCACCGGCCGCGACCTTGAGGCCTCGGCCGCGCTTCGCGAGCTCTCGCCCGCCGCCGCCGCCGCGCTCACCCCCGCTCGCGGCGCCCTCGACGAACGCCGCCGGTGGGGATGGACGCGTCCGCCCTCAACACCTTGGCCGGTGCGAGGGGGAGGCACGGTTGGCACCACCCCCGCGCAAGCACGAGCAAACCGTCGTGTCCCCGCCTATCCGACACACAACCTCTCGAAAGGACAAGTCTCTCACCTCGAAGAGGAGAAGGCACGCTTCCTCTTCCTCGAGGTCCCGGCCGACGACGCCGGCGCGACCGGCGCGGTCACCGCCACGCCCCCGGCCATCTCCACCGCGTGCGCGGGCCCCGTCCCACGCGCGGGCGCATTCGCCGCGCGCACCTCCGAGGCGCGCGCCGGCGCCTCCACGGCCCGGCCGCCCTCCCGTTGTCGATTGCCCGGCGGCGGGCGCCTCCGCACCCGCCCCGTGCGATGCCGCCCCGCCGCCGGAGCCGGCTCCGGCGTCGGGGGTGCGTGCTCCCACCGTCGGGGAGACCCCGCACCCCAACCTCTTCCTCTTCTTCCTCCTCCTCATCCGAGGACGAGTACTCCTCGGTCCCCGGTGAGGAGAGCCCCCGCCGCTCGCGCGGCCCGTGAAGGACCGATTAGGCGACCGAGAGAGAGGGGGGAGTGAATGGGAGCCGATAAAAATTCTTCTCGAGGGAGATTGAAACTCCGACAAGATGAACTAGCTCGGTCGAACCCCCCGAAATCACACGCTCCCCACTTCAACCTCCCGTTTGCCAAAACCACGTAGCCACCGGAGTGCTACCGGTCCTAGGAACAAACACTACCAACAACCACAACACACACGCAAGACCGACAAGCCGGAAACAACTCGAAAGCCGGCTAACCGAGGGGGGCGGTTAGACCGGGTATAGGGGGCGGTTAGACCGCCAACACCCGGCAACCAACAAATCCTCCGAAACGCCTCTTCCGAGCACCAAAACTCACCACGGTTTCACCAACGAGATCTCTCGGTCAAGGCCATGCTAGCTCCCGTAAAATCTTGGTGAAACCAAAACTTCACCCAGTGGGCCTAGGGGCGGTTAGACCGGCTACCCGGGGCGGTCTAACCTCCCGTACCCAAGCAACGAACTCCAACCAAGAACACCTAGCAAACCGCACAAGAACGACCCCAAATTTCACCCGGACGCTCCTCCGATCAAGGCCAACAAACTCACGAGAGGAAAATCCGGCGAAACAAAACTTTGACCCGGAAACACCCGGGCGGTTAGACCGCCCCCCGTAGGCGGTTAGACTCGCCCCTTCCGTAAAACGAACCCGTGGTCAAACCTCAACTTCCTCGCGCCCGATCTTCCGAATCACTCCAAGGATTGCAGCAAAACTTCGGGAATAGCTGGGTTACCTCCCGGGCAACCTCTAACTCAAAGGAATCGACCCGAAACGCTCACAATCAAGAGGAATCGAAGAAATCGCTTCTCTAGGTCAAGAACTCGCCCAACTCGAGAAACCACCAAATCGAGTCCGATTCAAAGGGGATTTGAGGGCAAAGTCACCAGCCAAAGAGGCACAAGAACCTCATACGTGACACCCACCAAAAACCCCAAGAAATCATTCTCAAAACACCGCCAAAAAGAGCTCCGAAAATCAACACAAAGGAGACGGGAAAACCACCATGATGAACAACGCCAAACCTTCTATACATGCCATGAAAGGTTCGTACAAGGTCTAGCTTGCCACCCAAACATCCATCCCTTTCTCTAGATCTCACATGAAGCTCTCAAGCTAGCCTTCTAAAATCCTAAGGAAAATGGAGAACGAAAATGGAAAAACAAATGAGCTAGGGTTCCAAGAGTTGGCTGCCATCCACCCATCTAATGAGTATATATGGAGGCACCCAAAAGACTAAACTACCCTTCACTAACAACTAGGGATACATGCCCCTCAAGGGCGAATTTGGAATTCTCGATGTCTTCACCATCGGACGAATGCCCGGCGACCGCACCCCGTGTAGCCTCGACGCAAGCCTTGCGATCCCGACGCGTGTCCTCCGCTTCGAAGCTTCTCGCCGCCGGCGGCCGTGGCGGTCGACCGCCCCCCTAGGCGGTTAAACCGGCCCGGGGAATCCGGCCGGCCCCGGCGGTCTGACCGCCCCTCCTGGGCGGTTGAACCGGCCTAGTTGGCCGCACCTCCTCGTCGAGTCTTCGGCCCCGGTTTTGTGGCTCAACCGAGTAACCTAGTGGTTTTCTGGTGAACCACTGCAAACCCCGCGAACTCGGTGTAGCCTCCGCCAATCTCCACTCATGACTCGGCTCCCACGTAGTTCCGGCTCGCCCTTGGTTTTGAGGCTCAACCAAGAAACCGTCCATGACTTCATCTTGCTGTTCATGCCACCATGCGGCCCGCACTTTGACCCCGCTGGCCACCGGGTCCCTCGAACGAAGCCTACTTGTCTTCTCCACACCTGGAGGCCTCACCGGCAACGACCTTTCGCGCTTGTTCTTCACCTGCACCAACACGAGTCAAGCCGCAACCTGCACCTGCAATACATAGCCAAGAATCAGTCCACACAACGTTGTCAATCACTCATCACACAAGGGAGCGACCATCCACCGGTCCTCGAACCACACATGGTCCTCAATCTCCCCCTTGATGAGTGCATTGACAACACACATGATTTGTAACCAAAGAGAAAAGGAAAAGAAAAGAAACTACTAAAAGAAAAACTCCAACAAGTGATCAAAAGCCAAAGAAAGGCAAAGAACAAGATCACTTGAAGAAGAACAAGTCTCGGACCCCTTAGGCAAGGGCAATGGCTCGACACATCCGAGACAAAACCATGCTCAAACAAAGAGCGCAAACCACCGAACCAAAGCTCGAACACCACAAAGAGCTCCCTCTCGCACATATGCAAACTCTCCCTAAACCAATGCATGCAAGAAGGTCACTTGGAAATGCATGACAAAGAGCAAACCAAGCTCACACAGCACAGGGCGGTTAAACCGCCTGCACAGGCCAGTTAAATTGCCCTTGGTCATGTGACCGCCCCCAGGGAGGTTAGACCACCCCATGTGACCGCCCTACAAAATTTTCTCCGAAAACTGCCGAACCACTTTGGACACCTTTCATTAGCTCTCAGGTGCCCAAATCATGCACAAACTTCTCCCCCTTGTTGACAATGCATGAATCAAGGCAAAATGCGAAAAGTTTCAACATATAGCTTCTCAAATATACAAAATTCATCACAAGGAGCTACACAAGTCCAAATGAGCAAGTTAGATACTCTACAGGTTCGTAATGACCTTAACTACGTGATCACCAAGTTTCACAACCATTGGACAAGGCTAAAAAGGATTTGAGTAATTTTGCGAAAAGTTACTCTCTCATAAGCAAATACCTAAACATGAGCAAAACATATCAAAATGGCAAAGCCACTCAAACTTCATGCTAGGACAGCCATTCTAATCATACGACCATCATAAACACCCAAAAGCACCTCATGTCATGTCAAAGCCACCGAGCCATGTGCCTACTTCTATGTATGAGACTTCTCATTGGTAGGCATCATGCAACGGTTTAGCACCCAAAGCAAATTAATTTCAAGCACATATGACATGGGAGCATATTTTCCAAGCATTTTTCATTTCATTTTCAGATTTATGATTGGTACATGAAATGTCTTTGCGACAAAAAGGAACTTATGCCCCTCCACAAGATTAAGCAAGAGGGCTAAACATTCATGATGGCAAATGAGCCTTTGGCCCCATATGATCAATAAACTAGCTATCCAACCACAAAGTAAGCATAGCAAAGCCACTAAAACATGTCAAGATCATATAAATGCATTTACACATGAGAGAGCATATATGTGACATTTTTCAAAAATTAGCCATCAACCATGGATCATTCATCAAGATCATCAAGAGCTAAGCCAAACTAACCATAGCATACCAAACAACCTCACAAGAACATATATAGCAACCCATGGTGAACAATGTATATAGGAGAAGCTTTTCCTATCCAATGCATATGATACAAAAAGCATGCAATCTAAGATACGAGGATGCCTATACATCATGTTACATATGCAATGCCAAATGCAAGAAATGCACAAAAGAAAGCTATACATATGCTACAAAGGAGCTCTCACACCAAAGCTCACAAACCACCGGCTCCTCGAGGGGAGGCGAAAAGGGCTCGACACCACCGCAAAAGAGCAAAGGAGCACCAAACTCACAAGCTCCCCTAAACTCATGCGTTAAGGCCAAAGAGCGTACAAAGCTCACCTTACACACATGAGATAAGGCAAAGAGCAAAAGAAACCAAGTGGCTTGACCAAGGCCACACACTCGAAGGTCACAAATACACTTACCTTTATCATTTATTCATAATTCACTCATCCTTGTCCACCATCCCCGAAAGGGATGCACCTACATGTCACCACCGGGATATGAAGCCGAAGAACCACCCCCAATATCAACCAAATGGGCCTCCCACCTCGCAACTCAAAACCAAGAGCGAGAACGAGCAAATGACTCAACACCGGGGTTAGTCCCAAAGGTGTGAAACCGGTGTCGGGCCATTTCCTCAAAAGTAGGGTTAGCAACATTCATCCTACCCCGCCTATCAATACGCCGATCCATCCCGTCAAACCTATCAAACCCGGAACCACCATGGGAACACCACTCCCCGTCTCACCGGAGGAGTACGAGTACCATGAAAGGGAAAGCATGGTCCGTAGCCCCTCTCGAGACTCAAAGCCGCGACCTCTCCCAAACTCGTATTGATCACGAGGTGGAGAACGTCCACAAACTCATCGCCACCAGGCTCAAAGTGTCTACCATCTGCACCATGACCAAGGGAACTGAAACCACCAGCATCACGACCTCGAAAACAGAACTGCCCAGAAATCTGGGGAGGGCCGGTCTGACCGCCTAGCCAGGCCGGGCCCGACCGCCCTTCCCTGGGCAGGGCCGGTCTGACCGCCTAGCCAGGCCGGTCTGACCGCCCTCTCCCGAACCACCACCGCGGCTACGGGATTTCTCATATCCCCATGCCGGATTCTTACGCACAAAGCCCTTTCCCTTAGGCGGTGGCATATGAAGCTCGTGCACACCATGAGAAGGGTGGTACCTATCCTTGTTCGCCCACTCCTTAGCCATTCTCGCCTCTCTCTTTCTCTTATGGCAAAACTCTCTCTTGTGACCATCCTTTCCACAAAACTCACAATGGAAAAGGATTGGTTTGGGATTAGGCTTGGGGAGAGGCTCTCCACTTGGTTTCTCACTAGGCTTTTCACTTGCCTTCTCACTCGGTTTTTCTCTCGGTTGGTTTGGCTTGGATGCAAACTTGTCTTTGGGTGTGGGTTGTGGTGGAACTGAAACATTCCCAAATTTCCTTTCTCTTTCACCACCGCCCTCACCAACCTTATCCAATCCCAAAGCCCAACCATCAAAGCGCTTACGGCTAGCAATCATCATACCAAGTTGAGGTTCTTGACTCGACAACCAACTCGGCCGCTTCACGCAACTTATCATTCTCATCTTGCAAGCGACCAACACATTTTTCAAGATCCAAATTCTTCATAGCATGCAACTCACATGTAGAACAAGAAGTAGGAATAGGCACTTTCAAATCAGCCTCTAGCGAACCAATGCGAGAACGAAGCTCAACAATTTTCTCATGCAAACTAGGGCAAGAAGTGCAAGCACCAAGCAAAGTGGGTCTAGATTGTAGCTCAGCCAACTCAACCCTAAGCACATCTAGTTCCTCACACTTGGAGGCATACTTCTCCCTAAGATCAGTCAAGTCAGCTAGGAAAGCAGAGCAATCAACACAATCATTTTCATCAGAAACAACAGGGCTAGCCTTAAGCAAATCAATTTCAAGCTTGCTATCAAGAACTCCGTGTTTCTAGCTCAGCCACTCTAGTCCTAGCATCCTCGAGCAAAGATCTAAGCTCCTTCCTAAGCTTCTTAGCCTCTCTAAGCATGTGATTGCGATTATCAAGCAAGTCAACCAACTCCTCATTCTCCTTGCGCAAAGAGGAGAGCTCATCACATACCTCATCCTCGGAATCCAAATTCGAGGCGTCCTTCGGCTTCTCTTGTCGCTCGAACTGCGAGCCATGCCGCAGAAGTCGTCCTTGAGGCTTAGGCCCGTCACAAAAAGGCCGTTGAGGTACTTGCCGAGGTTCTTCTTCTTCTTTTTCTTATCATCCTCTTCGTCTTCATCACTCGAGCTTGAAGACGTGTCCTCGGAGTCGGACTCGATGTCGCTTGATCTCTTCATCTTTTCTCGAGACTGCGCCTTCTTCCCATGTTCATGATCCTTCTTCTTGGACTTCTTCCTCTTGTCCATGAACTTGTGCTTGTCGTGGTTGTTCACCTTCGGACACTCGGCGAAATAGTGTCCAGTCTTGCCACACTTGAAGCATGTCCTCGCATTCCTCCTCATGTTCACGCGGTTCTCGTGCGGCCTCTCGAACCGCCTCGTCAACGGCGCCGGCCTCGTCCTCTCCAAGGTCATCAAACTCCTCATCCGGCATAGACATCAAAGAGGAAAAGGAGAACATAGAGTTAGTCTTTCCTTTGGAACCACCAACGAGGGCAAGACTATGGGGATCGCTCGGTCCCTCGAGCTTGGCGCTCATGCCCCTATCCACCTCGGCCTACTTGAGCTTCGAGAACAGCTCGTTCACCGTCAGAGTGTCATACTTCTCCGACTCGACAATGGCCTCGAACTTTCCGCCCCATATCGTACGATCCAAAGAGTGTAAGAGCTTGACCGCTCTATCATGATCATCGTACAGAGCACGTCCACATTGGCCCTCATGTTGTTCACAACCACCGTGAATCTCTCGAAACAAGGCATCGATGGACTCACCGGGAGATGAGTGAAGTTCTCTTACTCTCTCCGTAGGTCGCATACATCCGTGCCTCGAACCCGGGCGTTCCCAACATGAGCCTCCTTCAACACCGCCCAAATCCTACAAGCCAAGTGCTCGGTGTGCACCCGATCGAACTCACACCGACACAAAGCACGAAACAAGTAGTCGACCGCCTTATTGTTGGCGTCGAATCCGTCCCCTCGACCCCCGGAGCAAGGAAATCCATCGGCCGGACATATCCCGTGTCCACCGTGACATCCCAAAGAAGCCGACCCTTTCCGCGGAGGAACGCACCCAACCGCTTGCTCCACATCGTGTAGTTCTTGCCATCAAAGTGTGGAGGACCCGAACCCCGTTCTTGGTACGCCATCCTTGGATCTTAGACTGGTTAGAGTCAACAAAGACCCGAACCGGCTCGATACCACTTGAAGGAACGATTAGGCGACCAGAGAGGGGGGGGAGTGAATGGGAGCCGATAAAAATTCTTCTCGAGGGAGATTGAAACTCCGACAAGATGAACTAGCTCGGTCGAACCCCCCGAAATCACACGCTCCCCACTTCAACCTCCCGTTTGCCAAAACCACGTAGCCACCGGAGTGCTACCGGTCCTAGGAACAAATACTACCAGCAACCACAACACACACGCAAGCACCGACAGCGGAAACAACTCGAAAGCCGGCTAACCGCAGGGGGCGGTTAGACCGGGTATAGGGGCGGTTAGACCGCCTCCACCCGGCAACCAAGAAATCCTCCGAAACGCCTCTTCCGAGCACCAAAACTCACCACGGTTTCACCAACAGAGATCTCTCGGTCAAGGCCATGCTAGCTCCCAAAAAATCTTGGTGAAACCAAAACTTCACCCGGGGGCCTAGGGGCGGTTAGACCGGCTACCGGGGGCGGTCTAACCTCCCGTACCCAGCAACGAACTCCAACCAAGAACACCTAGCAAACCGCACAAGAACGACCCCAAATTTCACCCGGACGCTCCTCCGATCAAGGCCAACAAACTCACGGAGGAAAATCCGGCGAAACAAAACTTTGACCCGGAAACACCCGGGCGGTTAGACCGCCCCCGTAGGCGGTTAGACCGCCCCTTCCGTAAAACGAACCCGCGGGTCAAACCTCAACTTCCTCGCGCCCGATCTCCCGAATCACTCCACGGATTGCAGCAAAACTTCGGGAATAGCCGGGTTAGCTCCCGGGCAACCTCTACCTCAAAGGAATCGACCCGAAACGCTCACAATCAAGAGGAATCGAAGAAATCGCTTCTCCAGGTCAAGAACTCGCCTAACTCGAGAAACCACCAAATCGAGTCCGATTCAAAGGGGATTTGAGGGCAAAGTCACCAGCCAAAGAGGCACAAGAACCTCATACGTGACACCCACCAAAAACCCCAAGAAATCGTTCTCAAAACACCGCCAAAAAGAGCTCCGAAAATCAACACAAAGGAGACGGGAAAACCACCATGATGAACAACGCCAAACCTTCTATACATGCCATGAAAGGTTCGTACAAGGTCTAGCTTGCCACCCAAACATCCATCCCTCTCTCTAGATCTCACATGAAGCTCTCAAGCTAGCCTTCTAAAATCCTAAGGAAAATGGAGAACGAAAATGGAAAAACAAATGAGCTAGGGTTCCAAGAGTTGGCCGCCATCCACCCATCTAATGAGTATATATGGAGGCACCCAAAAGACTAAACTACCCTTCACTAACAACTAGGGATACATGCCCCTCAAGGGCGAATTTGGAATTCTCGATGTCTTCACCATCGGACGGATGCCCGGCGACCGCACCCCGTGTAGCCTCGACGCAAGCCTTGCGATCCCGACGCGTGTCCTCCACTTCGAATCTTCTCGGCGCCGGCGGCCGTGGCGGTCGACCGCCCCCCCCCCCGGGCCGTTAGACCGGCCCGGGGAATCCGACCGGCCCCGGGCGGTCCGACCGCCCCTCCCCGGGCGGTTGAACCGGCCCGGTTGGCCGCACCTCCTCGTCGAGTCTTCGGCCTCGGTTTTGTGGCTCAATCGAGTAACCCGGTGGTTTTCTCGGTGAACCACAAAGAAACCCCGCGAACTCGGTGTAGCCTCCGCCAATCTCCACTCATGACTCGGCTCCCACGTAGTTCCGGCTCGCCCTTGGTTTTGAGGCTCAACCAAGAAACCGTCCATGACTTCATCTTGCTGTTCATGCCACCATGCGGCCCGCACTTTGACCCCGCTGGCCACCGGGTCCCTCGAACGAAGCCTACTTGTCTTCTCCACGCCTGGAGGCCTCACCGGCAACGACCTTTCGCGCTTGTTCTTCACCCGCACCAACACGAGTCAAGCCGCAACCTCGCACCCGCAATACTTAGCCAAGAATCGGTCCACACAACGTTGTCAATCACTCATCACACAAGGGAGCGACCATCCACCGGTCCTCGAACCACACATGGTCCTCAAGCCGGTACTCCTCGTTCCTCCGCTCGCGACGCTCCCGATGTCGCGTCGCGCGCTCCTTCTTGCGTGCCGCCGCTCCCCGCTCTCGCCGCCGCGCCGCCCAACCGAGCGCGCGAGAGTGGGGAGTGGGCGGATCGGACTTCGCAGCGCTCACGCTCACCCGCCGCGAGCGAAACATCGAAATGCGTCAGCAACCCGAGGAATTGCCAAAATCGAAAACGGAATCAAGAACTCCACTCACCCGGCTTGCCGGTGGGGAGCATCTCAAGATCCCACGGGGACCGGTCGTTGCGCACGAACTTGGGGTCGACGGCACTCCGCGCCCGGTAGCCGCGTAATCCCGCGGGGAGGGGGCTCGCGGCATCCGCGACCTCGCCAGCGTGATGGGGTCCGCCGTCTCGGTCATCTCGAAGATGCGGAGCGGCCTCTCCATCGGGGGGACGACCCGCCGGTGGTGGAGGAAGGCGAGGACGGCCCCCGCAGTCAGCCCACGGCCCGCCAGATTCCTCAGCGCGGCCAGAAGCGAGTCCAACCGATCCCGGTGCTGGGGCGGGGACACCCCGTGGTGCCAGGAGTCGGGCTTCTCCCGGAGCACCAGACCGGTGTAGGGGGGAGACCGGGCTCGTCGTTGCGAAGGTAGAACCACCCCCGCTCCCAGCCTGCATTGTTGGTCGTCATGGTGCAGGGGATGTAGTCGTCCTTGCGCTGACCCCGCAAGGCGAGCGACATGCCACCGGCGCGCACCGCGCGCGGGGTCCTCTCGCTCCGACGTCCGATGCGTGAACGGCTCCACGCGAAAGAGGTGAATCCGCAGATCCCGCTCACCGGGATCCCTAGGAAGCCCTCGCGGACGCAAACGAACGTGGCCGCCTGCGAGATCGTGTTCGGCGCGAAGTTGTGAAGCTCCACGCCGTAGTGGTGGAAGAGCACCCGCATGAAGCGGCTCGCCGGCGCCGTGGAGCCTCGCTCGTGGAAGCGGACGAAGCTAACCACGTAGCCACTCGGAGGGTTGGGCGCGTGGTCCCTTGCCGGCCGCACGATCCACTCGGCCGGCCGTCCATCCTCGTTCGCCGCCAGCTGGCCGGCGGTCACCACCGGGTTCGGGGCCGCCCGCATCACCGTCGAGCGCTCCCCCGCAAACGGGTCGATGATGACGAGAGGCGGTTGGGGCGCCATGTGGGTAGACGAAGGGGCGAGGGACGAGGAACGAGAAGGAGGAGAAGAGCTCCGAAGGAAGAAAGGTGCTATGGCAAGAACGACTCGTGGGCCGAGGCGCAAGGAGCAAGAATGGCGAATACTAAGGTAAAAAAAAATCGCTGTTTTCCCCTCTCATCGAATTTATAGGCCGCGGGCGTGCTCTCCCGCACGTGCGCCCCGCTAGAGGAATATTCCCTCGCCGACGGACGAGGCCCCACCACGACCGCGGCGGCCACGCAACCGCTCGCGGGCCATCATCACGGCATAGAAGCGGGAGGGCCGTGGCGGAGGTCACATCCGCCCGCCCACGCCGCCCACTACGCGCGCGGTTGCGGCGCCTAAAAGGCGCGCCCGCGGCGTGAAACTACGGCCGCGACCGCGAGCATTAAATGGCCGGTCCCTTACTAAGTAAGGAAGACCCTCGAGCGGCGCGAGCCCCTGGCTCAGAAAAAATTCGACCCTCAAAGGGTGCAAACATCGGCCGGTAACCTCGGGGTCCGTTTGAAGTAAAACGAGCACCACGGGTACCCTCGATGCACTACTCTACCGATCGGCGTTTCGAGGCCGACACGATCGTGGACCCTCGAAACCCGCGGATGCGAAGACGGGAGCGCCTAGTCGCCACCCCCCGCACTACTCTACCGACCGCCGTTTCGAGGCCGACACGATCGTGGGACTCTCGAAACCCGCGGATGCGAAGACGGGAGTGCCTAGTCGCCACCCCCGCACTACTCTACCGATCGCCGTTTCGAGGCCGACATGATCGGGACCCTCGAAACCCGCGATGCGAAGACGGGAGCGCCTAGTCACCACCCCGCACTATTCTACCGATCGGTGTTTCGAGGCCGACATGATCGGGGACCCTCGAAACCTCGCGATGTAAAGACGGGAGCGCCTAGCCGCCACCCCCGCACGGCCCCACCGATCGAGGTTCGAAGCCCGACCCTCGACGGGTTCAAACAGGCGCCCCGCATCACCGCAGTAAGGGACGATGAGGGCACGCGCATTCGAGCCGTTCCTCGAGCACGCCGGCTCGAGGGTGCCCACATGTCGTGTTCGAGAGCCGCCGAGGGCGCCTAGCCGGGGGATCCCACCGAGGGAGAGCTTCCGCGCCCTCGGTCCCTAGCGAATGGGACCGAGCCCCACCTAGCAAACCCACGCAAGCGCTTTAATGGACGTGTCTCCGGACCACGCAGCCCTACCCTTATCGAACGGGGCTTGGGCGTCCACTCGAACCACCCACTAACGGCTCAACGAGGAATCCGCAATCCACGACCCGATCGATGGGGGTTGCGAAAACCTCACCCTCCGTCCCGCGGAGGGACGGCGAGGGCGCGTTAAAAACAAGTCGTAGAGCTCTACCCGATCGCCTCGAACGGGCCCGTGCTCGGGGGCTCGACGCACGACTACACCCCCCCCGGATTGCACCGGCCGCCGCAGATAGTGCCAGCTGCGCGTGCGTCACCGAAGCCGGCTGAAACATCGCCGACGCCGGTTGGAATATGTACCACGCCCCCCGACCAAATCCCATGGAAAAACCCCCGCAAGAGCACGCACGCTCCTACGGGGCTTCGGGGGCTAGACCCGCAGTCCGCTAGCTCGGCCCCACGGAAAGCATTTGCAAACCAGGGGGGAAGGACGTCCTATCGGTAGGCTTCGCATCCGCCGGAGCCTCGGCCGGCGAACCCGCATGCCGGGGGGGCCGCCGTCGGGGACGCCCCCGAGGGTCCCCTAAAACAACCGGGGAAATCCCGCTTAAAACCCCGCAAAAAAACGAAAGCTAAACGCATCTTGCTTAAGCGCACACACGGCCACGACCCACCGTGGTGGCCCCCGCGGCCCACCAAGGCGGCCCACTCAAAGGTCCCCTCGAGCGGGCTCCGCCTCGCTCGAGGATGCACGCATACCTCGAGCGGGCTCCGCCCCCGCTCGAGGGTGCATGCTTACCTCGAGCGGGCTCCGCCTCGCTCGAGGGTACGCACCTACCTCGAGCGGGCTCCGCCCTCGCTCAAGGGTGCTCCGCACGCGCACGCCCGTTCCCCGCACGCGGGTACGAGCATTTAATGCTTTGACAATGGCGGGCGGCGCCATCATGCGCCTAGAACTCACGCCCGCCCCCGTTGCACCAACTCCCTAGGGGGAACCCATCCCCGCCACCGTGGGGGACTGTGCGACATGGCCGGTGTCAGCCCCGTGACGCCGCGCCGCCTACTCCTATACGACTAACGTGTCGAGCCCTCGAAGGGGGGACGGCCACACCCTCGAAATGCTTTCCCCGTGACCTTACGGGGCCGCGGTCGTGACGCTAGGCCGGCGGGACGCCATCCCCCGCCACCGCACCGTGCGCGGCCGCCCCCGTGCGTACAACACCATGCCGGGCACCGTGGTAACGGCCCCCGGCGCCGTGAGGCATGCGGGAACGGGACGCCGCCACGCCCGCCACCGTATCCCGTACGGATCGTCGTCAGCAACCCCCTCGAGCCCGCCTAGGGACATCATGACCAACCACTGCGCCCCTACCCTCGAGGCTACCACCTGTTCGAGTACAAGATACGCCATGATGGCCAGATCGCGGCAAGGACCGTCAAGGCGGCCGCCTACTCTACGGCGTTGCACACCATACTTCCCCATGTAGCTGAATAGTGCGGCATGCTTGTAATTCACCCTCTCCTTGGCCTATAAAAGGAAGGTGAACTCTCCCGCCGCAGGGGATAGGACACGACAACGCACAACACGAGACAACGAACAACGTACAACACACGACGCCACACCACACACACGCTCCCCAATTCTCCCACAACATCTTCAGCCACTTCACCAGGGACTTGGAGGCCACGCCTTCTCTCCCGCCTTGCTTGTAGCTGCCCCACTACAGGCACCCCGGTGCTGAGCAATATAGTGCCCCGAGCACACCACTGCTGGACGTACGGCCCCCGGCCGGAACCAGGATAAACATTGTGTCTTTGATTGCTTAGCATCGACCATTGAGGGATAGACCTTGGCGCTTATTACTGGTTAGTGTCGGGACCACATTCCGCACCGACAGTAGTACAAATGATTGAACTAAAAAGGTTTGGAGATGCACCTAATGGATACCCCTTTGCACCCTTAAATATTTTCAGTCATTTTCCGCAAGTGTCCGAAAATATTTCGTCTCTCGAAGTATGGAATTTGTGGTAGCGCTATCAACTAGGCAATATTCTTCTTGGGCCTCCATTGAAGGAATGTACAACCTTGTTCTATTATATAAAGTACTAATTCAAATTATCATGCGTGATGCATATATATATAGTTTTTTTGGTTGAACTATCGGCTTGAATAATTTGGTTCTATTATATATATAAAAAATAGAATTGCCCCGCAGGAGCAATTATTACATCACGACCATATTTGTTCTTCTAGAAATGAAACACACTAGCTAATAGTATCTAGGTAAATGGCTGCAACGGGAACTATTCCAAGTCGAGGAGATCCTCATCCTCAAGGTCGAGGTCATCATGACCCAAATGGACGTCTTCACCTCCCGTCGGGGCATCGCTTGCAGCAATAGGATCGACATCCGTAGCTGCTGTTTCAGCAAGTTGCTTTGAAGGATCCAATGGCTCCGAAAGGTGCAATCCAGTGTTGGAATCTACAACAGCCTGGACAAAATGTGCCTCTGGATTCTGGCGCTTCTTCCACTCTAAGCTCAATCAAGTGTAGCTAGGTAGTGCAAGTACGGGACCAATGCTTCTGGGATCAACAGCGAAAACAACCCACATTTGAATGCTTTCCCCCATTTCCACTGCCTCTGGGGCCCTTTGGGGACTTGCCTTTACCATTGCCATTGTGCTTATGGCCTCCATTCATGTGCTTCTTAAACTTTCCACCTTTTGGTCCTTGCTGACCATGCTTTCGGCCCTTGTTTCTGAAAGGACCCTTACCCTTGCTATTGTGAAAACTGGCATGTGCTTCAGGTTGTGCCTGTGTCCCAGCCGGGCGCATGTTGAAGTTCTTCATCAAGAGCTCATTCTGAACCTCGGCAGCAAGTAACACATTAACAAGATCACAGTACTTCATGTACGTGTTGTTGCGATACTGCTGCTGGAGTACCATATTAGAGGGATGGAAAGTCTCAAGAGTTTTCTCGATCATCTCGAGCTCAGTGTGACTACTTGGCCATAGAAGTGAAGCTGAGCCACGATACGGTGAATTGCAGTGTTATATGCCTCGACGGTCTTGTAGTCAAGGAAACGGAGTTGGGCCCAATCACGCCTAGCCTGTGGAAGGAGCACCGCCTTCTGCTTGCCGAAGCACCTCCAAGTACTCCATCTTCAGGTCGGGGTGGATTTGATGCCTCAGAAAGATGCAGACTTTTGCCTTCTCATGGAGCGGCGGAGCAGGGACACCGGCAGCAGGCCAGGCGAGTGTGGACGTCAATTGCATCGCCTCCAGGTGGCACTCGCAGTTGACACTATGGGAAACTCAGGCTTTGCCGAGAGTTTTGGTCGTTGCCGAGGGCTATTTGTCGGGCTCTCAGCACAGAACACCTTTGCCGAGAGCCTAGCTCGGCACAGCAATACTCACGGCATTGTCACCTTTGCCGAGGGTCGGGCCGTCGGCAGGCTGGGACCCTCGGCAGAATCAAGTCTTTGCTGAGGGCCAGCGCTCGGCAAGGACGGCACCGTCGGAGAAGGAACGAGCACTGTCACATTTGGGTTGCCGTCCACTGTGCCGACGGATCTGCCGTTGGGCCGTCAGCAAAAACTCAACCCAAAAATAAAAAAAAGAATTACTTCTTTCCTGAGAGCCTAGTGGGGCCCTCGGCATAGGAACCCGTACCGAGGGTGGGCCGTCGGCAAAGAGGTGTACTCTGCCGATGGCTCTGCCCAGCTCTCGGCAAAGGCCAGTTAACCGTGATAAACCATGGTCAACGGCTTTGCCGAGAGCTGGCCGCGGCGCTCGGCACAAAGTTGCATTTTTGCCGACGGCCTCCCGGATCCGGCCGTCGGCAAATTTATATTTCTGTTTTTTAAATATTGTTACCTTTGTTGGGGGCCGGATCTAAAGGCCCCCGACAAAGAAGCGCCATTACGGACCGACACATGCCCGACCAACACTTAGACGCACACACGCCCCACACGGACACAGGACCAACCGCCGCCGCCGCCTCGCCCGCCCGCCCACACCCGCCGGCC
Source organism: Cenchrus americanus (assembly GCA_947561735.1). Lineage (NCBI taxonomy): Eukaryota > Viridiplantae > Streptophyta > Magnoliopsida > Poales > Poaceae > Cenchrus > Cenchrus americanus. The sequence goes on along the minus strand of OX387244.1, from coordinate 246,130,351 downwards.
CGCCGCCGACGCGCGCCCGGCCTCCCCCCCCGCCGCGCCCGTCCGCCGCCCTCGCCCGCCCTCCCGCCCCCACCCGCCCGCCGCCGACGCGCGCCCGCCCTCCCCCGCCGCGCCCCGCCCGCCCCCCCGCCTAGCATCGCGCGCGCGCCCGCCCGCCCGCCCCCCCGCCCCCGCTATGACAACCCGCCTAGGAAAATATCGTACTACCGCCTAAACCAATCCACTTTGGTCATTAAGCAGTAATAAAGTATCATCCTGTCATTAGTCACCGGGTTAACGCCCGGTAAATCACTTATATAGCAACAAGGATCGATATATATGCATTAAAACTCACACGAAGGCGAGTCTAGAGATACAACACATTTTCACATCCAAAAGTACCTCGAAGGGTTTAATTATTACAAACCGAAGTTTTAGTCATAACGACGCAGTTCAGAGTTTTCGAAACAGCGGAAATCAACTAAGCGGAAAGCGAGAACACCACGGGAGGCCAGCCATGATGCCTTCAATCGTCATCCTCCACCCACTCCAGCTCCCGGCCGGCGGGATCTCTCCGAGCCACACATCACCGAAAGCATTACCTGGATCACACATTATAGCAAGGCCGAGTATACTAATACTCGCAAGACTTACCCGTCGGTGATAACTAGTTCACCAACTCTAGACATGAAAGGCTTTTGGCCACTGGGTTTCTTTTGTTGAAAAGTAACAAAAAGTATGTCCTTACTTTCAAGATTTTAGCGCAAGTTCTAATGGGTTTATTCTTTACTAAATTAGCCATCTAATACCGACAAGGTTGTACCATACAATTATTCAAGAATAATATTCATCATCTTCCATCATTAGGGATCTCATGGCTAGTGGAGTAAGTAGTCTCGGGTAACGGTGAAAGGCCGACAATCGATTGATTCCAACCTTGCAAGGTAGACCTAAACACACGGTGGGATGCCCCCGCAAGGACAACCACCACACGGTTCCCAAAAATCCTCGGGTTGGGATAAAAGGCCACGCTCTTAGGTGCGAAGCTATCCGCATACCCCGCGAGGCACCGGACTCACCATACACCACCGGTAGCTAGCCGTGAGACGCATCCCAAGAGTAGTGACAGCTTAAATCCCTAGCCGTCTCATTAAGGTACTAGGCTTACCGGTCCCATTCCCGACAAGTGGTTAGTACTTTCAAACACTTAACCCACAATAGCCATTGGACCGTAGTCCACATCCCATGCTCTTACCACATGAGCAATCCATTTAAGGAGATTTTGTGATTCCTATCTAGGAACCTATTCTCGCGAGTGACGTCATCACCCGACTTGTAACGGTCCTATAGCTTAGCAGCTATCGACCTAACATACTAGTAAGGACACAGTATCTAGGGATCATGCATCTAAGGTTCCATACAACTCCTGAACTTAAATGCACAAGCATCCATAGATAACTCGTATAATAACTTTGAAAAACTGGGTCATATGCACCGGGGCTTGCCTTCGTCAGCAAGGTTAGCTTGAGCACCCTCGGTGTCGTCGAGTACTTCCACGTACTGCAGAGCAGCTTCTCGCTTCTCCTCCCTCGGCTTCCGGATGAGCGAGTAGTCACCGTCGGGGAAGATCTACACGGAATGCAATGCGGGGGTTCGGGAGATGTGACAACTTATTCACTTTATCCAACTCCTATTTGTCATATTCACCTTAACAAATAATTAACTATTCATTTATTTTTATGAAGGTTATTATTGATATGTGTTTCATTCTTTTATTACACACTAGAATTAATGTTTTCCTATATACTTGTTACTTCGTGTGAAGGTTTAACACTTTTACCTCTCACTAGTAAAGCCGTGTACAAGGATAATTATTCACAATTTAGTCCTTCAACAGCAAGGGTGTATTCTTAGCTTCTTAGTTTAAGTTGGATAACACTTCACAAAAAGGGAAACGAATTTAAAAGGTATTTTCCTAATTTAATCAAAGCATTACTCCATAAGGGCCTTTAAAGCTTTTATTAAATGATAAATCACTAAAAAATTTAAAGAAGGGTTTCTTAAGCATCACAACACTTATACTGCACCACTGATCACTCATGGAAGGCTTGGAGAGCTAGAAAATTAATTACTATGAAAATAACCAGAGCTAGCTAGTGATTCAAGTTAAATGCATACAAAAATAAGTAAGCATCTAAATGCTTCTAGCTTCCTCACACATGTTCTCTGGTCCTAAACTATCTTAGAAATCTAGCAAACACGCATAGAATCACTACTGATCTTGCATCATTGAATTACAAAGGACAACATGCACAAATTAAGAATAAATATTTCTTATTACTCAAAAATTTTGATTAATCCACCGGAGGGGTAATTGGCATAACAAGACAAAGCATGCACAAGTTGGGCACAAAAACATAAATAGTTTTAGCTACAAAAATCATCTAGGCATTCCGCATAAATCAAAAACAATTCATATAAAAAGCTTTACTCCATAACTTTGTGCAATTTTTGGCACCGGAGCTAGTCATAACATCACACACAGCATATCCAAAAATTGGATACAGGGGACTTGTGGATTTTGAGTTATGGTAGATCTAGGTTTTTCACATTCCTATTTTTCATGCTAAAAATATCAAGAATCAGAACATGAGAGTATAACAAAAGTTGCATTACTCTCCACCACGAATCCAACAAAATTGAGGTTGCATTTTTCTGAATTTTCTACGATTTTCTACGCATTTTACAAATTTCTGCAAATGGAGGATTTCTTCCAATTTGGCCGGCGGCTTGAGAGCCTTGCCCAAAAACCATCGAGGTGTAACTAGTATTATACCAATACTCGCTAAGTGGATCAAGCTATGGTGCTCCTCTCCACTCCACCGCGTGCTCTCCCTCCGGTGGCGAACTTGCTTCTCCGGTGAGAGGTCCCTACGGTCGGCGGTATGTGGAGCCCTTTTCTAATCCGTGCTCCTTGTGAGATCTCCCTCGCTTCTTCCTGCTCCCCAGTGTTGTGGTTTGATTTGGCTTGGTGTTAAAGCCTTTCTTTGCCTCGCATTCTTCGTTTCTCCCTGGTAGCCATTTCCCTCCTCTCTTCGGGCTTTGGTTTTTGGACATGGAGTTCTTATGGTCAAAGCTGGATTTCGAGATTGGGATGCATTTTGAAAAGAACCTTCAACGTTCAACTGGAAGATGTATTCATGATTCAGTTGGTAATGATAGTGGGTTTCATCTTTTGGCCACCTTTCGGCGATATCTATTCCGGCTTAATGAAGATTCGGTTGCTATTGCTCTTCGATCCTGCCTTGGTGGCCTTGCTCAATATTATTGTGTTTCATTCCGCAGCCATAATCATTTCGGATTCATAGTTTTATGTAAAAAAGTGGGCTTTGCCATTTATAAATTGAGAAGATTTATTGGGACTTCTTTTGATGTATATTTTCCTCTCTTGAGTAATGGCGCCCCTCATTGGGAGCGTGAAAAAAGATTGTGGGAAGCCGAGGAAGCTAAGAGATGGAAGAAGGTCATGTCTAGAAATCGAAACGTTTGATGTACAAGTCTTCTCGATCCCCCAAAGCAAGCATCCCAAGAGGGTTCACTTTGCCGACAATCTCATTTTGGATTCTCCGGTTGCTAAATCTTTTCCTTCGTGAAGCCCTCAACCATAAAGTTTGGCGCTTTGTTTTTGATCTTCATTTTGATGCGAAACCGTGACTTCCACCCATGAGCGTCGTGGCATTCTTAAGAAACCTGGTCTTCTTACCGATGATGAGGTGATCGCTCACAAAGAGGGAAACAATACTCATCTTTCTCCTTTGGATTGTTCTTTGGGTCAAGATTCGCTATGCTTCTCCTCGCTCCGAAGGTTCTAGAATCTTCCCAAACCCTAATTGTTCGGCAACGATTCATCTCCCTTGGAAGACTCCGAAGCCGCCTAAGGCCCACCGTGTTACCGCCAACAAGAACATTAACTCTCCTGTTCATCTCGAGGTCATTGATAATGCCCGCCGTCTTGGAAAGTGCACTCAATGTTTTAGTCTTAATTACCGGCAGATGGATTGTCGTGCGCCTTTTAGATGCGCTCGCTTGTTTTAAGTTTGGGCATGTATTCAAATTTTGCTTTACTTTAGCCCGACCCAAGATTTATTGGAGGCCTAAGTCCACCCATGCTTTTAGGCCCAGGAAGGAAACCCATCGGTCACCTTCGGAAGATGATGAGTCGGGCGGCAACATTGTTTCGCCCCCAATATACGGTGCATCCGTAGAAAACCCCAATAGCAATGGAGAACTCGCCTCGCCATAAGAACCGAAACACGCCGCTCATCCAAAGACCGAAGAGTGGCGAGGCTACGAAGGAATGGCGAACTTCGAAGTTGACCCCCGCTCCATTTGTCCCGGAGAGGATGAATGTCGAGGATTGGGCTCGTCCCGCTCGTGGGAGGATCATCATCGCAGGCAATCCTCCGCGACGTCATGAAGAGTATGCTATCATCTCGATCGACGTCCCTCCTCCAGGCAAATCGCATTTATGAAGCAATTGATGAAGTACCGGAGTATTTTGAGGAAGAGCATCGTGTGCGTTTCCGTTCTCGCCGTCCATCTCCATTGGGTCTTTGTCTTGCTTAGTTCCCCTCGGCCATTGCTTGACAGCCATGATCAACTTGAGTCCGCATCACATTGGAAATGGCGGGGAGTTGAGGGTGGTGGAGCATGACGGGAGGATTAATTTGAGAAACTCCCCGTTTTCTCGCACTTGCTGGGTTATGTTCCTTGCTTTCCCGCCGGATTTTCGGACACGTGATATATTGCAGCAAGTTGTTGGACTATTTGGTTCGGTTATCACTTGGACGGATAACTCCGGGTTTCGGTTCGGAATCCTCGCTCGGATGCCGTGTCACTTTTGTGAGCAGGATCCCTAGAAGCATCGTCATTTCGAAAGTGGTATGGCGGCCGATGGTGGGCATTCCCGGACTGTTCTCGTCTTTGTGCTTGGATAGCAACCCGAATGATGTCCTTCCTAGTGATGAGGACCTCATTCCTCCCAATGGAAATCCACATCCAGGGATTAATGAGCGGATGGATGTGGATCATCGGGGGCACTTTGAAGATGTTGGGGATTTACAAGAAGTTTAGCAAGCTAATCTTGATCGGGGCTAGCAAATTTCATCTCCTCCCCCATCCTGTCCAAAATGATGGTTGGGATGAGTGGCCATAGCAGGAGGGGAAGCTGGTGGGTGACAATGAATTGAATCTGGTTAACAATCTTGCTAATCAAGTTGTTGTGAACGCTGTAGAAAATGGTCTGATGCAGCACCCGAAATGCCACAAGATAGTAGCTCCGTCGGCGGTGAGGCCACGACTTTTTTCGCAGCTCAAGGAGTTCCCGTCACTCTTGAACTTCCTCTCTTCCCTATTGGGGAAGCCTCAAGAACCGCTAATCCGCCTCGGCTATCCGGCATTGAGTTTGATAGTGATTTCCCCATCGGACCATTGGCAAATAGATTTGGGCTACATCCTAGTTTTGGCCCAAGTCCATCGGTTGAGATGTTGATCAAGGAATTGGCCCGCAGGGCCTCTTCCCTACGAGGCTATGCTCCCTCCGAAAGCACCCTTGCAAGCCCACGAGTGGAACACTTTTCCCCGATCATGGTTTTTACCCGGAAACCGGTTCTTTAATGTCAACAATCCTAATTGGGGTAATAATGTTGAAGCTTCTAGCTCCACGGGAATCGAGGCTTCCCAGTGCCGCAATTGTTAAGTCAAGCACATCCCGATGAGCGCTTGGCTCGCAGTGAACAGGTTCTCGCATGCCGACCCACCGTCCATTTCCGAGATTGGCGATGACCCTTCAAGTGTTGCTCCCCTAGGTGAAGGCATGGATAGGACAAATGATTCAACGTTTGCGGATAGTAGTTTGGCTTTGCCACTTGACTCTTCTCCTCCTATCCGCACTCCCTCCCGCAGCACCACAAGAGGAAGACTAAAACTAGGACGCCTATTGTGGAGGATGAGGTAAGGAGGAGTGTCGGGCTCGAGAAGAAATGCTGATGCAATCCATATTCGGTTGGAAAATGAGCCCGGGAAGAAAAGAGGGGATGCTAGGAAGATCGTCAAATACCCGAAGGTTGAGGAACTCAAAGCCGCTATCATCACTGGGAAGCTTGAACACCATGAGGCTAAAGACTGTGAGATTGAAGGCATCAATGCAACCCTCCTGGTGGAGCTGGGGACTGGCTTTTGTGGGGTTCCTCCTTTGGAGCTGAACGCCTCCACTTTGCAGGACTCTTCTGAAGATTGACTCAATGATCCACAAACTATCTCATTCTTTTGGGCTCTAGTGGGAATTTATTTTGAATTACTCATACCGTGTTGAGTAGGTCTTATATTATGTCACTGGTGGGTCCGTTGGCCCACAAACTTGGAACATTATCTCGTTGGTGGTGCGTTTACATTTTGTTCTCGGTTGTTTTGGTGGTCTTGGAGGCTTTGCTTCTTTGCTTGCCGTCTCTTCCCTTCTTTGTTGATTTTTAATAAATAGAAATTGGAATATCTTATGCTAGAATGTTAGAGGGCTAAATGACAAAGATAAATGGGGCTTGCCGAGAAACAAAATTGAAGAGTGTGGGGCGAATATTTTCTCGTTTTCGTGAAACCAAAAGAGACCATATTGATATTCGTTTTCCGAAAAACTTTGCCCCCAAGAGATTTGATAATTTTGAGTTTTGTCCCTCCTTTGGTGCTTCCGGGGGCATACCGGTGGCTTGGGTATCCAGGTTCTTCACTCGTAACTATCCATGAAAAACACCCCTTTGCTATCGGGCTTACGTTCACTTCTCGCTATCAACTCCATTTCCCGGAACCCGGTGGTTGTTTATGGGCCCCGTAGACAACCGGATCGGGATGAACTTGTCAACTAGCTTTATAATCTAGACCTGGATGAGAAGGATCTGTGGTTGTTCATGGGTGATTTCAACTTCTACGGGTATGCGAAAAAAGAAATAGATCGGGTGGAAATTTCAATGATTCATTAGTTTTTAACAACATCATAAGCCACCCGGGTCTAGTTGAGATCCCAATCAAGGGTCGAGCTTCACCCGGAGCAATATGCAATCAAGCCCGCTTTTGGAGCAACTTTACCGGGTGTTCACCTCCCCTTCCCCGGACCTCTCGGTTCCCTATGACAGTGGTGATTCCTTTAGCTAAGACCACTTCTGATCACTTACCCTGTAAAATTCAGATTGGTACCAATATTTCCAAGGCTAATATTTTTAGATTTGAAAACTACTGGCTTAGTCATCCTTCTTGTTTTGAGATGATCAAGAATGCATGGTCCACCCCTACTATTGGAAATCTGGACAGTGCAAAATTCAAACTGCTTAGTAGAATGCTTAGGTTATGGGATAGAAATATTTCCAATCTCTCCATTCTGATAGCTAACTGTAACATATCCATTGCTTTTTTTGATAAGCTTGAGGAGATCAGGCCTCTTTCCCATCATGAATTTAAGTTCAGAGTGATCATCAAAAGACAAATTTATAATCTTACTGCCATGCGAGAATACTTATTGGAGGCAAAGATTTACACAGAGGTTGGTTCGGTTTGGGGATGAGAACACAAAATTTTTCCATGCTATGGCTTCCGAGAGGTACGGGAAGAATGTGATCGGCCAAATTGTGGATTCCTCTCGGTCGAACGATTTCGATCACACAGAGAAAAGTGCACTCTTCTATCACGAATTTAAAAGAAGAATGGGATGCTCTATTCCTACCAAATCCAGCATGCACTTAACAACATTGTTTCCTATTGTGGCAATTTGGATCACCTCTGTCCGCCTTTTAGTCAAGAGGAAATTGAGAATATTATACTTGAATTGCCCTCGACAAAGCCCCGTGGCCTAATGGTTTCAATAATTTGTTCCGTAAAAGAGCTCGGCATATCATTAGGGAAGATTTCTTTAAGTCGAGCACAAATTTCTTTAATCATGATGTTGACCTAAAAAGTGTTAACCACTCATACATCACTTTAGTCCCAAAGATTGATAATCCGGAGAAGGTTTCGATTTCAGGCCCATTTCTCTCATTAATTCTGTTCCCAAGCTGGTGGCAAAGATTTTAGCAAATAGATTACAAAAGGTGGCTACTCGGGTTGTGCATGAGAATCGGTATGGGTTTGTTAAGGGTAAAACCATTCAAGATTGTCTAGGATGGGCTTTTGAATTCCTACACCAATGTCACCAATCTAAAAGAGCAATTGTTATTCCGAAGCTTGATTTTGAAAAGGCGTTTGACCTTGTAGAATTCTCTATAGTGCTTGGATATGCTTAGAGCCAAAGGCTTTCCCGACAAATGGATCCTGTGGGTCGAATCTCTCTTGAACTCTGTCACTACTTTAGTCTTACTTAATGGCACTGCCGGGAAAGAATTTCTGTGCAAAAGAGGTGTTCGACAGGGGGATCCTCTCTCCCCTATCTTATTTGCTATTGCGGCCGACTTAATCCCGTATGTTATTAATCATGAATTTCAGCGGGGAATTTTGGCCCCTCCTTTTCCCCCGAATCGTTGATCTCCCCTTCCCCCGTGGTCCAATATGCATGACACCATCATTGTTATGCGGGAGAAGAACAGCAGCTTGCTCATTCTAAAAGACATTCTTCAAAAAATTGAGCTCTCCAAAGGTCCGAAGATGAACTACCACAAGTCCCGCCTAGTGCCTATTAATATTGATGCCCGGAAAATAGATTTACTTGGTCGCTTCTTTTGGATGTATGGTGGGTTCCTTCCCCTTTACGTACCTAGGCTTGCCTTTGGGGCTCACTAAGCCTTTGGTCAGAGATTTTGCTCCCCTCATCTGCAGAGTGGAAAGGAGGCTGGCTGCTTCTTCTCAGTTTCTTTCGTATGCTGGAAGACTTCAGTTGATCAACTTTGTGCTCTCTTCTTTGTTTATTCCTCCGTAAATATTATTAGTATCAATTCAAAAACTTGATGCCTAGCAGGGTGCTCCTTTGGGTTTGGAAATCAAATTGTATTCCCACAATAAAATTCTTTGCTTGGCTTCTTCTGAATGATAGGCTAAACACGAGAAACATCTTGAGAAGAAGAAAAAATTCCTGGAGGAAGGATATAATTGTGCTCTTTGCCATGAGGAGATTGAAGAGACTTCTGAGCATCTGTTCTTGGAGTGTTCTGCTGCTGCTTGTCGTTGGTTTGCATTGGGAATTTCTTGGAGTGATTCTGGCAATTCCCACCGGAGGATTCACTTGGCCAAGCATGCCTTCCCCCATCCTTTCTTTATGGAGGTCTTTATGATCGCTGCTTGGTGCATTTGGACTGAAAGAAACAGGCTCATCTTTAGTAACAAGCCCCCTGGGTTATCTACTTGGAAGTTGTCCTTCAAGGAGGAAGTTCTGAGGCACTTGATCAGAATCAAAAGCTCTCTCGCATCGGTGCATCTTAGATTGGCTTGAGGCCATATAGGATGGCGTTCTTCCAGCTTTTTTTTTTTTTGCTTCTTCTCTTTTTTGAGTAGTCTTTGTCCGTGTAACACCCTAAAATTCCATCACAAAGTTAATTTAAGCAACAAGGTGTTTTAGTTTTAATTTTCTAAGGATTAATTAAATTATCAAATAAATTTGACCTTTAAAATATTTAAATATCATTTTAATAATTTAGAAGCAATAAGTGCTTGCGCATCATAATTTGAATGCATGGTGCTTTTGTTTGTTGGTGTGAAGCTTTAAAATGTTTTGAAAGTTTGAAAAGATTAAAAAAAGGTTTGAATTTAAATTTTGAAAAGATTTGAAAAGTTTTTGAAAAAAAACAAGACTCACCAAACCCCTAAACCTCTCTCCCTCTCCTCTCGGCCCAACCCAACAGCTCTCCTCCCTCTCTTTCTTTTTCGCCGCTAGCCCACCTCCCCTTCCGGCCCACGAAGCCAGCGCGGCCCAACTCCCCCCCTCCTCTCTCTCGCACTCGCTGACAGGCCGGCCCCACCAGTCAGTGTCGCCTCCTACCTCCAGCTCCTCCCCTGCCGGGTCAACCGCGCCGCCGCCGGCCGATCTCCCCGCCTTCCCTCGCGCCCCGCCATCAAACCTCCTCTTGAATACACACTGAAGCACCGGAGCCGCCTCTCTCCTTAATTTCCTTCCGTCCCCCCCCCCTTCAAGGCACCCATTGAATTCAAGTCGAAGCCGCCGATGCCCTGGCCATTGATGGCATTTCTCCGCGCCGGCCGCTGGTTCCTCTCCCTTCCTTCCCCTATATAAGCCGAGCCAGAGCCCCTGCTTCTCCTTTTGCACCTCTCAGGGCACCCCTCCTCTCTAGTGCTCTCGCCGTCGACGAATCGCCGCCGCCACCGAGGTGAAGCGCTCTGCCTCCGCCATCTCCCGCCGCCGTCCGCCCTGCTCTCACCCATCTCTTTCTCCCGTTGCACTCGCAGGACCCCCAGACGTCGTCCCCGCCCTCGAAGGCACGCAGCCGAGGCCGCAACTACCTCCCGCGGCGAGCGCCCGTGATCCCGTCCGCCCCTCTTCGCCGCACGTCGTATACACCGCACCACCACCATCAACGATCCCCTAGTGAGCTCCGCGCCGTCCTCCTCTTTCTCCTTGTCCAATCTACATCGCGAATGGTGCACCGTGGCGCCTAAACCGCCGTCTCCGGCGAGCTCCGGTGAGTGTTCCGACCGGCGCCGCCGCGAATCGGCTGTGCACCGCTGTCCATCGCCGCGTGTCGCTTGCAAGCCACCAGGACCACCGGATCCAAGATCGACGACCCTAATCGCGTACCCCTTCGTTTAAGTGGCCGGTGCACCGTGCACCCGTGGACCGTGGTCCACGGCGCGCGTACACGCCCGCATCGGCGCCGCGCCGGCCGTCCATCACGAGATTAACGGCCGAGATCCGCCCCCCGCCCCGGTCAAACGCTTGTGGTCGCTGCCATTTTGCGGTTAGGCCCCCGTCCTTCTCCTTATCACAACCATACCCTCCCACCGGTAGAAATCCTTGCATTTAGGTCCTTTCTTTTGCGTTTAGGCCCTTGAGCCTTTTGTTTTCTCCGCAACCGTACATGCCCCGATCATTGGTCCGGATCCGCTCAAAGCCGAGTCAACCGGATCGTACCGGTGCTGTTTGTGGGATTTTTGCAGAAAAGACCCTGTGCTTTCTAATATAACAACCATGCCCTTCCACCCTTTTAGATCATCACCGTTAGGTCCTGTTTTCTTCATTTAAGCCCCTGAGCTTCTCTGTTTTCCCTACCCGAGGTTCTAACTGGTTGTTTTACGCTATAAACCTTCGGTTTATATGTGTAATTATGTTTTAGCCCCTGCTTTCTTGCAGTTAAGCCCCTGGAAGCCCTGTTTCTTCACAGAAAAACCCCTGAAACTTGTTTTAGCCATATCTTTTCCGTCCTAACTCCGTTTTAAGCGTTCTTGGTGTCCACACGACCGTCTTTTCGAAGCCCGTCGGTTTTAGAATCTTGTTTTGGCTGTATCTTGTGCGTTTTAGCTCCGTTTCCACCGTTTCAAGTTGCGTTAGGCTCATATCAACTAAAACTACGTGATAGGACCAATGTTGTACATGTTCTTTGTTTTAAATACGATTAAGTCTTATTATGCATGCTTTTCGAATTAAAATCTAGCTAGAGTTCAACAAGTGTTTTCATAAGAAAGTTAATATGCTTAATACTAGTTAAATATTTCTTATAATTAAAAGCTAATTAGATGTGTACCTCGGTTTTTATAATCAAACTTAATTTGAGTAATGTTTATGCAATTTTCTTCCTATATAAAAGCAATATAGGTTTATCTCGAGTTTTCTTAATTAAATTGTTAATTTGATTAATATGAATATAAATGTGTTTTTAAATTGTAATTTGGTTAGAATAACTCGAAATATAAAGTTATATGCCTAGATGCTTTTACATGCTTCTTTTAAATTAAATGTTTAATTTGCATAAGTTAAACTTAAATATTTATAAGTAAAATTTGACTAGGCTTATACCGTCTTTTAAATACATACATAACTTGCTTAATTATTAATAGGGTATTTCTTTGAAATAACCTATACACATAACTTTATTTAATTAAAATATACCAAGCACATAGCTAGCTCTTGTTTGTGATCATCCAAATCTTCCGATAGTTCCTAGCGCTTTTGTGTTCGCATTCCTAGAGCCAACCCTTGTCTTCTCTTTAAGCTTTTCATGCTTGGTGTATTGTTTTGTTTATTGAATGCTTTCTTGTGTGCTCGTAGACATCGTGCCGGTTTCAAGTGAGCAGTCAGTTGGAGCAGATCAAGAGCAAGTGTCTGAAGAAGAACCCCAGTGTTTAAGCAAGGAAGGCAAGTGGATTTCTCCCCCTGCATATTCTATTTTGTCCCACACAACTTGCATGATAACTATTGATGGGAAATTACCTTTTTAAGGAGATGACTAGACTTTTATCCCTTTACCTTGGACAACCCTTTTAAATAAATGTTTTGGGTAGAAATGCTTAGTTGCTATAACTTGGGATGGTTAAATGAATCTTTTGCAATATGTTGAATGATGATCATGATAACTTTGGTGATATAGTTATATGTGTGTGTGCTTATGGTTAATACAAGATCATATAAGATCTAATCGGAACATGGAGAACCACCTAGGAAAACAGTGCAACCACAAGACATATAGCTCTGTCTTGGCCAATTAATTAGGGAAGTCTTGTGTGGCTATTAGACTTAGTAGCTTGGGGTACGGAGGAATGCTTTTATGACTCTTCTACTCTGGACAGGTTTTGGAACGGAAGTGCTCTTCTAGGCTTACCTGGTCTGAGGGTAGAGAGAGGGTACGAAAGATAGCCTCTAGGCATGCTACTATGGACTAATACACATAGGAGGACTCTTTGTAAAGGCCTCGTAGCGTCCCTATGCAACCACACCCCGAAGTGTGGTATTGTGCCTACTTTTGCACAACATGGTTGGGTTCAAAGTTCTTCGGGACTTTTACGCGACTTGTGGTGAAAGTGTACAACCTCTGCAGAGTGTAAAACTGTTATAACAGTCGTGCTCATGGTCAAGAGCGGCCTGCACCCTCACATGATTAATAAACTTGAAGATGGAATTAAATCGTGGTTTCTTGTGGATTTTTGAGAGGAGATGGTTTCCTAAATGCTTAATTGGGTTGGTATAAACTTACACCTAGTAATTAGGTGCTTGCTAATAAAACTTTGACCAACATTAAAATGCTAACCGCAGCAAAACTCTTAGCCTATCCTTGATGGCCTTGCATCTTTCCCCCACTTGCTGAGCTCCAACCATAAGAGTGCTCACCCTTGCTTACCCGCCGTTCGAGAGAAGAACACTGGAGAAGAGCACTTCAGCGACTACGAGGAGTTCGAGGCTTGTGCGCCCCCGCCGGATGCCTCGTGGAAGATGAAGATGGAGTTACGTCTTCATAGTTATCGTTTGATCGTTGTAAAGACCTTCGTGTCTAACGTCTGAGTGTAATAAAGAGATAATGTAATGGTTTAACTCTTGTACGTTTTTATTGCTTGTTTATTGATATTTCACTCAAGACGTCCGTCATATGTGTGTAAACTTGATCCTCGGCGCACATATGAGATGCATTTGGTTTTCTACGTAAAATCGGATGTGACAGTCCGTAGACTTCTCGTAAGCCTAACTGCCGGTAAGGTGCCCTCTTCCCCCTGCCTCGTTTGAGGCCCTCTCGTAAGCTTTGGTTCTTCCCCTTTATTAATATATTTGTTGCTCGGAGGCTTTGCCCCACGCTTGTTTTCAAAAAAAAATTTCAGCAAATGGAGTACACTATTGAAGATGTAAGTTTGCGTTGAGGGCCCCGGAAAGATTTGGGGCCAAGCAATTGGGTCCCTAGACCCACGGGGCGGCGGGCTTGCCGGAATCCGGCGGCTCCGGCGGCGCTACCGGCCGAGGAAGGGGTCGGGGTCGTCCACAAGCTCACCTAGGGTTGGGTGGTGGCCGTGGTTGGGGCGGAGACACGCCGGCGTGGGTGCTTAGCGATGGCCGGCGGTGGCGGCGGCCGCGGTGGCTCGGGCTGCGGTGAGGGGAGTGCGCACGGGTGGAAATGTGAGGCTTGCTTAGGTGCTACGGGTCCTAGGGAATGTGTTGGACTAGGCCGACCGACGGTGAGGGCTAGAGACGACCGGAGCACACGGTGGCGGCGGCAATGGCGGCCGGCGGGCTCGGTGGGGCGTGGTAAGGCGGACGACGCTCGGCTTTTATAGCCGGGGCTCCCCGGTGACGTCGTCGTGATGCCGGAGATGCCGCCGTAGCACGACCATCTCGACCGGCGCACGTACGGCGGTGTGCTACCGATGGACCGGCGGTCCGCGGCGCGCACCGGCCGGGAACGGCACGGTCCTTGGCGTGCGCGCGGCCGGGGATTCCTCGACGTCGGGGCGCGGCGCCCCGGGGAAGGTGTGTGGCCTAGGGCGGCGCACGACCTCGGGCGGAGGGGCAGCGCGCGCGCGTGCGGGCACGGACGCGAGAGGGCGCGGACGCGGCGTCGCGGCGCGACGTCGCGGCACACGACGTGGCTGGCCGTTTTAAAATTTGATGAGCCCTAGTTTGAACACGATTTGCTCCAAAAATTTGAATAGAAGTGGACAAAACTTCGAATACGAAAATTGTAGATCTCACTTCCCTCTACAACTTTCACAAAGGCCGTATGGTGTTTTTCCCAACAGATTTTGCAAGGGAGGCTTGCCAACATTGAATGTCAGCATGTGTCCATGAACAGGACATACTGACCTTTGGGCACGTTTTTCATGCTTTTTCACTCAAAATTTGAAATGCCAATCTACATGAAAGTTGTGCCCCTCAACAAGCTGGACAACTTTCATAAAGGTATATTTTGAAGTGTTTAGGTGAAATTTGGAGAACGCGACAAAAGTTCCGAAGGACATCTATGGACACTAGGGTTTAAGTGGGGTTTGACCAAGACTTTGACCATGGGTTGGCCCCACATGTGTGTCCATTAGACCAAAGGGTTCATTAGAGTTGGTTGGTGAGTTTTTTGAGGTGAGGACCCAGAGTTGACCGTGATTTGACCACAATCGGCCAGGTTGACCGATGATTAGGGTTAATTGAAAACCCGGGGCGTCACACCTGCCCCTTAAATGGAATCTTGTCCCGAGATTCGATTTAGGAAAAACCAGATGGGAAGGAGGACTCACGGTTTCGAGATTGCAGGAATCCCGGATACTTGGTGTTGAGGTATTCCTCCGTCTCCCGAGTTGCCTCTTCTTCCGTGTGATGACTCCATTGTATCTTGTACATTCGTACCATTTGTCTTCGGGTCTTTCGTTCCTTTCGGTCTAATACTCTCAACGGGTGCTCGATGAGAGAGAAATCCGGCTCAATCCAAGCATTCTCTTCTATGATTACTTCGTTTTCCGGCACGAGCATTCCCTTCTTCAATTGGGTCACATGAAACACATTGTGGACTCACGGAAAACTATTCCGGTAATTGAATACGATAAGACACCGGCCCACATACTTATATGACTTCATAGGGTCCAATGTAGCGCGGAGCTAACTTTCCCTTGACACCGAACCTCTCGCACACCTTTGGTGGGGGAAACCATTAGATACACGTAATCTCTCACTTCAAAGTGTTGGGGCGCGGTTCCCTTATCATGGTAACTCTTTTGTCTCATCCGAGCTATCTTCAAATTCTCCCTTATTACATGCACCTTTTCTTCGGCATCTAACTAGATCCGGACCAAAGAGTGTCCTTTCTCTAGTTTCTGACCAGTTCAACGGAGTGCGGCATCTTCGTCTGTAAAGAGCATCGGACAGTGCCATCTTCAAACTAGCTTGATAACTATTGTTGTAGGAGAATTCTGCCAAGGACAAACACTTGTCCCAGCTCTTATCAAAGTGTAAGATGCTTGCTCGTAGCATGTCTTCCAAAATCTGATTTATCCTTTCCGTCTGACCATCGATCGCGGATGATAACTCGTTATCGCGAATTAACTTGGTTCCTAGGCACTCATGTAATCGCTCCCGAAGCGAGCTACAAACCGAGTTCCTCTCGTCGAGATTATAGTCTTCGAAATTTCATGCAAATGGACTATTTGATCCATGTACAACTCTCGCATATTGATGCACCGAATAAGTGGTATGCACCGCAATGAAATGAGCGGTCTTGGTGAGCCCGTCTATGATCACCCAAATAGAATCTTTCTTTCTAGCCGTCGGGGTAAACCCACAATGAAATCCATACTAATGTCATCCCACTTCCACATGGGTATCGACAGGGTTGGAGTACACCTGCTGATTTTAAATGGCTTGCTTTCATCCGGTGGCAAGTATCGCACTCGGCTACATACTTGGCTATATCCACTTTCATGTTGGACCACCAGAAATTTTGTTTCGGATCCCGATACTTGGTACCGCTGGGATGAATAGAGAATTTGGACTTGTGACCCTCATCGAGGATGATCTTCTTAATTTCCGGATCGACAGGAACCACAAGGCGTTTTCCAAACCGCATCACCTTCGGTGATCCCTTGTTGACGGATAAAACTCGTATCCACCTACGATCCGCAAGGGTACGGACCTACACCTTGTTCACCACGGGATTCCCAAGGTTCTTGTCAATCCACCGAGCAAGGGGATTACTAGCACTTAACCAAGTACTAATCTAGTTGACTAAGGAAACCTTTAAAGAGAGTATTAATCTAAAAGTAAAGACAATCTAACCTAAGTTAATCTAAGTTAAGTTGATCAAACAAATCTAGGGTTAAAATAGATGGTAAAGGGGTGAACACAAGAGAGTGAGTGAGAAAGATAAGTGTTCCCTCCCTAGGATCTAGGATAACATGGTATGCATCTACTACACGAAAGCGGTAAACCAATCTAACGGGGGTTGTGACCACGGTTTCGCCCTTTCCCTCCTCTCGTATCGTCACTACGCGAAGGTATTCGTGACTAGACCTATGATGGACACGGTATGTTGATGGAATCTATGGGAGTAGCGGATATCATACGCCCGAAAAACACGGTGGCCTACCTTAACCATCAAAGCATCATCAACATGAAAACAATATATTGAAACCACGAATCAAGTAGCAATCACATAGCATGTATCCATCTAATCCTAGGGATGAACGGAGACATTACCCCATCATCTTACACGGATTGAAGCACATAGGGGTGATGGAGACTCCGGAGAACGTCGTCGATGAAGATGGCGGTGATGGAGCTTGGGAACACCCCTAGGCCAGCGGCTTGGAGTCCTCCTCTTGCTTCCTTCTCTCCGCCGGTGTTGATCCTTGCGACGAGCTCATCTAACTCTCTCCCTCATCTTGCGGCGGCGGTTTTCTGGTGATTGGCATCGGTAGGATGATTTGTTCGATGGGTAACCATATTGGGGTGCCTAGGGGGTTGTATTTATGTCCTTGGGGTGCCTTTGGGCGTGCTCCACCTTGCCTTGCACGAGATCCTACTTGGGAGAGAAGCAAACTTGGTTTCCGGAAAATCAGCCAGATTTTCCTGATTTGCAGTCCTTCCTTGCCAGCGTCATATCTCCCACGTCCGGACTCCAAATAATGCACATTCGGTGTCCAGGTTGTGTGGCACGAAATTATCTTCAACTTTGGTATTAATTTCTTTCCTTAAAAACGAAGATAAGATCTCCAAATTGGCCTTGGAAGATAATCTGTTCTGATTTCGGACTGACTGCGCAGCAGGGATTTCGGGGGCTATATCTCCTAGCTCTCTTATCCGAATTGGGCCTTCCACATGTCCAAATCGAAGGTATCATCGAGGCCCACAACTTTGGTAGTCAAACTTTTGCCATTAAAGACCGTTTAAGTCTCCGAATCTGTACCGAAAGATCATGCTGTCCCGAGCCGTGAGAATATCTCTCGGGCTGAGTTGATCTTGTTGGTAAACATCCAAGTCCCCGGAGTTTTGCGTGTTGATTCTTCAGTCCTTGGGTTGTTTGGAGTCTTGTTCACTTTGTGTCTTGACTTGTGACGGGCTTCATGATCTTCTCTTGAAGTGCTTGATGAACTTATCCCGAAAGTCTCCTCTTTAACATTAATTTCCTACGTAAACAACAAACTCCAAAATCGACATGCAAGTGTGAACTTGTTACATCATTAGTATGCCTAGTGGCGGGTTAGTTGCAAATCATAATCGAAACCAATGTATAACAAGTACTCTAGGTTGACGGAAATTCACCGTCAACATCTCCCCCATGCTTAAACCTTGCTCGTCCTCGAGTAAGTAATCCTTGCTTAAAAGGGAAATCAGTGTTGCCTTTCAATGTTGTCCCTGCACTTAGTCATTCATGACGAGGCAAATTGCTCTCTCTTAAGAATTTATTTTTAAAGTTCAAGTTGTGACCAACTTCTTTTTCATTATGGAAGATAGACTAACAATAAAGAACAAGCCACATTTAACACGATGCTCTCAAACTTAAGTGAACTTCAAACCATTACCTTGTCACATGGAAGATTTTCAAAAAGATGCATATCCAACATAAGTGAAACTCTCTTGCAAGAGCTCATGGAACACTCATCTCATCAAGTCACTCAAGCCTATACTAGATTATTTTCAACCTACTCTACTCATATGTTATAGTGGAAGGCTTATGTGGAGCTTGGAAGGTTAAAAACAATCCTAGCATAACATATATCCGAAATATTGTCAAATTAAGAGAGAGATCTATTGGAATTATCGAGACTCGTCAAAAAGGCCATGGAAAATAAATGTTGGAAAGAGAGAAGGATGAAACAGACACATTTGGATAAGTGGACATGTGCAAGTGGCAAATGGATGATCCCGTCCTCGTTATCGGATTGCACATGGTTGGAAGATTTGAGTATGGATGTGTCATCAAGGTACTTGAAAACTTATGAAGCAAAAAGAACCGAGGAGCATCTTTATTTTTTTCTTTATTTTATTTCCTTCTCACTTTTCTCTCTTTATTTTTTTCACTTTATTCTTCCTTTTTTCTTACTTTTCTTTTATTCTTATCATATTTTTTTCATTTTTATTCTTTTTTTCTTTTGCTTCTCAAAACTTTTTGCAACATAATACTTACATAGAATTTATGTCGGAGAATGACTCCTCCCCCATGCTTGAACGATGCTCGTCCTCGAGCATAAAAGAGAGGGGAAATGACTGCTAAAGTAAGTATAAATTCCATAATATTGAAGAATATTTGAATCTCCATCGAGAATTTTACTCCATACTCAAATTGGGTTGTGGACAAGGAGGTGATCACAAAAAGATGTTTTTGGCTTAGGGTGGATGCCCAGCAAAGTTTGTGAAATTTTCAATGTAAAAACCCACAATGCATGGACAAAAAGGCTAGCATGAAAAAGTTACACAAAGGAATGACCAGCTTCTTAGTCTCGAACCATAGAAATCAATCCTAATCCAACTCATCAAAACATATGTTTGCAATCTACGGGTTTGTTATCATAAAACATATATGTATATGGCTTTGGTAGGTAGAACTTTGCAAGAGCATTACAAATATGTAGATAGCATAAAAGTTAAGTTTTCATAAGAACAACAAGTTATCCGGCTATCCATAAACTTAAATCAAAGAGCAAAGATATGTATGTGGGTCTAGAGCATAGTCATTTCACCTCCACAAATAAAAGAGCCGGTATTTAAATTAATTTCAGATCATATTATAGAGAGCAATTAGCCAAGACATGTATGACTTCATGTAGGTAAAACAAAGCGTCAACTTTCATCATCTTTCCATAAGCATAGGTAATATAGAACATCGAGGTGAACACATGGTCATGCTTATCTATTGAAAGTAAAAATAAACCTAGGTTGTCCTCCTAGTAGCCATGTTATTGTTTGAAGAGAAAAACAAAAGGTTGCACCTAGTTGAGGTTGAAGGCATACTTACAAGCATTTGTGTTTGGAAAAGAGAAGGTCCATGGAGATGTTACCATCCTTTGTAATTCTTCGTTGCCTTCTTCCAACATCTCATTGTATAGATGTGGCTTTTGCTTTTGTCTTGATTTATTAATGCTCCTAAACTTCTGAATTTGATCTTGTATGCTTAATGGAGTCATTGGTCACCCTTCTCTTCAATGTTGTCATCACCATCTCCTCTTTCTTGTTCTCATCATCTCCTTGCTGTCTTTTTTTCATGGATTTCCCCCTCTGTCCAGAAAAGAACATATATCGAAATATAGCTTTATTGAAAAGTTTATGAAATTACCTTTCCAACGTGTGGTCATTCATCAAAAACGGAGTTCAAACAAGGGAGCTATGTCCGTTTTACTTCAGCTCGCGTGCTGTCCAAAACTGATTTCAGGACGTGTTGCACTCGGTGATTCGGGCATAACCGCTTGTAGGAACCTCCGATTGTCTTGATTCTTGATTTTTTGTTGGAACCGTAACTTCATCTGGCTTCTAAATATCCAAAAATATCCATTGTTTTCCCTTCGAGACCATGCAGAATTTTGATGAGATTGGTGGCTTCTTGCGCATTATCCGGAGATGTTAATGATCTTTATCATTCTATCTTCTAGAGTGTCATGTTCCACTTCCGTGTTGAAGATTCGGGGTCTCCCCCATACTTAGCATTTTGCTAGTCATGGAATAAGAAGACAAAGTATTTTTATCATAGCCATCCTTCAATTTCCTTGTAGTGAGAGTCTTTATCTTGCCCGCAAGACATTTTAAACGCACATTCTACCCCCAAGGTGACGGTTGGGAGTAGATAGAATTGCCAACAATCCAACAATGTCTCCTAAGATTATTAACTTGTGGCATAATTAGTCTAATGTGGAATAAAAACCTAATGACTGTACGTGGTGCAAGGTGTGTATGCACATGATAGGAAAGCATATAAACAACGGCAATGTTTTCACCTAGTTCGAACACCATGTTTACAACTAGGTTGCTGAATTTCTCCATAGCAACAAAGGTTAATAAATCTAGGGTTAAAACACCATGTCTATCACTAAATCAATAACTCTTATAGCATAAGACAAATTAAGCGCATTGCAAAGCTTATAAACTAACCAAAGCAACATGAAAACATATGAAAAGCTAGCTAGGTTTATCGAACCTAACGATGATGGTCCGCAATCTTGTTTAAACACCACGTTTACACAAGATCACAAAAGGAAAATACTCATAATGCCTTACGAAGGATTAACATGGAAAAAGAAGCATACATCATTAAGTATATAAAACAACCAAGCCAACTATGTGCAAAACATGTATACACAAAGAAACATCACATTGATAACAAAATGCAATGCATGCAAATAAATATGATCATGAACATGATGGTGGTTCTAAAAAGAAAAACTGAACTTAGATTAATAACCACAAGTTGATCATCATAAGATAGTGCCATTCTTTTATTTTCTCTAAGAAAGTAGTAAAAATATAAAGAAACGGGTTGCCTCCCGAAAAGCGCTTAATTGAAAGTCATAAAGCTCGACTTTCTCACATACCTTCTTTTCGACGCATCACCATGGCCCTTCATGCAAGAAGAAAAGGTACCAATGCAGCTTTAATTTACTTCCCATGTTGTGCTTGATCACTTATAGAAGACTTGCCCAAAGCATCCTTTTGTTTCATCGTTATCTCCTTCTTTATCATCCTTCGGTGCTGCCTTCACTCCATGAATTTTTTTAATGTCCAGAACAGAAAGTATACTCAAGCTCTACTCCATTGCACAGTGCACAAAATTTCCTTTCCAACGAGTCTTCATTTGCCCAAATCGGACTCCAGACAAGAGAGTTACGTCCGTTTTACTTCGGCGATGAAATCTGTCCTGAAATTTCAGAACGCGCAACGCTCAATGTTTTCTCCATAACTCCTTGCACGGGTCTTCAAACTTGTTGGTTCTTGATGCGTTGGAATGGTAATTTGATGGAGCTTCTGAATATCTCATTTTCTTCATTCGTACACCTCTGAACAAGCTCTCAAATTGATGAAGACAGCAGCATCCATCGCGGGATTCGGAGAGGTTGATGATTTATCTTGCAACTCTTTTAGGCATGACTTCTTTTTTCATTATTCAATCCTTGTCTACATGGTTAGTGAAAATTTGGCCTTTCCCGACATATGATTCTTTAAGGTCATTAGCTTGACCAAGCGCAAAGCTTGATCGAGATTTACAAAACTTATTGTAAACATACGCGTCCATAATTAACACCACATGTGAATTGTAGCAACAAGTCAAGGTGTAAATAAAAGAAGCATATGTTTCATGCATAGCACTTAGCTCATCATTAGGCAAAGGTTGTTTAGGTGTGAGATTAATTGGATCAAAAATAAATGTTTCCTCTTTTTCATTCTCAAGAAAATCTAGCCTATCAACATGATCACTATTGGAACAAGGCATAGACATTAAACTATCATTCATACTATTGGTTGAGCATGAGTATTTGAATTTATCAACATCAATACCAATAATATCTTGAGATTTCAGCGTGTACCTTGGCCTTAGAGATTTTTCGACAAGAGTGATATTTTGTCCATCAAGCGGTGTTGAAGGCGAATCGATCTCAACAAGTGTAGTTGCCTCTTCATCACCATCTTGCAATTTCTTCAACTCATCATATGGAACATGTAATCCTTCAACTATGTACGCATTCATCTCTTCTTTGAAGTTTTCTTTGTCAACCAGATCTTCATCTTCAAAGACTTGTATGTTACTTTCTTTATCTTCCATGTACCACATGTCGTCAAGATCGCTCATTGTTGATTCACTCTTTCCTTCATCCTTGAGTACTTCCATGTCTTGATTTGCTAGTGTGTAGGCTTCAATAGCACACAAGCTATCACCTTGTGGGGAGGGGCTTTCTTGGAGTACTTGATCTATGTCAACCCCTTCCCATTCATCTTCTAGCTTGAGTCCTATCTCCTCCCATTTATCCTTTGAGTCACTACGCTCACCACGGTTGTACTCTTCTCTTCCTTCATCATAAATCTTTGAGTTGTCAAACTGGTCGATCCATCCTTCATCTCCTTCTTCTCTTTCTTCTTCAAACATCTTTTGGATCGACTCTCCACTCATCTCTTGATCAAATATATCTTCAATTAGTTTGACAACGTGTCGGCGTTCCTCCTTTCTTCGGTAGTTGATTAGTGGGGCGAAATCAACTTGAACCCAACCGGATTGCTTGAACTCCGCCAATGGTCTAGCATTCCACATACTTCGGCCTACATTCATGTTAGTTTCAACATTTTTAACATCCGAAATGACTTCTCTTACCTTGGGAAGTGGATCTTCAATTTCTTGTATGGTCGGTTCATCTTCCTTGACCTTCGGTTCATCTTTTTCAGAAATTTCAGCAAGCACCTTAGGCTTGCTTTTGTCATTTTGCTATTCTCGACAACATCTTTGCCAATCTCGTAGTGTTCTTTGTCCATTGCTTATCCTTTGTAAGATTTGTGCGGCTTCACTAATTGTTTTATCCATTATATCACCGCCTGCACACATGCTTACAAAACGAGATGAGTTAGGGGTTAGTGAAAAATAAAAGGTATGCAACATCAAGTCACCGGAAAATCCCAAGTTCGGGCCTCGCTCAAGTAGTTCATTAAATCGGTCCCATGCTTCATCAATTCCTTCATCCTCTCCTTGCTTGAAATTGAGCACTTGCCTCCTTAAGTCTTGGACCTTGCTTATGGGAATGAACTTCAAAATAAATTTCTTCACTAGCTCATCTCAATTTCCTTTTGCTTCAACGGACGCAAGTGTGTACCATATTCGCGCTTCATCTTCGAGAGAGAACGGAAAAGGATTCCACTTGAACCAAGTGGCCGGAACTCCTTTTTGTTGCACCGTGTTGCATAACATCGTGAATTCCTTAATGTGTCTATATGGGTTGTCATCCTCCAATCCTCTAAATGGTTTTGTCGCCACTAACTTGATGATTCCGGGCTTCACTTCGTAGTGGGTTGTAGCAAGCATCAAATCTGATTTTTGTATCTCAATGTCTCCAATGGTGAGGTGAACAAATCCATCTAGGCACAAGAAAAGTAGAAAGAAAAACAAAAAGATTTTTTTATTTTTTTTAGAAAATAAGGGTTAGGTGTTAGTAATAAACAAAATTAATACTAGATTAAACGTAGCAAACCGGCTTGCTCCCCGGCAACGGCGCCGGAAAAAGGGGCTTGTTCACGGATAAAACTCGTATCCACCTACGATCCGCAAGTGTACGGACCTACACCTTTTTCACCACGGGATTCCCAAGGTTCTTGTCAATCCACGGAGCAAGGGGATTACTAGTGCTTAACCAAGTACTAATCTAGTTGATCGAGGAAACCTTTAAAGAGAGCATTAATCTAAAAGTAAAGACAATCTAACCTAAGTTAATCTAAGTTAAGTTGATCAAACAAATCTAGGGTTAAAATAGATGGTAAAGGGGTGAACACAAGAGAGTGAGTAAGAAAGATAAGCGTTCCCTCCCTAGGATCTAGGATAACATGGTATGCATCTACTACACGAAAGCGGTAAACCAATCTACCGGGGGTTGTGACCACGGTTTCGCCCTTTCCCTCCTCTCGTCTTGTCACTACGCGAAGGTATCCGTGACTAGACCTATGATGGACACGGTATGTTGATGGAATCTATGGGAGTAGCGGATATCATACGCCCAAAAAACACGGTGGCCTACCTTAATCATCAAAGCATCATCAACATGAAAACAATAGATTGAAACCACGAATCAAGTAGCAATCACATAGCATGTATCCATCTAATCCTAGGGATGAACGGAGACATTACCCCATCATCTTACACGGACTGAAGCACATAGGGGTGATGGAGACTCCGGAGAACGTCGTCGATGAAGATGGTGGCGATGGAGCTTGGGAACACCCCTAGGCCAGAGGTTTGGAGTCCTCCTCTTGCTTCCTTCTCTCCGCCGGCGTTGATCCTTGCGACGAGCTCATCTAACTCTCTCCCTCATCTTGTGGTGGCGGTTTTCTGGTGATTGGCGTCGCTAGGATGATTTGTTCGATGGGTAACCATATTGGGGTGCCTAGGGGGTTGTATTTATGTCCTTGGGGTGCCTTTGGGCGTGCTCCACCTTGCCTTGCACGAGCTCCTCCTTGGGAGAGAAGCAAACTTGGTTTCCATAAAATCAGCCAGATTTTCCTGAATTGCGGTCCTTCCTTGCCAGCGTCATATCTCCCACGTCCGGACTCCAAATAATGCACATTCGGTGTCCAGGTTGTGTGCCACGAAATTATCTTCAACTTTGGTATTAATCTCTTTCCTTAAAAACGAAGATAAGATCTCCAAATCGGCCTTGGAAGATAATTTGTTCTGATTTCGGACTGACTGCGCAGCAGGGATTTCGGGGGCTATATCTCCTAGCTCCCTTATCTGAATTGGGCCTTCCACATGTCCAAATCGAAGGTATCATCGAAGCCCACAACTTTGGTAGTCAAACTTTTGCCATTAAATACCGTTTAAATCTCCGAATCTGTACCGAAAGATCATGCTGTCCCGAGCTGCGAGAATATCTCTCGGGCTGAGTTGATCTCGTTGGTAAACATCCAAGTCCCCGGAGTTTTGCGTGTTGATTCTTCGGTCCTTGGGTTGTTTGGAGTCTTGTTCACTTTGTGTCTTGATTTGTGACGGGCTTCATAATCTTCTCTTGAAGTGCTTGATAAACTTATCCCGAAAGTCTCCTCTTTAACGTTAATTTCCTACGTAAACAACAAACTCCAAAATCGACATGCAAGTGTGAACTTGTTACATCATTAGTATGCCTAGTGGCGGGTTAGTTGCAAATCATAATCGAGACCAATGTATAACAAGTACTCTAGGTTGACGGAAATTCACCGTCAACATCCTTCCGAAACAAGTATACTTAGGATCTCCTTCGGCTAATTTCTGTTTGATGATTTGTAAGTCTTCATCATTGCGTTGAGCAGTGACAATCCTATCATAAAGATTGGATTCCGCAGCTAAGGCATAAAGATTTCCTGGTTGTACCACTTCTAAGTTGAGCCTTCTCATTTCTTCACATAATGGTTCACTAACTGGCTCCAACTCTAGATGATTGCAGTGAACTTTGCGGCTAAGAGCATTCGCAACGACATTCGCTTTTACAGGGTGATAATGCACTTCTAGGTCATAATCCTTAATCAAATCAATCCATCTTCTTTGCCTCATATTCAATTCTGACTGAGTAAAGATGTATTTGAGACTTCGTGATCAGTGAAGATATTACAACGATTACCCATCAGATAATGTCTCCATATCTTGAGAGCGTGGACAACAGCAGCTAACTCAAGATCATGGGTAGGATAATTGATCTCATGAGGTCGAAGTGCCCGTGAAGCATAGGCAATGACTCGGCCTTCTTGCATAAGAACACAGCCGAGACCCGTGCCTGACGCGTCACAGAAAACTTCAAAAGGTTTGGAATTATCCAGTTGCACTAGCACTGGGGCTGAAGTCAAGTGTTGCCTCAAAGTGTGGAAAGCTTTCTCACATGCTTCGCTCCACACGAACTTCACTCCTTTCTTGAGCAGTTCGGTCATAGGTTTCGTGATTCTAGAGAAGTCTGGAATGAATCGACGGTAGTATTCCGCCAACCCCAAGAAACTGCGGATATGGTGTACGGACTTGGGTGGTTTCCAATCCATCACCTCTTGGACTTTGCTAGGATCTACAGAAATACCATCCTTGGAAATAGTGCGGCCCAAAAATTTCACACTCTTCAACCAAAACTCACATTTGGAGAACTTAGCATAAAGCTTATGATCTCGCAAACACTGAAGGACAACTCGGAGATGTTTGGCATGCTCCTTCTCACTTTTGGAATAGATAAGGATATCATCGATAAAGACCACTACGAATTTGTCGAGCTCCTCAAGAACACGGAGTTCATGAGGTACATGAAGTAGGCTGGGGCATTCGTGAGACCAAGGGACATTACCAAGAACTCGTAAAGACCATAACGAGTGGAGAAGAAAGTTTTAGGAATGTCACAAGGTCGAATTTTGATTTGATGGTAACCAGAACAAAGGTTGATCTTGGAGAAAACTCTAGCTCCAGCCAGTTGATAAAAAAGAACATCGATTCGGGGAAGAGGATATTTGTTCTTGATGGTCACTGCATTGAGTGGTCGGTAATCTACACACAGCCTCAAGCTACCATCTTTCTTCTTGACAAAAAGAGCGGGGCAACCCCAAGGAGAAGAGCTCGGGCGAACATAACCCTTATCTAATAGCTCCTGGAGTTGATTTTTCGGTTCGGCTAATTCTTTGGGAGGCATACGATAAGGTCATTTAGAAATGGGTGCAGTACCCGGTTGGAGTTCAATTACAAACTCAACATCCCCCGTCCGGCAGCATGCCAGGCAGCTCATCAGGAAAGACATCCGGATACTCACACACTACTGGGATTTCATCAAGAGGGGAGATAATGGACTCATAGGCACAAGAGTTGGTACCGTCCTTGAAAGGTAGGTACAAGGTAGTGTGCCCGACTGTAGGTGAATTTATCTCTACAACTCTATCTGATATATCTAGAACCACCTTATGCTGGGTCATCCAATCCATACCCAAGATAACATCCATACCTGCCAAGCTTATGGCGATAAGGTTTGTTGGAAAGATTTTACTACCTAATCCCAAACATACTCCATGGATTAAGATATTAGAGGTGATTTGCCCTCCCGGAGTAATTATCTTGTAAGCGGAATTGGTATGAGAACCCTTTAAACCCATTTTGCCTAACAGTTTTTCACTTATGAAACTGTGGGTAGCTCCCGAATCAAATAAAATCGTAACGGGAGTATCGTTGATAGAGAATGTACCCGTGAGCACCGAAGCTCCCTCCGAAATGTCACTCATGGTGGTGAAGTTCAGCTTGCCTTGGCGTACTTGCACCATAGGCTTCTTAGCCGGAGTGGCAGGCTTGTTCCCTGCACCTTGATTTGGTGGGTTGGGCTTGACGCTTGGGTTTGGGGCAATCGCTGATGTAATGCCCTGGTTGACCACAGTTGAAGCAACGACGATCACCAATGTTGCGAGGAGGTGCATTAGGCTTTGGAGCCTGCTGCTGAGCATTTCGGAACTGGAAGTTCCCTGAGGGTTTGCCCTGGGATGGCTTCATCGTCCAGCGTCCAGTTGAAGATTGCTGGGATGGGTTTGGAACATTCTTTTTCACAAAGCGAAACTTCTTATTAGTTCCGCTTCCCGGAGCAAAACCAGACGGCCTCTTCTTGTCCCTGTGGGCCTTTTTCATGGCATCCTCTTGGGAGATAGCCTTGTTCACAAGCTCAAGGAAATTTTCTCGGCTCAAGTAGGTTCGGTCACTTGTATAACTTGCCATCTAGCCATCACGGAACCTCTCCATCTTCTTTGCATTAGTGTCTACATGATGTCCACCATATTGGCACAAGTTGTTAAACTTACGGGCGTAACGATACACCGTATCGGACCCCCGCCTAAGGGCCAACAACTCCCTCATCTTTCTATCCAAGAATCCCTTGGGGATGTGATGGATTTTGAAGGCTTGCTTGAAATCATCCCAAGTTAGAGCACGCCCTCGCCGCATTGACTTGAAATGATCCCACCACATTAAAGCTTCTCCTCGCGGTTGCGGAGCCGCGAAGTTGGCTTTATTCTCCTCGGAGCAAGGCATCACAAAGGCGAGAGAACTTTGTGTTGAAGCAAAATCCGCACCCCGCGTCAAGAACACAGACAAGCCGAACAAGCTAGCTTCACACGCGAAGAGATTCCAAGACGTGCCAGTCAATTTTTCCTGAAAATTAACAAAAGACAAAGTAGTTCAATTCCAAAAACTTGGAACTTGCCGGGTGGTACCAGACAGTTCCATATTTACGGCTAGAAAGCCAAGTGAGATGACATATAGCTATGAGAAGCTATCCGCAAAGAACCGGAAACCTTTCGGGAGCTTCAAAGCATAAAACGAACATAGCCGAAAGGATGGCGCAAGCATGACGATAGATCGGTCTTTATTTGGGCAAAATTGCACGTGCACAAAACCATTACCGATCCTCGGGGATAAGTAACAATAAAGATAAATGAAGTAAAGCATGATTATAAATGTGTAATAAACAAGCATGCATAGGCCCAAAGCACTAGTCTACCGCATGTGTAGGTACTTTAAAACCCGTCAAGCAAGAATTCAAATAAGTTAATCCACCGCATGATACAACTTATTTGAAATCATACTACTAACCATAAAAGATCTATCCACCGCATGATACAATCTAAATATGGAAAGCTAAAAGCATACAAAGTGATTAAAACATAATTTATAAGCACATTTTACTCGTGAAAGCATAACCGAATACGGCCGAACAACCGAATCGGGGTCCATGGAGAAGGAACAAACATTGCCAAAGACGATAAATCTATCGATTGAATTAAAGATCTAATCCACCGATGATTAGCTTTAAGACAACCCAAAAACCCGCATCTACCGCATGATACCCGCTCTCGTCAAGATTCACGCAAGATTAACAAGATTGAACCCACAACATGTAACAACCTAGATTGGTTCGGTTTCGGCTATTTGACAAACACGTGATCCACGTGCCTTTTTGAAGCAAGATATGAACATGCGATGTAAAGATCACGAAACGATATAAAGCCGATCCAAATCAATCTAAATTGGGCAAAAGAGTGTTACACGAATTTAAACATAAAGTAAAAACTCAAACAATACATGGTAACTTAATGAATCTATTAGATCTTGCCAAAATCTAATAGAGCCGATAACTAGCTCCAAGCTAGATCTTAGCCTACCGCATGGCTCATGACCTAACAAAAAACCTTCTTGAACCAAGCTTGAATCTACCGCATGATACTAAGCATGGTAACAAGACTACTTGCATCACGATATAAATCCACCGCATGATACTAGACATGATACAAGGTTGCCGGTACTTACGGAGGTCGACGGATCGATGAACCCTCTCGAAGAAGTCGACGACACGACTAAAGGACTCGAGAGTTTGGCGTAAAGCCGGTTTGTTATGAGAATGTTTCGAATACCAATTACATACATCCAGGGTTCATATTTATACCCCGTTATGGCATGACTCCCCGGAGGACTACGCGTACAATATTTGATACCTAATCTATCGCCCAAACGCGAATGCTTATCCATCCATTCGTCCCTTCCACTTGGGCCACGTCATCACGCAATCCCGCAAAATCGCCGCAAACATTCCCTTTGCCAAACGGAAATAATCTGCCGACCGCAAGCTCCTTTGCCGAATCTTTACGAAGAAACCTTCCTTCTTCCGGACGGATTTTTTCACCAAGTGGGCCCACAAATCGACTCCTTCCTATACCAAATTTTGGTGTTAACATATGCCCCTTCAATTACGGGATAAAAGTGATTTTATTCCGAAATTGACTCCAATTGCCAACGTCTTCAAGTTGAATCTGTTCAACACCTATTCTCTCTTTTCGCAATCCATCGGAGCCTCCGTCCAGATCCAAACCCTAGGTCATCCTTCCCAAAAGCTCGAATCCTCAATGGCGGGCCAAAATCAAGCTGCTCAGGTAAATTTCATCCTCGTAAGCTTCATTCGGCATTATCTCTTCGTTTTTTACCTCAGATTTCTTCCTCCGCCTTTTCGTGACAGAACTTTCCACCGAGCTTTTGATTCGTACCGAGACCAATTTGACATCTTATTTCCTCGGCCCCGTGGGAGCTTCGATCCCCACGAGTTCATTGCGGCCGAATCCAAGATAATCCCCTTCAAAGCGGCTTTATCCGGGCCTCCCTTGTGGCAAGACGCCTTCAAGAACTGGCCTTTGCCCCCGGTTGCGAGTCCGGGAGAAACTGGTATAAAAGGGTACTTGCGTACAATAGCGCCAAGACCAAGACTTGGGACAGCCTCCGCATTGCTCAATGTTTGGAGCTATCTTTGGCCGAGATCCCAAAGAACGAAGACCTTTTGATAGCAGCTTGCCATTTTTGGTCAAACGACGTCAATGCCTTTCTCTTTGGTCATGGCCCAATGTCCCCAACTCTGGCCGACGTGTACATGATCACCGGCCTTGACATTTCAGGATCTGTGTACCCCTGGGAATTCAAAGGCTCCACAAGGCAGACAGGAGTGAAATCAGGAAGTGGATACAAATCATATATCCAGAATCACATGAAAGATGGCCCTCTGAGTGAAGTCGAATACAGGGCATTCCTGAACATGTGGCTGTGCAGGTTCATTTTCTGCGGTAAAGCCAATGAGCCCACTCTGAATCATATTGCAATGGCTACGCATTTGGCTGCTGGTAAACGTATTCCTCTTGGAAAATACCTCCTGGGTAGTGTGTATCATATGCTCCATCAGACTATCGCCCAAATGCACACTGGCCAGAAGATACTATGTGTCAACGGCCCTTGGTGGTTCGTGCAGATGTGGCTGCAGCTGTATATGCACCAGATTGTCAACATTGACCTCAACAACCGCCTTTTCCCTTCATCCGGCCTATAACGAAGGGGAAGCTCAAATCACCGAGGATGCCAAACCCATGGGGAAGCTGCTTCAACTTTTTCCATTAATCGGTTGTCGGCCCACTTTTTGAGCTCTTCTTCAAAGGCTTCCCCGATCCACTTTGTCTTCCTTACCCGGACAATGACAATCTAACTCTCCCTTGTGAATTCTCCTTTGAAATCGGCTGTCATGATGGAAGGTCTACAGAAATCTTTAATATCTTTATCCACCCATGCCCTTTGCCAGCTGAATTTTGTGGAGGGAGGTTAAATCACAACACTTACGAATATTATTGAAACGACCCGGATTTCCGCGAACGGATCCCCGAATCTTAGCACCTCGGTGGTAGTCCCGGAGGCTACCACGTGCAATCCCCGTCTCGGCGATTCCAAAATCCATACGTAAAAGTAAAAACAAAGCAATAGAGTACAATATTTATTTTATTACATTAATCAGAGTACATCTCTTCGGCACATGCCGGGTACAAGTCCATCAGGACTGAATCAAACAGAAAATAAAACGTCTAGCAGTGGCTCCATGTAAGCGCGGGAAACTCCATATCCGCAGGCAGCTCAAGTGTAGGAAGAGCTCAGTCCACCCAGCCGTCGTTGTCGAAGTCGTAGTCCGGCTCTGCGTCAGAGTCACCAGGGTCTACCCGATAAGCGGGTAGGTCATGTCAGCTTCCCAACAAAGAGGCAAAAGCGGTGTATAATCTACTATGCATGAGGTAACCCTAATCTGGCTGTAGTAAGCTTAAGCAAAGCAGCGACGGTGCAACATTCAAGGTAAGCAGAATAGCGAGGAGGTCCACACCTCGGGGAAGCTTCCGCTTCCGAGGTCCACACCTCAGGGGTCCACACCCCGCTCAAGGAACACCACACCAAAGCACCGGATCTCAACCACGATCCAGAACCCAACTCTCATCTGCGATGTGGGGCCCACCGGCTCCTATCCCCACATCTCAACGGCCGAAGCCGGGCTCACACACTCGGGGGAGAGAAGAAGCACAAGAGAAGTGTAACTAGTCAGGTGAGAGATCGAAAGACTGTCCATAACCAGTGGACACGGACTATAGCTATAGGTTTAACACTCTGCGAGAGGTTGTACAACCGTACCCGCCCGAATAGGTCCGAACCGGCCGTCACCGTGTCCGACCCTACCATACGGCCGAAGCCCAAGTAAGTGGATAGTACCCTTCGCATCTCCGAGCCCGGCCCGGCCTCCGCGGCGCAGCTCATACTACCCGCGAGAGGTCCCTCGAAGCTGTGGAACCCTTCCCTGGCCTCGCCAGGGCAAAGTCTACTAAGGAGGAACAGGCCACTCCCGACACGATCACACCGATCCTCCTACAGGAGGGTGCTATCCACTACAAGTCTCACCCCGCACCCCCGCCCAATACAAGGCGGGCGGTCTGTACGAAAGTAGTCATTCGAAACAAGGTCAACTGACGATCGGTCCTTAAGGGGCCGAGAGCGAGCACTCAACATCTCCATCCCACACGACACGACCCTCGGGTAAGAGGCCGATCGCATCTTCCCTCGGCAGCCGTTCACAAGTAACCAGCGGCTCGCTCCCGCCAAGACACAGCAAGGGGTACACAACCCAGAACACACGCTAGAATCACTCCGAGATGCCCACATCTCAGCTCAAACCCAGAGCACCATCCATAATCAAGCAACAAAAGTATGGATAGTTGAAGTAAGGGACTAGCTAGGGGTCTGTAGCTAGTCCCGCAGGTAGTAGAACAAGGAACAGGATATAATAAACATCAAGGCATGGCTAGTAAACAGGTTATGCAATTCATCAGAACAATGCAGTAAAGTAAAGCACTAGCAGCTAAATAACAACATGGGATCTATATGGTTGGGAGTGACATGACACCTTCTGTGCCGTTGAAGCAATCGGCCGTCCGGTGCGGTGTACTCGGGGTCCTCCGCGTCCTCCCCGGTCGAAGCTCGGGTCCGCGGCACGAGATTCGACGCGAAAATAAGACATCGGTGCACATCTAAGCAATAACTCCAAATAAAATCCAACTTAGAAAATCCAAAAGAGCCCGAACTACCTACAATCGGCAAGGTTTTGCAAATACGGATTTTTATAATTTAGTTTTGTATTTTTCGGAGCGCCCTAGAATTTATTACTAATTTTTAAAGGTCAAAATCATTTTCTACGGAATTTTTAAACGAAGAGAAATAGGGTGGTCTCGTTTCCGGGCCGAAGGTGAGCTGAAAAAGGTTCCCCGGGCCAAACACGGCCCTGCGGGCTCGGTCCACCGGCCCGAGCGAAGAGGTCTAGAAAGCCTCCCCGAACTCGTTTGCGCACTCACCGGTCGTCTTCGGGCTTCACGGCGGCCCATCGATTTGGTTTCGGCCCACTTGGCTCGCGCGGCCTCGCCTACTAGAAAAAAAAAGGCGGTCGAAGTCTAATTGAGCCCCTCCGGCTATTATCCCAAGCGGGCCGGCGGCCCGCGGCGAAAGCCGGGCCTAGAGCCCAATCCTCGGCACCGACGGCCCGCTTTCCCCCTTCTAACCCGGCGCGGCTCGCACGCCCTTCGGATGCTCGACGAAAGGCCGGGCGGCGCCGCGACCACGCGGTGCACCGCCGGCGTTCGGCTCGGGCGCTCCACGCCCGGTTCCACACCCCGGCAACAACACACGGCTCGGCTTTAGCACCGGGGTGTGCTTGCCGCCCGTGTCCCCGCACCCGTGCGTCCACGCGCGGCGGGCGGCGCGTCGGCTCGGTGGCCGGACACGACGCCGCCGCCGCCGGCGTGTCACGGCGTGACGGCACCTCCACCCGCACACACGACCTGCTCAAGTCACGGGTCGAAGCCCGGATCTCACTCACGACCGCGCGCGCCAGCCCCCAAACGCTCGGCCAACACCGGAGCGACGCCACGGCCAAAACGGGAACCCACGGACGCGACGCGCGCTCGGCCCCCGGCTCGGTGGCGCGGTGCGACGCGGGACCGCGCTCACTGTCCCTGCAATTCAACACGGCTCGACGGCCGAACACACACATCCACTGCTTCGCACGGCGACAGCGGCGCCCAAGAGCACCGGCGGCTCAGGAGCTCCCGCTGGCGCGGTGTGGCATCCTTGCGGCGCGACGGCCAGATCTCAAACATGGTTCACGACGTCGCGTCTCGACGTCGTGGCATCACGGGGCGGACCAAGGGGAAGGGGAAAGAGGAGAAAGGCCGCGGTGATGCTCACGGTGGGGGCGACGGTGTAGACGTGGCCGGCCCGACGAAGGCGTGTCGTAGAGGTTCCGGCGTGATGGCGTTCGGCGATGCCGGTGTCCCCGTCGTCGCGCTCCTCCCTTGACTCGACGTCGCGGTCCGTGTTCCCGCCGCTTTCCCCGGTGCTTGGCCCCCTCCCCGGTCCTCGGCTTCCGCCCCCGTCCCGCACACGCGCGGCGCGGCCCCCTCCCCGCCTTCTTCCCCCAACGGCGCGCGCGGCGCGGCGCGCGCGCGCCCGCCCTCCTTCTTCCTCCCCGAGCCCGCCGCCGAACCGAGGTGGTGGAAAACCCCAATGGGGGTGGTTGGTCTTGCCTTCGCCTCGAACTGCTCCCCTCCCCTTTTGAATCCACGCCGCGGGGCTTCGATCCGGAAAAGTCCACCTTGCCCTCGACCCGCCGCCGCCTCGGGCCGTGGGTGGCCGCGGCGATGCTTGCCCCGCCTCGGATTCTTGGGGAGAAGGGGCAACGGGGTCATTCCCCTTTTCCCGCGGTCGCCCCCGGGTCCGCGTGCACACGCCGGCCTTGGCGTGCGCGCCAACCGGTCGGCTCGGCCGCGCGCCCACCCCGCGCGGCCGACGCGGCCGGGACCGGCGGCGCGGCCGCCCGGCTCGGGCCGTCCGGTGGATTGGCCATGGCGGTGAGAAAAAAGGGGAAAAGAAAGAAGGCGGCGGGTGGGGTCCTCACGGCGGCCCGAGAGAGGAGGGGGAAAGGGTGTGGTGCCGGGTAGTGGGCCGAAGGGCTTTATGGGTTGGGCCGCGGCGACACGGTCTTTGTTGAAATCGGCCCACCGCCCCAAGTTGCTTTCTTCAATTTATATCGGATTTATTTGGTCTAGGTTTAGAAACTTGGTTTGAATTTGATCCCCTTTCAAATTCAAACCACACTCAATTGAACTCCAAGAAAACCAATGAGAAGCCAACACACTATTTATACCATATTTTAAATATAATTTTTATAATTAGGATGTATTAGTGGAGAAGTTGGTGAGTGGCTAGCAATTTGGCTCAAAATTTGATAGCACTCCAAAGCAAACAAAAAGTTTTAAATTTTTCGCAAAATTCACGCACCTAGATTCCTGGGTTGTTACATTCTCCCCCACCACCGAGAATCTCGTCCTCGAGATTTAGTCCTCGACCTCCTCCGTGAACAAGTGAGGGTACTCCTTCCTGAGATCGGTTTCCTTCTCCCATGTTGCCTCTCGCTCGGTATGGTTGCTCCACAACACTTTACAGAAAGGAATGGTAGTTCTCCTTGTTTCCTTGACAGCTCTGTCCAAGATTTTCTCAGGGTATTCTGTATACTCTAGGTTGTCTTGCAAGTCGAGCAACTCCATGGGCACTTGTTTTGCCTCCACTGCCTTCTCACTCTTCTTCAGCTGTGACACGTGAAACACTGGGTGAACTCCTGCCATAGTCTCGGGTAGTGCAAGCTGGTAGGCCAAACTCCCAATCCTTCGGGTGATAGGGTACGGTCCCACGTACCTCGGTGCAAGCTTTCCTTTCACCAAGAATCTCTTAGTTCCACGGAGCGGTGAGACTTTCAAGTACACTCTGTCGCCAACTGCAAAGGTCAACTCTCTCCTTCTCTTGTCGGCATAGCTCTTCTGACGACTTTGAGCGATTTTCAGGTTCTCTCGAACTTTCTCAACCTTCTCCTCTGCTTCCTCAATGATTGCTGGTCCGAACAGAGCTCGCTCTCCAACCTCTGACCAAGCTAGCGGGGTCCTGCACTTCCGACCGTAAAGTGCCTCAAAGGGTGCCATCCGGAGACTTGCTTGAAAGCCTGTTGTTGTACGAGAACTCGCGAACGGCAACCGCTCTCCCAATCGCTACCATAGGTGAGTGCACAAGCTCGTAGCATGTCCTCCGGGACCTCGGTTGACTCTCTCTCGTCCGCCCGTCGGTCTGTGGGTGAAAAGCTGTGCTGTAGCTGAGAGTGGTGCCCATAAGCTTGTGGAAACTCGCCAAAACTTGGAGACAAACTGTGGCCCTCGATCAGACACGATACTTCTGGGTGCCCCGTGTAGCCTGAGTATGTGTTCTACGAACAACTCTGCCAACTTCTCGGTTGCATACCTGGTCTTCACCGGCACAAAGTGAGCCACTTTAGTCAACCTGTCCACTATGACCCAAACTGAGTCGTTTCCTTTTGGTGTTCTAGGGAGTCCTACCACAAAGTCCATGGAAATGTCCTCCCACTTCCACACTGGAATATCCAACGGCTTCAACAAACCAGCAGGTTTCTGATGTTCAATCTTTACTCTGCTACAGGTGTCGCAACAGGCCACGTAGTGTGCAATGTCCTTCTTCATGTCCTTCCACCAGTACCTGACCTTCAGATCTCTGTACATCTTGGTGCTGCCTGGGTGAATCGAGTACCTCGAGTCGTGAGCTTCTCTCATGATCTGCTCTCGGAGTGTCTTGTCTTGTGGTACACAGATCCGTTCTTTCAACCACACGATGCTCTGTTCATCAACCCGTAATCCTCTCGCTTTGCCCCCGCTTCATTAGTTCTCGCAGCATTTTGATTTCTCGCACACTCTTTACGGGGCGTACGGATTCGCTCCTCCGGTCATAGGTCACTTGCATCACGTTGACTTGGCCTTGATCCACAATCTCGATTCTCGGCTTCTCTAGCTCTTCATGCAAAGCAGGTTGCTCTTCCTTTATCATGAGGTTGTTGCAGTATGTTTTCCGGCTCAGTGCATCTGCCACGACGTTAGCTTTGCCTGGGTGGTAGTTGATCTCGACGTCGTAGTCCTTGATTAGCTCTAACCACCGTCTCTGCCTCATGTTCAGCTCGGTCTGTGTAAAGAAGTACTTCAGGCTCTTGTGGTCGGAAAACGGCTCACACTTGTTCCCTATCGGGTAGTGTCTCCGGATTTTGAGCGCATGCACAACAAATCGCCAACTCCAAGTCGTGTGTCGGGTAGTTTTCCTCATGTTTCTTCAAAATTCGTCCGGAAGCATAAGCCACAACTTTCCCTTCCCCGCATCGCACACAACCAAGTCCTTGCTTCGAAGCGTCACAGTAGACCACAAAGCCTTTCTTGATGTCTGGCAAGGTAAGCACTAGGGCTGTGGTGAGTCTCTTTTTCAGCTCTTGAAAGCTCTTCTCACACGCTTCTGACCACTCGAACTTTGTGTTGTTCTTGAGCAATTCTGTCATTGGCTTTGCGATCTTGGAAAAGTTCTCAATAAACCTCCGGTAGTATCCTGCCAACCCAAGGAAACTCCTGACATCTGTCACGTTTAACGGTTGCTCCCACTTGGTCACTGACTCAACCTTGGACGGATCCACGGCTATCCCCTCTGCTGACAACACGTGTCCCAAGAACGCGACCTTCTCCATCCAGGAACTCGCATTTGCCGAACTTGGCGTACGGTTTGCTCGCCTCAACCTCTCTAGCACAACTCTCAGGTGCTCCTCGTGCTCCTCAGAGGTCTCAGAGTAGATCAAGATATCATCGATAAACACCACTACAAACCGGTCCAACTCTTCCATGAAGACCTTGTTCATCAAGTTCATGAAGTAGGCAGGGGCGTTGGTCAGCCCAAAGGAAACCACCACGAACTCGTACAAACCGTAGCGTGTGGTGAAGGCTGTCTTGGGTATGTCCTGCTCTCGGATTTTCATCTGGTGGTAGCCTGACCTCAAGTCGATCTTGGAGAAGAACCTTGCCTTTTTGAGTCTATCCAAAGCAAATCCTCGATTCTCGCGGTGGGTACTTATTCTTGATTGTCATCGAGTTGAGCGTGCGGTAGTCAATGCACATCCTCTTCGTATCGTCTTTCTTTTCCACGAAGAGCACCGGTGAACCCCACGGTGAGGCACTCGGCGGACAAACCCTTGCTCGAGCAACTTCTTGAGTTGTTTCTTCAACTCGTCCGGCTCGTCGGACGACATCCCGTACGGACTCTTTGCAACGGGCCCCGCCCCCCGGCATCGGCTCAATCACGAACTCCACGTCTCGGTCGGGGGTAACTCCGTAAGCTCCTTCCGGGAACACGTCCGAAACTCACGGACCACCGGAATCTCTTCAATTTCTTTCCCACTCATGTTGCACATCATTGTAGCAACCTTCGGACTCGCGGCTCGATCCGTACCGTAGTCCCGCCGGGGTGTTCAAGCCGTATCACTCGGGGTTGCAAGAAACTATCCCGTTGTGCTTTGCCGGCCAATCCATCCCTAAGATCACATCTATCCCGAAGACTCCAAAGCTGTCAAGTCTCGCCGTGAACGGTAGCCCCTCGAACACCATCCTCACTCCCCCGCACTCTAACGTACTCCTCTTCTCTCCTAGCGGAGAGCTAGTCAAGATAGGCCTTGGTCGAGGCTTAGTTGGTAAAGACCTTTCTTTAGCAAACTTGGTAGAAATATACGAAAACCGAGCTCCGCATCAAACAAAACAAGTAGCCAAAACGAGTCAACAAGGAACTCACCGAGTGTGACGTCGGGGTGCGGTGCTTGCATCCTCGCCGGTGAGGTGGTTCGGACGGCCTCGAGTAGCCGGCGGGCCGAGCGGACCTCTGCCGAGTACGAGGTGGCCGTCCTCCTCGGTGCCGGTGGCTTCGCCGGGGTCCGGAACCGAGTACCGCGGCTCGACTCCCCGGTGGTACCCGCCGGGGGACACTCAAACGACTTATGCCCCACCCGACGGCGCTGAAGCACGTCACCTTGGATCCGTCCGGCCGCCGCCCGGTGGCGGCCCTCGGCTTCCGCGTTTCGACCTCCACTCCCACCCTCGGGTGGGTCTCGCTCTGTGGCCGAGACCGAGAGGCGTGGTGCCTCTCGCCGAGTCCGGTGGCCCCGTGCGTAGCCTCGTCCTCTCGCCTCGGGGTGGACACCGAGCGTCTCGCTCGGTCGGTGCGCTTGGTCTTGCTCCCTCGTACCTCCATGTACTCCAACCCGGACCTCTCCACTATCGCAGCCTTGTCGATTATGGAGCGAAGTGTCGGGCGGTCGTGCGCGGACAAGTGGTGTGCCATACCCTTGTGCGGCCCCTTCCCCGAACCAAAGTACACCTTCTTCTTTTCTGTGTCGGTGTCGTCGGGCGCGTACCTCATCAGCTCCTGGTAACGGTTGGCGTACTCCTGAACTGACATGTTTCCCATCTTGAGGTGCCTGAACTCGTCAGCCTTTCTGTCCATCACTGCGTCTGGGATGTGGTGGCTCCGGAAGGCCTCCACGAACTCGTCCCACCCGATGTGTAACGGGTCCCGGTGCGAGTCACAGTAGCTGTCCCACCACGCACTGGCCGTGCCAACCAGCTGGTGCGCGGCCACAGTCACACACTCCTCCTCTGTAAGCTCAGTCAGCTCCAGCTTCTTCTCGATCTCACGCAACCAGTTATCCGCATCCATCGGGTCCGCTGAGTGGTCAAAGGTAGGCGGGCGCAGCTTGTTGAAGTTTTCTACCTTCTTCTGGAAGCCCTCCTCGGTGCGTTGCGGTTCGGCCCCTAGGGTTGTTGTGGTTGTTGTTCGGGCTAGCATCCGGGTGATCGTACGCATCGGTCGAGTTTGCACCGCCATCACTTCGGCCAAGTTCGGGGGAGGTGGCGGTGGTGGCACCTCGTGTCCCCGAGCCCGGCCTCGCTCCTCCCTCCGGGCCGGGGTACCGCTCGGGCTCGAGCTCCTCGCTCCCGAGCTCCCTCGTCGTCGCGCGCGGCTCCTCGACCGCCGACTCGGCCTCCTCGGCCTCCGCGGAGCCCGCCTCGTGGCGCGAGACCTCCACGACGTCCACGGCCTCTCGCTCCCGCTGGGTTAGGGGCATCCTCCCCTCCGTCGTCCCCAGCGACCTCCTCGAAACGGGCTAAGAGTCGCCCGGACCTCCTTGCCCCCGACATCTGTTCCAGTTGCAAGAGTTAGTAGCGGTAGGGAGAATGTATTTTAATCAGGTTATAAACTATAATGGAGTAATCCTCGCTAACAATCACAAAATTTCGGACGGACAATAAGAGGCATGAACTCCGAAAGAAACCATGAAGATCCATGTCACTCAAACAATGCCACCATACAAAAGGGGTGCACCTCGAGGTTTACTCCTACAACCTTCGAGGGTACACGGCAACACATCTCGCTAACGCATGGTACATCATGGGGTAGCTACTACGAGCATGTCACATGAACGGTAGCATTACATCTAACTCGGAGCTGCTACATGATCTCTACTCCCATCACCGAATACTCGGAGGTGTCTCGTAGTCGGTGTCTGTGGAACCGAGTAGAACGGCGGGGAGTGGACTCCTGGGTAACCCGGCACCCTGATCGCCGGTCCCCCGTAGTAGTCACAAGTGTCCTGCAGAGCACGATCCATCTCCGCTGTGTCCTGCGAACCACTCGGGTACGGCCGCACTCGTGGAAGGAGTGTCGGGGGAAGCTCGAAGGTCTCCATCCTCAGCCTGGGTCTCTTCTTAGGTGGTAGCTGTGCGGAGAGCGCCTCCAGCTCGGCCAGCCTCTGCTGGTCGGAACGCTCCCAGGCCGCGCGGGTCCTGTCTGCCCGGTCCCTCTCCTCGTAGACCAGTCCTCCCAGGTAACACATGTGGTGGTAGTTGTGTCGGCTCGCCTCCTGTAAGTCCCACACCTTGACCTGGTAGTCGACTGGCCGCGGCTCCGATCGACTCTACCTCGGTCTCGAGCCTCTCCGCCAGCCTCACTCGATCCTCTCGCGCGGCCTCCACCGAAGCCCGGTGAGCCTCCCGCTCTGCCCTCAACCGTGCCTCCAAAGTGGCAATCCTCCGAGTCTCTCTCGGTCGGCCGGCCGCGCCGCCGCTAGCCCAAGCCGCACTAGCTCTCCGTTCCTCACGTGCGCCGCCTCCCGGCTCGTCCGATGCAAGTCCTCTCTCGTCCTCCTCCAAGTCCCGAACCCCGCCGCAGGGCAACGTCACACCTCCACCGAAGGTACAGTGTCTCTCCGTCCGCCCGAACGCGTGCCTCGGTCCCGGGCCAGGATGCACCGCCTGGCCGCGAGCATCGCCTGGTCCTCCCCGTCCACTGGAGTCACCTCCTGGTACCGTGCTCGGTCACTCGAGTCCCAGCGACCGTGGTCGAAGATCTCTGCCGGAAGTACCCTGAACGGTGTGTCCTTCAGC
Source organism: Cenchrus americanus (assembly GCA_947561735.1). Classification (NCBI taxonomy): domain Eukaryota; kingdom Viridiplantae; phylum Streptophyta; class Magnoliopsida; order Poales; family Poaceae; genus Cenchrus; species Cenchrus americanus. The sequence continues at coordinate 246,088,578 of OX387244.1, read as the reverse complement.
CTCTCTCTGAGCAGGTCACAAGCCTTCTTGAGAGCCCTGCGTGCACCGGTCTGGTGCGCCTCCGTGACCGAGCTCTCGAAGCAGTACACCACTACCTCCTCAAACTCTGGCACCCGCGGGGTCCGCCGGTACCGTGACGGTCGGGTACGTGGGAGTCTGCTCCAAGTGCCCCATGGCCCTCCCCCTGTAGCTGACACCGTCGGTCTCCACTCCCCGCCGCCTCCGTGCACTCCCTCGGCGGGTGGCGAAGCCTCCGTAGCTCTTGCCGTCTGACTCCAAGGTAACCCACGTCGGTTCCGCCATCTGCACAACGTTGTTAGAGCGTAGTTAGTAAGGTAGTTAGTGAAAGTTAATCAAGGTAATGCATATATATAAGTATAGTTATATACATACGGAAGCCAAGGAGTTTATATAAAGTTTCAAGGTTCAGAAACGGCTTCCTATGCTATCGACCATTCCTGGGGCTCGTCCTACAGTCAAGCATGGCTCTGGTACCAACTGAAACGACCCGGATTTCCGCGAACGGATCCCCGAATCTTAGCACCTCGGTGGTAGTCCCAGGAGGCTACCACGTGCAATCCCTGTCTCAGCGATTCCAAAATCCATACAGAAAAGTAAAAACAAAGCAATAGAGTACAATATTTATTTTATTACATTAATCAGAGTACATCTCTTCGGCACATGCCGGGTACAAGTCCATCAGGACTGAATCAAACAGAAATAAAACGTCTAGCAGCGGCTCCATGTAAGCGCGGGAAACTCCATATCCGCAGGCAGCTCAAGTGTAGGAAGAGCTCAGTCCACCCAGCCGTCGTTGTCGAAGTCGTAGTCCGGCTCTGCGTCAGAGTCACCAGGGTCTACCCGATAAGCGGGTAGGTCATGTCAGCTTCCCAACAAAGAGGCAAAAGCGGTGTATAATCTACTATGCATGAGGTAACCCTAATGCGGCGTAGTAAGCTTAAGCAAAGCAACGAAGCAACATTCAAGGTAAGCGAGAATAGCGAGGAGGTCCACACCTCGGGGAAGCTTCCGCTTCCGAGGTCCACACCTCAGGGGTCCACACCCCGCTCAAGGAACACCACACCAAAGCACCGGATCTCAACCACGATCCGAACCCAACTCTCATCCGCGATGTGGGGCCCACCGGCTCCTATCCCCACATCTCAACGGCCGAAGCCGGGCTCACACACTCGGGGGAGAGAAGAAGCACAAGAGAAGTGTAACTAGTCAGGTGAGAGATCGAAAGACTGTCCATAACCAGTGGACACGGACTATAGCTATAGGTTTAACACTCGCGAGAGGTTGTACAACCGTACCCGCCCGAATAGGTCGAACCGGCCGTCACCGGTGTCCGACCCTACCATACGGCTGAAGCCCAAGTAAGTGGATAGTACCCTTCTGCATCTCCGAGCCTCGGCCCGGCCTCCGCGGCGAGCTCATACTACCCGCGAGAGGTCCCTCGAAGGCGTGGAACCCTTCCCCGGCCTCGCCGGGCAAAGTCTACTAAGGAGGAACAGGCCACTCCCCGACACGATCACACCGATCCTCCTACGGGAGGGTGCTATCCACTACAAGTCTCACCCCGCACCCCCGCCCAATACAAGGCGGGCGGTCTGTACGAAAGTAGTCATTCGAAACAAGGTCAACTGACGATCGGTCCTTAAGGGGCCGAGAGCGAGCACTCAACATCTCCATCCCACACGACACGACCCTCGGGTAAGAGGCCAGATCGCATCTTCCCTCGGCGGCCGTTCACAAGTAACCGGCGGCTCGCTCCCGCCAAAACACAAGCAAGGGGTACACAACCCCGAACACACGCTAGAATCACTCCGAGATGCCCACATCTCGGCTCAAACCCGCAGCACCATCCATAATCAAGCAACAAAAGTATGGATAGTTGAAGTAAGGGACTAGCTAGGGGTCCGTAGCTAGTCCCGCAGTAGTAGAACAAGGAACGAGGATATAATAAACATCAAGGCATGGCTAGTAAACAAAGTTATGCAATTCATCGAACAATGCAATAAAGTAAAGCACTAGCGACTAAATAACAACATGGGATCTATATGGTTGGGAGTGACATGACACCTTCGTGCCGTTGAAGCGCCGCCGTCCGGTGCGGTGTACTCGGGGTCCTCCGCGTCCTCCCCCGGTCGAAGCTCGGGTCTGCGGCACGAGATTCGACGCGAAAATAAGTCATCGGTGCACATCTAAGCAATAACTCCAAATAAAATCCAACTTAGAAAAACCAAAAGAGCCCGAACTACCTACAATCAGCAAGGTTTTGCAAATACGGATTTTTAGAAATTAGTTTTGTATTTTTCTGAGCACTCTAGGATTTATTACTAATTTTTAAAGGTCAAAATCATTTTCTGGAATTTTTAAACAGAAGAGAAAAATAGGGTGGTCTCGTTTCCTGGGCCGAAGGTGAGCTGAAAAAGGTTCCTGGGCCAAACACAGCCCTCTGGGCTCGGCCCACCGGGCCCAGGCAGAAGAGGTCTAGAAGGCCTCCCTGAACTCGTTTGCTGCACTCACTGATCGTGCTGGGCTTCACAGGGGCCCATCGATTTGGTTTCGGCCCACTTGGCCTCGCGCAAGATCGCCTACTAGAAAAAAAAGGCGGTCGAAGTCTAATTGAGCCCCTCCGGCCCTATTATCCCAAGCGGGCGGCGGCTCGCGCGCGAAAGCCGGGCCTAGAGCCCAATCCTCGGCCCGACGGCCCGCTTTCCCCTTCTAACCCGGGCGCGGCTCGCACGCCCTTCGGATGCTCGACGAAAGGCCGGGCGGCGCCGCGACCACGCGGTGCACCGCCGGCGTTCGGCTCGGGCGCTCCACGCCCCGGTTCCACACCCCGGCAACAACACACGGCTCGGCTTTAGCACCGGGGTGTGCTTGCCGCCCGTGTCCCCGCACCCGTGCGTCCACGCGCGGCGGGCGGCGCGTCGGCTCGGTGGCCGGACACGACGCCGCCGCCGCCGGCGTGTCACGGCGTGACGGCACCTCCACCCGCACACACGACCTGCTCAAGTCACGGGTCGAAGCCCGGATCTCACTCACGACCCGCGCGCCCGCCCCAAACGCTCGGCCAACACCGGAGCGACGCCACGGCCAAAACGGGAACCCACGGACGCGACGCGCGCTCGGCCCCCCGGCTCGGTGGCGCGGTGCGACGCGGGACCGCGCTCACTGTCCCTGCAATTCAACACGGCTCGACGGCCGAACACACACATCCACTGCTTCGCACGGCGACAGCGGCGCCCAAGAGCACCGGCGGCTCAGGAGCTCCCGCTGGCGCGGTGTGGCATCCTTGCGGCGCGACGGCCAGATCTCAAACATGGTTCACGACGACGCGTCTCGACGTCGTGGCAACACAGGACAGACCAAGGGGAAGGGGAAAGAGGAGAAAGGCCGCGGTGATGCTCACGGTGGGGCGACGGTGTAGACGTGGCCGGCCTGACGAAGGCGTGTCGTAGAGGTTCCGGCGTGATGGCGTTCCGGCGATGCTGGTGTCCCCGTCGTCGCGCTCCTCCCTTGACTCGACGTCGCGGTCCGTGTTCCCGCCGCTGTCCCCGGTGCTTGGCCCCCCGGTCTTCGGCTTCCGCCCCCGTCCCGCACACGCGGCGGCGCGGCCCCTCCCCGCCTTCTTCCCCCAACGGCGCGGCGCGGCAGCGCGCGCCCGCCCTCCTTCTTCCTCCCCGAGCCCGCCGCCGAACCGAGGTGGTGGAAAACCCCAATGGGGGTGGTTGGTCTTGCCTTCGCCTCGAACTGCTCCCCTCCCCTTTTGAATCCACGCCGCGGGGCTTCGATCTGGAAAAGTCCACCGTGCCCTCGACCCGCCGCCGCCTCGGGCCAGGTGGTGGCCGCGGCGATGCTTGCCCCGCCTCGGATTCTTGGGGAGAAGGGGCAACGGGGTCATTCCCCTTTTTCCCGCGGTCGCCCCTGGGTCCGCGTGCACACGCCGGCCTTGGCGTGCGCGCCAACCGGTCGGCTCGGCCGCGCGCCCACCCCGCGCGGCCGACGCGGCTGGACCGGCGGCGCGGCCGCCTGGCTCGGCCGTCCGGCTGGATTGGCCAAGGCGGTGAGGAAAAGGGGGAAAAGAAAGAAGCTGGCGGGTGGGGTCCACACGGCAGTGAAAGAGGAGGGGGAAAGAGTGCGGTGCTGGGTAGTGGGCCGAAAGGCTTTATGGGTTGGGCCGCAGCGTCACAGGGTGCTGTTGAAATCGGCCCACCGCCCTAAGTTGCTCTCTTCCTTTTATCTCAGATTTATTTGGTCTAGGTTTAGAAACTTGGTTTGAATTTGATCCCCTTTCAAATTCAAACCACACTCAATTGAACTCCAAGAAAACCAATGAAAAACCAACACTCTAATTATACCATATTTTAAATATAATTTTTATATTTAGGATATATTAGTGGAGAAGTTGGTGAGTGGCTAGCAATTTGGCTCAAAATTTGATAGCACCCGAATGCAAACAAAAAGTTTTAAATTTTTCGCAAAATTCACACACCTAGATTCCTGGGTTGTTACAATTATCGGCCAAATATGATGGCCCGACAGCCTTGGATGTGGCCAAATGCCCCCAAGATTATTTCTTCATGAATTCCTCAAACCCGCGAGAGGAAATCAAGGACAACATACAAGCCGAAGGGTTTTCGAGTATGAATGCAGCCCAACTCTTTACACCCGGCCTTTCACACCCATAACAATAGCACATCCCACCTTCACATCCTGGTGGCAAGAATTTCATGAGCACATCTTTAGTGAGCCGGTGCATTCATTCTCGCTTGGAGCTAATGCCCGATTTTCAGCCAACTTCGGATGTATCATAATTGTCTTTTTCCTCCGATTAGACATACCTTTTACCGCTAACCATGATCTTGATTACTCCTTGCGAATACGACACTGCGCCTCGAGTCGGGACAATTGTTTATAATGCAAGGTATATCCAATTTCGCTCCGGGATTTAAATCCCCAACTTTAGCTCACTGATGGCCGGGTATGCCATAATGGACCCAATTCTCTTCAGCGCTACCGCTGACAAGAGAAAAGGCCTATCCCTGATCGCACCTCCAGCTGCCAAGAGGAAAAGAACCACCAAGAAGGTTCCTGTTGAGGTAAGATTTCCCCTTTCTTGATCACAAGATTACTCTTATTCTGACAAATTTCACCTTGTGCAATTTCAGACTAGAACCCAACAACCATCGGTGTCGAGTCCGCCAATGCCTCATATATTGGTATGACCTTTCCTTTCATTATTTTCTCTCTTCGGGGATCATTACCCACACTGGCATTTACCCTTAATCTGGTATTCGCAGAAGAAATACTGGTGAATCACCCTGTGGATACCTCTCCTCCTCAGCATGAAAGTTCACCAAGAGCTGAACCATCTTCTCCTTAAGTGGAGATCTTATCTTCATCAGGGACCCAATCACCCCCTTCTCAAATAGAAGTGCCAGCTTCACCGGAGATGAACCCATCAATTCAACCAGAAGCTTCAAGCCCTTTAAGGGTTCAATCTCCTATTGGCCGAGCGAAACCCCGCTCTTAACGAGAGGTAAATCCACCTTCCCCTCAGCCAGAAGCTTCAAATTTGCCAGAGACTGCACCAGCACCCTTTCAAGCAGAAGCTTCAGCTTTACCAAGAGCTCCTCAGACTCCTCTTCCATCAGTGGCCCAAGAAACTCCCTCTGAACCTGAACAAGTCCCTCCCCCAACTCAGGGAATCAGGCATGAGGCAAGCACATGTACCCAACTCTGTTACTTTCTTTTAACAAACCATTCCTGACCCGACAATATTTCCTTTTCAGGATCAAACCCCATCATCATCAAGCTTCTTGGTGGTGAATGATTCGGCTGCCGAAACAGGAGATGGAGGGACTCAAAATCAGGCTTTACCAGAAGAAATTCAGGCAAGGCTCAAAGAAATCTTTGCCTGGCTGCAAAAGGATGCTCGAGACCAAATCAGAGATGTTGATCATTTTGAAGAAATGCTCGAGCCCATCAGCCAAAAACTCCCTGAAGACATTAAAGCCTCATTGGAGCCCATCTCTGGTCTGGACATTCATTACGTGGCAATAAGGCGAGCCTTGAAGAGTCAATCTACCCGACCACTGTTCAAAGAAAAGAAAACCAAAGCTGAACAAGCCGCGAAGGGAGCACAAATCCAAGCCGAGAGCCACAAGGAAATGTTGGCCAAACCGCAATCCGCTCGCGAATTGAAAATTGCCGTAAAGACCGCATTAGAAGCGAGCTGAAGAATTTGTTGGCTGAAATAGAACTGATGACAAGAAAATAGCCGAGCTTCCTGTACTGATAGAGAAAACCCAAGAGGAAGCATCATCGGCCATAACTGAAGCAAATCAGTGCGAGGCAGAGTTCACCGTCTTGTCCAACACTCAAAAATATTGTCAGGAGCGGATGAGGAACATTCATCAGACAATATCAAATGCCTCCAATGTAATTGCAAAATATTTGAACATTTAGTCGTGCCGAGCAACGTGTAATCGAATTAACCGTTCTTGTAACATTTGCCTTCTATAAGTCTGTTTTACTTTTCTTTGCATGACTTCGATTGCAACTCTAAACGATCCATTTGCTAACTAGTAGTCAAATAGTGCCAAACCCGAACGGCACTTCGATCGCAACTCGGCCCGAGCCGCTCAACCGAATACGACTCGGCTTTGAATCCCAAACGACCCGACGGCGAATCGGTCAAGGAAACCTCTCCACCTTCCAAGTTTTTCGGGATACGCGCCACGATCCGAGGCCACGATCCTTTTCACCGATCCTATAAACAAAACCGTAGGTGCCCCCGGCTCTTTACCAAGCTTTTAGCCTTCAAATTTTGCCAACCTCAAGCTTTATTTTCCAAATCACCGCCGCAACCTCAAGAACCATGGCGGGTAGCAACAACGGACGCCGCGCCGCCGACGAGGCGGAAGGGAGCCGCGCCGCCGCACGTCGGAGGCAATGATCGCCAACTTCCTCCACGACTTGTCTTAGATTTTCCTCTCGTTTCCGACGATCCTCTCTCGTTTCGGGCTCATTCAATGGAACCCGTCCTCTACGCCGGCCAATCAACCTTCGCCGGACGACTCCTCGGAGTCGGACCACTACTCCCCCCGTGCCATACGGGGAACTTGACGCCCTTCGCTTCAAGGTGGAGCTTGAGGTGGCTTAGCGCGAGCCGGAAGCCGTCTCCAAGAAGGCCGGCATCGCCGAACCGGGAGTGGGAGGACCGGCGCAAACAGCTTGCCGGCAACCATCGACGGTACGGCCCTTAAATTGCTCCCCAATCAAATCCGGCTTTTGATACTAATCACCATCACTTCGCACTTTGCGGCCGTGACGCTGAGCTCAACCAGCTGAAAATGCTGGTGGAGCAATTGGCTGACAAGGTGAACGCCCGTGGAGACACGCCGGCGGAGCGCCTTGCCACGGTGGAAAACCGTGTGGACGAGGTGGCTACTCACGGCATCCGCCTGGGCACCACTTTGGGCTTGGCCGCCATGGCGACGCACACCGGCGTCGACTACTCCATCCAGCCGCACGGCTTCCAGGGCGGCACACCAGAGGACATCGACGAGATCGAGGTCATCTTGGAGCGCCTCGATGGCCATAGTGATGCCGTTGCCGAACTCACTCATCCCCGGTCCGTGCTAAACGAGCTTTTTGATTAGATTGTACTAGGGATGTTTGATCTTCGGCAATAAAATAAAGAATTTTCAATTTGTATTGTGATGATTCCTCCGTGTTTACAACTGCGAGCCTTATTTTCCTTAAACGCATTCGGGAACTTTGCTTGAGCCGAATACGCGAAAATGGATGGCCGTTGGCGCAAAACCCGCGAGAAAATCCTCAATTCGGGAATCCATAAACACCTGTTCAATGAAAACTCTTCGCATTCGTATCGGCCGTTCAATTGTTTTATAACCAACTCGAATCTCCATAAATCTCAACCGAAACAGACCCCGACTTCTTTTAAATATTGAAGCCCTCGAAGCAATGCCTCGTACTCGGCTTGATTATTTGTAACGATGGGCCTGGATAGGGATAGCAAACTCAAACATCTCGCCCCTGGGTGAAATTAACAGAATCCCTACTCCCCCACCTTTACCACATGATGATCCATCAAAGAACAAAGCCCAAGGAGTAATTTCAAACAAATCAATCAATGGATCACGATGCTCAGTTATAAAATCGGCAATAATCTGACCTTTTATAGCTTTTGCCGATTTGAACTTCAACTCAAACTCAGATAAAGCTAAGATCCACTTGCCAATCCTGCCATTCAAAATTGGCATAGATAACATATGTTTTATTACATCAAACTTGGAGTATACAACGCATTCGGCATTCAACAAGTAGTGCCGAAATTTTGTACACGAGTAGTACACACATAGGCACAGCTTCTCTACAGCCGAATACCTAGTCTCAGGATCAAGTAATTTTCGGCTAAGGTACGCTACTACCCGCTCCTTTCCTTCAAATTCTTGAATAAGGGCCGATCCAATGGTTTGGGCATCGGCCGCCACGTACAACTTGAAAGGCTTATTTAACTATGGAGGCACCGATCGGTGGTTCCTTCATGTACCGCTTTATTTTATCAAAAGCCTTTTGTTGTTCGTCACCCCATATGAACTTCCGATCCTTCTTCAGCTTCAAGAACGGAGAAAAGGGCAAAATCTTTTGTGACAAGTTAGAAATGAACCTTCTCACAAAATTAATTTTGCCAAGCAAAGTGATTGCAACTCCTTGAGATTGGTTGGAGGAACAACTTCATCGATAGCTTTCATGCTTTTCTTGCCAACTTCAATCCCCCCTTCTTGTACCAGGAATCCCAAGAATTCTCCAGCTGATACTCCAAAAGCACATTTGTTTGGATTGATCTTCAACCCATGCTTTCGGGTGCATTCCAATGTTCTCTTCACGTCCTCCAAATGTGAGTCATGATTCAAAGATTTGATCACGACATCATCAATGTAAATTTCAACAATTTTGCCGATCAACTCATGAAAGATATAATTCATGGCTCGTTGATAAGTTGCACTAGCATTTTTCAACCCAAATGTCATGACTATCCACTCAAACGAGGCCTATATGACCAAGACACCCGAAGGTTGTCTTCGATATATCTTCTATTGCCATAAAAATTTGGTTGTACCCTGCATTACCATCCATGAAGTTGATAACTTTATGTCCAAAGCAACATCAACCAACAAATCGGCAACAGGCATTGGGTACCCATCCATAGGAGTAGCTCTGTTTAAGTCCCTAAAATCTATGCAAACCCTCATCTTTCCATTTTTCTTGTAGACAGGGACGATGTTAGAGATCCACTCCGCATACCTGCACGGCCGAATGAAGTTTGCATCAAGTAATCTCTCAACTTCTTTCTTCACATCGGCCAATACTTCGTCTTTGTAGATTGCTTATAGGGTCTAAAACCAGGCTTAATTGGCAACCGATGCACAACAATGGAACGATCCAAACCAGGCATCTCCGAATAATCCCAAGCGAAGCAATCTTTATACTCTTTCAACAGCTTAATCAATTCTTCTCTGAAACCTGACTCAAAGCTAGCACTGATAAATGTCGGCCTTGGCTTGTCACCGTTTCCAATATCAACTTCCTCCAGTTTGTCAGCCGACATGAACCCTCGCCCCAACTTGCCATCGCTTACATCAACCGGAATGTCCATTAAAAATTACTATAAGAGCCGATCGCTTGAATCCGCCGTTGATCACCGCCGACAGTTCAACGGGACCTTCACCCCGCCTTTCCCCGAGAAACAATCAATGCCTTGATATTCCCGGAAAGCTGGTTCTACGTTTGCAATGCTCACCGAATCATCCGCTTGGACCACCTCAATATCGTCATCTACCCATTGAATGAGCTATTGATGCATGGTAGATGGGATGCGGCGCTTGGTGTGGATCCGGTCCCCGCCCAAGCAGCAAGCTATAGGCTCCTTTGCCTTCGATGACAAAGAAGGTCGTGAGCAATGTCTTGGACCCAATCATCAAGTCCACGTGCACACACCCTTTGGTATCTGAAGGATTCCCAGCGAAATCGTTCAGAATTATGCTCGTCGGCGTCAAATCCCCGGGGCCCATGCCAAGCTTCCTGAATGTAGTGTACGGCATCACGTTGACCGCGGCCCCCGCCGTCAACAAACATCTTGGTCAATGGCTTGCCATGACGTATCCCTTCAGGTATAACGACCTCATGTGTCGATTCTTGGCCGGCTTGTCGAAGGTGGCTTGCTTGGCTAATAACGGTTGCGCCATCAATCCCCCAAGTTGTTCATCATCATTGACATCCAAGGATGTTTCCTCCGCACAACTTGATTAGCGGGAGCCATAAACTCATTCAAAAAAGTATACCATACACGCCGGAGCCGAACGACCCGATCCTTCGTGCTTGTCTTTTGGGCGCCACACTTGTTTCTTCTGGATCCCCGCCTGCTTCAATTCACGGTTCCTCAAGCGCTGAACCCTTCTCTTTTGGCTCTTCCTCAAGCCAGGCGGGCACCACTGTCCTTCTTGCCAGATGTATTCGTGTTCCTCTTCTTCTTGATCAGCCCATCTCTGATCAGCTTGCCTCTTCCTGGGGTGATCAATGACCTCAATTATTTTTTGACGCCGATCGTCACTAGGATGTATCCTTCCAATTCTCTCATGGACGGATCGGCGATTGACGATCTCCCCGCCTATATTCAAAGTACTTGTCACCGCACTCGGGGTAGTTTCTCGATGTAGGAAGTTTTAAGCCCTCATTCCGGCGGTGTACGTAGAATGCGCACCCCCAATGTGCATGCTCTTGTTCCCGCGTGTCTTGCTCCGGTTCTTTCTTGCGCACCTCTTCCTCAAACATGCGCCTCTCCTCCTCGTGTCTTTGCTTCTAGTAGCGTTCTTTCTCCGTCCCGACGCCGCCACTTGTTGAGGAGGATGCGTGTAGTGACCCCGAATTTGGTCCCGGATGATTCCCCAACTTCAATATGGCTTTTGAGGACACGAGGGGCTTCTCGGTGGACTCGTTCCAATGTCACCGCCGCGCTAGATCCACCGCTCCGTCTTCTTTCGCTCTAGCCGACGTCGGGACCTTGACCTTCCCCTTCTCTTCAGCGGTCACCATGTTAACGTAAAAGCCAATCATATTCGAGGGAAAGGGTGGTCATCCGGTTTCATTTTATTGTCAAACTTCGTGTGCCCCTTCCGGATAGCCCTTTGGATCCTCATCCCGAAGACCCCGCAACATGATGGAGTGAGAATTTTTGTCGTGGAAGCCACGAGAAGGTTTCTCTTTAACCCCATCGAGCCGAAGCATAGAATGCCCTTCGGGAAACTTGATTCGGCCTTCCTTTTTTTTTTGAGAAACCACCGTGGGGCAAAGCCCCCCGCAACGAGAATAAATAAAGCGAACAAAAAGTTTACGAGTTACTTACAACTTGTGACCTAACCAGCGGTAGGCAAAGAGAAAGGGAGGGAAGGATAGGGGGGAAAGGGTGGTTACAGGGTTGAAAGCCAGAAATATAAAGAATTATGTAAGTTGCTCTTAATTCTACAGAAATGATTGGAAACTAACAACTTGAATGAGTCCTTCCAAGCAGCAAGACTCGGCAGTTTGTTGTTGAAGATGAAATCATTCCTCTCATTCCAGATGCACCAGGCTCCAATAAGGAAGATTTCCATAAAGAAAGGTTCCGAAAAAGCTTGTCTAGCAATGAAAATTTTTTGGTGAACATTAGCATTGCTAGCCCAGTTGATTCCAAGAGCTAACCATCTGCAAGTCGCCGAAGGACAGTCGAAGAAAAGGTGCTCCAGTGTTTCTTCAACTTCCTCATGACATAGAACACAATTGTAACCATCCTCCAAGACTTTATTTCTTCTTCTCAGAATGTTTCTAGTGTTGAGTCTATCATTGAGTAATAACCAAGCAAAGAATTTAATTTTTGGCACACATTTAGTTTCCCAAATCCGGACAACGCTCTATTTGGTTGAATGGTACTGAACTGGAGATTGTAGTACTTGCTAGAAGAGTATTTTTGCTGACCCCAAATGAAGGACCAAGAATCCTTCTCATTCCCACTGTTGAGAGCAATATTTGTCAGACAATGCTGCAACTCAAGAAACTCATTGTAAGCCTGCCTTGTCATAGGCAATCTGAAGAAGTCTAGGAGGTTTTCAGCATTTTTAAGCTTGGAAAGGGACACACAAGTGTCCTTCGCAAAAGCGAGGAGATTAGGGAATAAGTTAGCATGGAGTTGGCCATTGATCAAGTCCTCCCAGAAGCCCACAGTGTCACCAATACCAGGAGTGCAAATTGCAATACCTCTATAGCGAATGTGCAGTCTAAGGATATCTTTCCACCAAAAAGAGCCCTTCTCTCTTGCCAGGTGCGGGACAGTAGAGGGGTAATATTTCTGCCAAATGAGGTTCACCCATTGCACATTTTCCTTCTTGTAGAATTTGTCCAGCGTTTGAGAAGAAGGGCATCATTTTGAATAGTCAAATTGATAACCCCTAACCCACCCTTCTTTTTTGGCAACTCGACCGAGTCCCAAGAAGCTAGATTATAGCCCTTGTTTCGAAATCCCTTCCTCTCCGGAGGCAATTTTTTCTATGCTTATCCAATCAATTCGATTACCGTGACAGAAGTTTAAGGGAACACAAATAGTAGGTGGGGAGCGAGGAGGTTTGTCGGCTTTGGTGACGTCGAAGTCATATGTGCCCTTGGTTTGCTTGATCCAACGCCGGTTCATAGTCAAAGGTTCCTTGCCCCACATGATCTCGGCGGCGGCCACTTCCTCTTCATCATCGAATCTTCCATCCGGCCGGCCCTTTCGAAGAACCGATTATAGATGTCGGCTATGTCGTGATGCTTGTTGAACTCCGGTGTCCTTTTTGAACCCGTAGGCCTGGTTGCTCATCGGTGACGCTTTTGAGACAGTTGGCCCAGGTTGTCAAACTCTATACCAAACAACTTTTCCCGCACGGCCGGCAACATTCCCCGCAACGTCCATATCGCCCAACCGATCGTCTAGTAGAGTCAATGAGAAACACATGCCCTTGACCTCCCTGAATCTCCCGAGAAACTCCGGAGGCGTCTCATTGTGCCTCCGCTTTAAGGTGGTCGGGTCGATCGGCTTCTTCTCCGTGCTACCGCCGAAGTAATGGGCGTGAAAGTTTTGCTCCGGCTCCCTCCATGTGCCAACCGACTTGGGAGGCAAAGAAGTAAACCACTTGAACGCCGAGCCTCGTCAATGACAAGGGGAAGTATCTAACCCCGAACGCCTCATCGGTCGAGGCCTCTCCAAGCTGCATCGGATAACGAGAAATGTGCTCTACCGTGCTTGTATCGTCCCGACCGAGAAAACTTCGTAAACTCCATAGGAGGCTTCACCCTTGGCGGCAGGATCACTCTCGTAGTACCATTCCGGAAGGGAGGCGTGTAAGTTGGTCCTTGCATTTTGGGCATGAGGCCGAATTGATTTTGCATTAGATCAGCCATCTTCCGAACCAAAATATCATCTTCCCGCACTCCCGCAACCGCGCCATACCCGGGATTCGGGAGAGCGTCGATAGCACCATAGTCCATGACTTCGTGGTAACCTCCACCGTACAAGTTCTTCTGCAACCTGTTGCTGGCCGGGGCTATCTTGTAAGTGGAATTGGGCGGTACTCCCTGAGCCGAACGCCATTTCCCCATATGTAGGCTGATATGGATTTGGCTGTTGAACGGGTTGACCTGTACTGCCTTGTAGGGGTGGCTGGACTGGCTGTCCCCCTGCAGCTCGCAGAGGAGGTTGCACTGGCTGACTTCCAGCGCTGTGCGGAGGCGGCTGAATCGGCTGTCCCCCAACGCTTTGTGGAGGAGGCTGGATTGGCTGGCCCTGCAATGGTGGTTGAGTTCCCCGCCGGGCCGAGCGGAGGCGGACTCCCCAATCTCCGTATAATACCCTTGAGGGGATACTCGACTGAATACTTGTTCCATGCCTGGGCCAAACACACCCACCATCTTTTGCTTGAACATGCTCGGAAAGCCTTATGATGCCTACCCGGCCACGGCTTCCGCGAGAATCTCGAAACGCTTGTATACACTCTTCCTTCTCTTGAAGAGTTGTGGCGTCGCTCTCTCTGACAGCGAACCCCGGGCAATTCATTTTTAAGATACGGAACGCCACTTCTGTTCTTCTTGAACAACATCAAGCACTTTAACTGGAATTGATCTGTAGCGTCTTTCAGCTGTTGTAGTTGCTCTGGAGAAAGATCATCAATGGTGACGTCCAGAATGTCGCCGATTTCAGGCATCTTGATTTCGGCCGTAGTGTCCCACCGGCGTGCCAAAAAGTGTGTTGACGCAAAATCCGCACCCCGCGTCAAGCACACAACGAGCCGAACAAGCTAGCTTTACATGCGAACAGATTCCAAGACGTGCCGGTCAATTTTCCCCGAAAATTAACAAAAGACAAAGTAGTTAAATTCCAAAAACTTGGAACTTGCTACGGTGGTACCGCAGTTCCATATTTACGGCTAGAAAGCCATGTGAGATGACATATAGCTATGAGAAGCTATCTACCGACAAACCGGAAACCTTTCGGGAGCTTCAAAGCATAAAACAGAACATAGCCGAAAGGATGACGCAAGCATGACGATAGATCGGTCTTTATTTGGGAAAAATTGCACGTGCACAAAACCATAACCGATCCTCGGGGATAAGAAACAATAAAGATAAATGAAGTAAAGCATGATTATAAATGTGTAATAAACAAGCATGCATAGGCCCAAAGCACTAGTCTACCGCATGTCCAGGTACTTTAAAACCCGTCAAGAATGAATTCAAATAAGTTAATCCATCGCATGATACAACTTATTTGAAATCATACTACTAACCATAAAAAGATCTATCCACCGCATGATACAATCTAAATATGGAAAGCTAAAAGCATACAATGATTAAAACATAACTTATAAGCACATTTTCCTCGTGAAAGCATAACCGAATACGGCTGAACAGCCGAATCGGGGTCCATGGAGAAGGAACAAACATTGCCAAAGACGATAAATCTATCACATTGAATTAAAGATCTAATCCACCGGATGATTAGCTTTAAGACAACCCAAAAACTCGCATCTACGGCATGATACCCGGCTCCGTCAAGATTCAAGCAAGATTAACAAGATTGAACCCACAACATGTAACAACCTAGATTGGTTCGGTTTCGGCTATTTGACAAACACGTGATCCACGTGCCTTTTTGAAGCAAGATATGAACATGCGATGTAAAGATCACGAAACGAGATAAAGCCCATCCAAATCAATCTAAATTGGGCAAAAGATTGTTACACGAATTTAAACATAAAGTAAAAACTCAAACAACACATGGTAACTTAATGAATCTATTAGATCTTGCCAAAATCTAATAGAGCCGATAACTAGCTCCAAGCTAGATCTTAGCCTACCACATGGCTAATGACCTAACAAGAAACCTTCTTGAACCAAGCTTGAATCTACCGCATGATACTAAGCATGGTAACAAGACTACTTGCATCACGATCTAAATCCACCGCATGATACTAGACATGATACAAGGTTGCCGGTACTTACGGAGGTCGACAGATCGATGAACCCTCTCGAAGAACTCGACGACACGACTAAAGGACTCGAGAGTTTGGCGTAAAGCCGGTTTGTTATGAGAATGTTTCGAATACCAATTACATACATCCAGGGTTCATATTTATACCCCGTCGTGGCATGACTCCCGGAGGACTACACGTACAATATTTGATACCTAATCTATCGCCCAAACGCGAATGCTTATCCATCCATTTGTCCCTTCCGCTCGGGCCACGTCATCACGCAATCCCACAAAATCCGCGCAAACGGTCCCTTTGCCGAACGGAAACAATCGCCGACCGCAAGCTCCTTTACCGAATCTTTTACGAAGAAACCTTCCTTCCTCCGGACGGATTTTTTTCACCAAGTGGGGCCCACAAATCGGACTCCTTCCCCGTACCAAATTTTTGATCCAAGACTCGGCTTCCGGGGGGTCTTCCCCCTTGGAAAAGGTCGGTGGCTTCATCCCGATGAACCGAGCGTATGTGGTGACCGATTAGGACCCTTGTGATTGGCCCCATGTGGCGGCCCTCGGTTCATCTGCCGAGTGATCTCTTGCTGCGTCCGCAAGATCCGGTGCGGCACCTCGGTTGCGTGGCCATGAAGGCCTCTGATGGTGTCATGGGTGGCGGTGGCGGCAAGTCACTGCTACCGTTCGCTCTGAACCCGTTGGGAGAGCTGCGCGTGGTTCCCACCATCTGAAATGCGAGCCTTGTTAGACACATAACCAAAAATCTTACTCATAAATGATGACAAGTACAATCATGCATAACCATGGCTCATTCGCATTCATATGATGATGACAGTAACAGTCGAAAGATATCATGTAACCAAAATAAGATTCATAGAATCATTCCTCAACATAGTTAGAAGATACGATAACTCGAGTTCCTTGAGCTAGACTTCAATTTATGGCGAATTTTCCCATTTCGCATGTACGGAGAAGGTAACGTGAGAATAATCACCAAGTCGCTTTGGCCACTGACCGGCACTCACCAAAAATGTCGTAGTTCTCTCATTAATATGCGAAAATGCTTAGTGTTGGCGAGCGCGGTTACGGTAACACTCGACACACTTGGGTAAACAACTCGCACAAGGTCTCAATAGCTCGGTTGAATCACGACAAACTCAGGTTGAAACACAAAGTGCTTAAGCATTCTTTATTACAACACGATGGATAGGGTCCAAGGACACTACAATACTCAAATTTGAAAACATCATGATACAACTGAGTTACAATGCAATCGCATTGCACGACGACATACTCCTAAGCTGACTACCACAATCATCCCGAAGATGACACCTAGGAGCACATTTCTTCTTGATGTCGTTCACTGGCATCCTAGTTACCAACTGAAGCACCACCGCTCGCGGTGAATCTAGTGGAGTCGGTAATGGTGGTCCGGCCCGGCTCGTCCGATCCAAACCGGACCGACCTCGCCGCTCCTCCGGTGTGCTCGTACCGGAGGTAGTGGGCGTAAGGACACTATAGCTCGTAGGGCCGCAACCCCGCACCTCGGCCTCCTCTACCCTCTTGCTCCATGTCGGCAACGTTTTGCGGTAGCGCCAACCTCTCAATCTCATACGCATTGCCATTCTCCTCCGGGTGTGGACTTCCAACTCCGGATCTACAATCCTCTGCGGGCGGTCGCCTCTCTCTAACTCTAACCGGAATCTCCTAGCACGCGACTGTCATTCTCCTCGCCGCATCGGATTAAGTGTAAAGTTCGACCGCCGGTGGGCCGCCGATAGCCGCCGCCAATCCCGCCTAACTTCCTCCGGACGCCGCCGATAATCGCCGCGGTGTTGTAACGCAGCCCCCGAAGTGTGAAGACGACGTTAAGACAAGGAGGCAACGTCCGAGTGACATCCAACGGCTCGGCTAACAACGGCGGCTCTCGTAGGTGATCCATATGGTCCAGGCCATGCCGGGTCATCGGGACTCACGGCGGGAAACAACCCGAACGGAGAGAGAGCTACCACGGTAGGGTTGTGGTCACGAAGTCCGTCGGCACTCGGAGAGCGGGCCGACTCGACGGTCTCGTGGGTAATAAAACCCCGGTAGACAAAACTCAAGTCAAACCGGTCGGTGTGGTCCGGTGTGGCAGTACAGTGACGATCACCCTGCAACGGGGAACACCCAAACGCTCGAACTCGGACAACTCGTAGGTCGGTGGGGTGGTGTAGCCGGCGGCGGCGCTCGAGTGCTTCCCACGCAAGGCGTGGAAAACCCTCCCAGTGCAACCCGTTGGTACGGATCGTACCGTCAGCGTCGAACTCGTGAAACACGGGGAAAGCCATCTGTACAAAAATGTAACACATGTCAGGTCTCAAAGAGAACGACATGTCAAATGGTGAAGTTCAGGCAGTTGTGAATAAAATTCATAACCAAAAATCCAGAACCATATAAATTTCCCCGGGTTTTCCGGCTACTATAACGGTTCTTTCACACACTTTTGGTTTTCAAAGGTTGAGCTAGATCAAGGAAACAAGGTGGAAGGATGCAATGTCTAGATTTCCTTAGAAAGGTGTAAGCCAAGCCGAAAAAAGTTGTGATCGAAATTTGCGAATAAAAGCTAGACTAGGCAAGGAGCACTTGTTTTTAACACACCGGTTTAATTAATTCCTAGCACGCGGTACAAAACAAGATGAACAAGCCTTTAAAAAATTTTGGCAAGCATAACACCTATGCACAAGAGATACTCTAATTTCACATAAAGCACACACTAGTAAAATCTTCCTTAGAGAGCATACGAATTCTGTTTTGGGTCCATTTTAGTTGTTTCGATTTTTAGTATGCATGCAAGACATCCTATTTGACCTCTCATGGCAATCAAGCCAAAGTCGAAGTTAGTGCCGGTGGAAAGGCTTTTACTCGTCTCTCGCTATAATATCTAGGAGAGCTATACGGTACTTGCCTAGCGACTAATGAAGCGTTGTCATGTACCCGGAAAACGAACCTTTTGTGCCAGTTTGTTGATGGTCGATTTTGGTACACCTAGCTATAAGTTTACCGTCAACATTTGCACATATTTGATATTCTAACCAATGGTACTAACCCCGGAGGTATCAAGTTCACTCTCACATGTCGATTTTGGAGTTTGTTGTTTATGTAGGAAACTAGAGATTAAAGGGAGACTTTCGGGATAAGTTCATCAAGCACTTCAAGAGACGATCATGAAGCCCGACACAAGTCAAGACACATCATGAACATGACTCCAAAGGGTCCAGGGACCGAAGCATGAAGCCGTGAAACTCCAGGGACCTGGACAGAAGATGCTGAAGCTTGCGCGACAAGGAGCTTTGTCCAAACCGTGGAGAAGACGACGTCAAGGGCCCACATGCATAAGGGAGCAAGTCAACAATTGACCGAGAAGCATCGGGGAGCGAGACGGGGCCGAACCGGGCCAAAATCGGCCTGGGTCGGTCGGCCCGAGGCCGGCCGGCCCCGGCCCGTTCGAGCCGGTTCGCGCCCCCTTTTGCCCTAGGTGCTTGTCTATAAATTGTCCCCGCCTCCGCCGGCCGCCGCATCCATCCATTCATCGAGCCGCCGAGATGAAGGAGAAGAACCGGGAGGAAGCCCTCGGCCGCCGCGAGTCCTTGAGTTGCCTAGGAGATGGCTTAGGCCATTCCCTAGCCGCCATGGTTGGCCCCGCGTGGTGAAGCCATGGTGGACATCCGGAGCCGCCATATGCCATTAGTAGGACTAGATTGAATCGTGGTGATTAGTCTTGTCTTGCGGACACACCGTAGTAGTGCACGGACCAAGGTTGTTGCTCGGTGATGAATATCCTCGCGTAGTGACAAGACGAGAGAGGAGAAAGCGGCGAGTGAACGTGCATCGGACCACTCCATATTGGGTTACTCCATATCGAGTGTAATCCTTATCATAGTATAGGTTTAGATTGGTTTATCACATAGGCGGAACGGCAACAAGAAGACGATTGGCTAGGTTTACCTTTGGTTTGCTTACCTTTATGGCTAGGTGGATGTGATCCATACATCCCTTCGTGTTTGTATGTTATCTTTATGCATTCAACACTTCACATAGGGTTAGACCGGTAGGTTAGATAGAGAACCTTGGTGGTTTGCTTCCGATCCTTGGATTGACAAATCTAGGAAGAACCCTCCTTGGTGAAAAAGGCACCAAGTCACACGTAGGCTTGCGGTGAACTTGAGCACGGTTTTACACCGTCAACAAGCCCCTTTTTCTGGCGCCGTTGCCGGGGATCGGCAACTCGAACCCCACTTGCTTTCTTGTTTGTGTCCTTGAAAGTAGGTGGAAAACTATACACAAAGCGATCGAGAAAAGTTCTCGACATTCGGACTTCAACAAGTCCAACCTTGCTCAATCAAGTTTATGGTTACACATGTTTTTCTCTTTAGTGGTAGGTGCTAACCTTGGTTAGTGGACCAACATCCGCTATTGAGCCCCCACCCAAAGCAAACAAAGATGAACAAGGTATGCCTACATGTGTCAATTAAGTTTTTAGACTAATGTCTTTTGGAGGATTGTTTATCCAAGCTATAGGTTTCGGAAACGACCATGTCAAGAACGATAGAGAAGGATTCCATTACCATCATGCTCATGCAGTGATGGTTATGATTTTTGAAGCCAAAGGATGCGTGACATGGTGCCCTAAAAGACTTCAAGATGAAGACCACATGCACATCTCCGGATCGATGGACGAAAGGATAATGATGTCATCACGATGTTTGCATGAGCCTCAGCAGAAAACAATTAGATATATTTGGATTTTCAGAAGCTGCATGAAGTCTACGCTCCAACGAATCAAGCGGCAAGGCAATCGGAGGTTCCTACAAGCGGATATGGCCGAATCACCAATGGTCGGCAAGCGATCTTTGAAGTGAAACAGCCATAGCTCCCTCATTCGGACTCCGATTAAGGCGAATGAGTACCCGTTGGAAAGGTAATTTTATAAATTTTTCAATAGTACTATATTTTGGTATATATTCTGTTCTGGATGCAGGGGTAAATCCACGAAGAAGAGGCAGCAGCAAGGCGATGACGACAAGATAGAGGAGATGGACACAATGATAATAAATAGAAGATGGGGCAACGGTTCAACAACACGTACATGATGAAATTCAGAAGCTAAGGACTAAAACAGCCCCTCCGGAGCGGGGATGAATGAAGACACAAGAGGCACCAATCAACACATGATGATGTTGGAAGCGAACCACGACGGATTTCCTAAAGGCAACATCAAACTGCATGGCTACTTTGCATTCTCGCACAAGTAACCATGGCTTCATGACAATAAAAAGGTACGTGAGAAAGTCAAGCTCTATGACTTTAAATGAAGCACTTTGCGGGAGGCAACCCGATCTTTTTATATATCTATATAAACTATGACAAGTCTACATTGTGTTCTTTATTTGAAAACTTCAAGTAACATCGTACTAATGCTCTAATAAATGTCACAACCACATGTTGTGTGCTTTAAATAGACTTTGAGTGAGCCCTTTGCTACTTGAAATTTGGAAAACTTGTAGACCCCTTTTTTGTGTAGTGTTTAGAGTCTTTTTATTTGTGTCTTTAGAGAGAAATATGAAGCATGATCCATTTTGATTCTAAGCTTGTGGCTAGTTAACTTAGGCTAACTTTTGCTTTTGGTTTAGATCACCACCATATCATGTCATATCATTTTATTCATTCATAATCATGTTGCATTCCACTTTGTTCTCCACCTTTGCATTATGTTGCATGTTGCATCTCATCTTTTATAACCCTAAAAAAGTTTCATCTTTACCTAAACCTTCCTATCAAACCACACCTAGAACCTAAGCAACAAAGGGAGGAATCGACTTATGTCAAGTCGACAAAGTCTATCTCTATCCCTTTCTAATTAAAGTTTTGACTAGCCTCTTCCTAAAACCTTAGGGAAAGCCCCTCATACTTGTTGACGCAAAATGTGCACCTAGCGCCAAGCACACGGCAAGCCGAACAAGCTGGCTTCACACGTGCAAAGAATCACAAGACGTGCTAGTCAATTTTCCTTGAAAATTAACAAAAGACAAAGTAGTTAAATACCAAAGCTTGGAACTTGCCGGGTGGTACCAGACAGTTCCATATTTACGGCTACAAAGCCAAACGGGATGACATATAGCTATAGAAAGCTATCTGCCAATAAACTGAAACCATTCGGGAGCTTATAAAAGGAAAAGTAACATAGTCGAATGAGTGACGTAAGCATGACGACGATCGGTCTTTGTTCAGACAAAGATGCACGTGCGCAAGACCATGACCGATCCCCATGATGATCAACGTTAAATAAATAAATAAAGTAAAGCGCGAGCATAAACATGTAATAAACAAGCATGCATAGGTCCAAAGCACTAGTCTACCGCATGTCTAGGTACTTTAAAACCCGTCGGGTACGATACCAAACAAATCTATCCTCCGCATGATACAACTTGCATGGGGATCGTACCACTTTCCACAAATAGATCTATCCACCGCATGATACAATCTAAATATGAAAAGCTAAAAGCATACATTATTTAAAGCATGAATTACGCACGTGTTCTACTCGTGAGAAACATAACCGAATACGGCTGAACAGCCGATTCGGGGTCCATGAAGAAGGAACAAACATTACCAAGCGAAATAAATCTATCGGATTGATTTGAAATCTAATCCACCGGATGACTAGCTCCAAAGCAACCCAAAAACCTGCATCTACCGCGTGATACTCAGTTCTTTCAAGATTTATACCAACGTTGGCAAGCTTGAACCCGCAACACGTAACAACCTAGATCGATTCGGTTTCGGATATCGAAAAGCACGTGATTCACGTGTTAAATTAGCTCAAGGCACGAACTCGACTCGCATAAGGATCACAAAAGGGATAAAGCCGATCCAAACCCATCTAGATTGGGCAAAAAGGTGTTACATGAATTTAAACATAAAGTAAAACTCAAAGCAACACGGGGTAACTTAATGAATCTATTGGATCTTACCAAAACCCAATAGAGCCGATAACTAGCCTCAAGCTAGATCTTAGCCCACCGCATGGCTCATGACCTAACAAGAAACCCTCTTGAACCAAGCTTGAATCTACCGCATGACACGAAGCATGGTAACAAGACTACTTGCATCAGATCTAAATCCACCGCATGATACTAGATATGATACAAGGTTGCCGGTACTCACGGAGGTCGACGGATCGATGAACCCTCTCGAAGAACTCGACGACACGACAAATGGACTCTAGGGTTTGGCGTAAGGCCGGTTTGTATTGAGAATGATTACGTATCTGTTACATACATTCAGGGCTCATATTTATACCCTGCCAGGTACAACCTCAAATGGATTTGATACCTAATTTATCTCTAAGCTTGATCGCTTATACATCCATTCGTCCTTCTCCGCTTCGGCCACGTCACCGTTCAATCCCGCAAAATCGGCTCAACCGTTCCCTTGCCGAACGAAGCGGATAGCCGACCGCGGATCTTTCTCGCCGAATGCATCCGAGGAAACCTTCCTTCCGCCGGACGGACTCCTCATCGAGCCGGACCCACAAGTCGGACTCCTTACCAAATTTTGGTGTTAACACATACCTTTAGTAATCCTAAAACCATAGGTTTGTTTTTCATCCAAAAATCTAACCCTTGTTTCTTTTTCTTCTTTTTCAAAACCAACTTCGATAGAATTTCTTCACCTGACTTATCTTTTCAAAATTCTTATCTTAAGACAAAAATATAGGATACCCATAATCCTTACCTTAAAACCTTTTTAGCACGTGTGATTAGGTCTTTTGATAAAAGGTGTTGACAAGACTCTACCTCTCATAAAGTGACTTGCTTGTCATTATTGAAGAACGACATCGAAAGCTTTTTCAAACATTGCTGCACTTTTTACTAACTCTTTTGCATTTGCATTTTGCATCAGCCCCTTTGTTCTATTGTGCATAGGTTAGCTTGGCTTCTTCGCGAAACTTTTTGATGAATGCTTTATTTCCATAATGGTGCTTCGCGCGCGAGGCATTTTCTTTTGTAATCTTGTGTAACCATGGTGTTTAGATTTGATTACGGACAATCATCATTTGAGCTTTTAAAGTCTTGTTAATTTATATTGCATAGGTTGGTTTATAAGCTTTGCAATGCGCTTTAACTTTCTTGCGGCATAAAGAGTTATTAACCTTGAAATGAACATGGTGTTTTGACCTTGGTTAAATCTTTATGGTTATATGGAAATAAAACAATCTAGTTGTAAACATGGTGTTTAGAACTTGGTGCAAACATTGTAATTGTTTATATCCCTTCCTTTCATTTGCATTTTCATCTACACGCACGTACACCCATTAGATTCTTCTTTTCTTCTTGCTAGGTGAGCTATGCCACAAGCTAAGATCTTAGGGATGCATTTGGTTTGTTGGCAATTGTTTCTACTCCCAACCATAACCCCGGGGGTTGAATGTGGATTAGATTTGTTTTGTAGGCATGGAGAAGTGTTCCCATGAGTTCTTGACCAATTGCAATCAAGATCGTTAGTCATCTACAAGGCTTGAGAGGGAAGTTGCTGTTTCCATCAAGATTTGAGCACATGTTCAGAGATGTACAATGAAAGAAAATTTAATTTTCAGAAGCTCCTTCAAACCTTGTTTCCAACGCATCGAGAATAATCAATTTTGAAGACCCGTACAATGAGATATGGCAAAACCATTGAGCGCTGCGCAGTCTGAAATCAGCCTTGGACAGATTGCATCGCCGGAGTAAAATTGGCACAACTCTCTTGTTCGGAACCCGTTTCATGCATATGATGGCTCATTGGAAAGATAATTTCATAAACTTCAACATGGAGGGTGTTTCAGTACGTTTTCTGTTCTTAAGGAAAAATAAAAACTGTGGAAGATGAGGCAGCGACAAAGGACGACATTGAAGTCGGTGATGACGATGTGACGAAGGATTGGAACCATGGCTTGATGATGATAAGAAAAAGTTGAGGGACAAATGAGCAACAAAGGCAAGAAAGTGAAGATGATTCTCAAACACATGGCAAATTACAAGCAATTCAAGTTCTTCCACACGTAGCAACACGCTAAGCATGGGGGAGGATTTGGAGGATGAAAGGAAAAAGCCACATGGAGTACAAGGATCACCTTCAAGACAAGATGTTCATCATTCTTTTTCCATGCTAAGCACAATGCTTAAGCATGGGGGAGGCATCGCTGCACTTCATTACGAGCATCGAAAAGGACGGTAATCGTGACAACCCGCCCAGGAAAATACCGTACTATCGCCTAAGACCGACCCACTTTGGTCGTTAAGCAATAGTAAAGTATCATCCTGTCGTTGGTTGCCGGGTTAACGCCCGTAAATCACTTGAACATCGAACGGAGGATCGATACATGCATTAAACTCACGCGAAGGCAAGTCCGCAGTACAACATGAATAATCATTTTATTACAAACCCTTGTGCAAGGCATAAGATAAAGATTCGAGTTCGAAAATACGGCGGAAATAAAATAAACTAGCGCAACGGTAGACATCACGGGAGGCCATCCGTGATGTCATCACTTGTCGTCCCCTTCGATCAAGCACACCCGCAACAACATTTTTAAAGCAAGGCCGAGTATACTAATACTCGGCAAGACTTAACCGTCGGGTGATAACTACATCACCAACCTCTAGACATGAAAAGCTTTTGGCCGGTGGAGTTTCTTTTGTTTGGAAAGCCACTAAGAGTGGATCCTTACTTTCAATCTTTTAGCACAGGTTCTAGTTGATTACCATTTCTAATTGTGCCAACTAATTCAATCAAAATTTGACAAGCAATTAATTCATCCAACCATATTTCTCGAGTTCCATCATTATGGGATATCATGGCCAGTAGAATAAGCAGTCTCGGATAACGGTGAGAGGCCGACAATCGATTGATTTAAACCTTGCAAGGTAGACCCAAACACACGGTCGGCTGCCCCCGCGAGGACAACTCCCCAGGCCGTCCCCATAAATCTTCGGGTTGGGATCGAATCTTACAGTCCCTGGTGCAGGCTATCCGGCATACCCCGCGAGATACCCGGAGTCACCATACACCACCCTTTCCGTAGCTAGCCGGTAAGGAGATTTCTCGAGAGTAGTAATAGTAAGATCCCGTGCCGCCTCATTAAGGTACTAGGCTTACCGGTCCCATACCCGCATATGCTTGGTACGTTCAAAAGCTTAGCCCACATGCCCACCGGACCGGAGCCCAAATCCCATGCTCTTACCACATGAGCGATCCATTTAAGGATATCTTATGATTCCTATCTAGGAACCTATTCTCGCGAGTGACGAACATCACTCGACTTCTATCGGTCCTATAGCATGCCGCCTATCGACCTAGCATACTAGTGATAGAGCATAGGTACCTAGGGATCATGCATCTAGGGTTTCAATTCAATTCTCGAAACGTAAATGCACAATCATAACAAAGATAATTGCATAATTTTAAAAGGCGGGGTTAATGGTCCGGGCTTGCCTTCGATGGCAAGGTTGGCCATGGGCCCTTCGGACTTGGGTCCGGGTCTTGAGCTACGTTCACACACGTCGGCTCTTGGTCGGCACCTTCGTCTCCTCCTTCCGGCACGAGCGTACGTCTATCGGCGGAAAGATCTACACGAAGATGTAAATGCAAGATTTATTCGACGGTTTATACTTTTAATCATTCACAAACCATTTTGACAATCAAGGGGTGTATTTGTTGGGCACATTCACCTAGATAAGAAGACATTCAAGATACTCTTCCATAAAGGAGTAATATGCAACTCTTTATTAATTATTCTTTTTGACGGTGATTGTGTACATATATATGTAAAAAAAATTTAATTTAATTTCATCAATAGTAGTGGGTAGGTATATTTAACCTCTTTAACATGATTTGCAACCACACTCAAGTTACATGGGTGGTTGGGTGATTTCTCTTTATTGCACAATTGAATAAAGGTTTCTTTATACTTGTCATTTCATGTGAAAAGCTTTTAATCATTTTCCTTTCACAAGTAAAGATATAATTAATACTTTTATCCTTGAATTAATATCTTATCAGCATCTAGAATTAATTATCTTTTAATTGAATTAGATAATATTTTCCAAAAAGGAAAAGAATTAAATAAAGGCTTTTCTTTATTTAATTTCCCTTTAGTAGAAAAAGGGTTTTAAGTCTTTTATTAAACAATTAAATTACCAAAAATTACATGAGTGTTTCTTAGGCTTACTAGTACCTATTCTGGTCCATTGGACCCACATGTAAGTGTTGGAGGCTAGGAAAGTAATTATTATGGAAAATAACAAAGGTTATCTAGTGATTCAATTTAAATGCATATAAAAATAATTAAGCATCCAAATGATCTAGAATTTCTTGTGGATTCTCTCTGGTCCTAAACAAGCTTATAAAACCAACATGTTCTCATGGAATCTCTACTGAACTTGTTTTATTAATTTACCAAGGAAAACATGCATAAAACAAGAATAATTATTTGTGTTAATCCAAAATTCATGATTAATTCACAAGATGTGCATTTTGGTATTACAAGACAGTGTGCACAAGTTGGGGCCAAAAACATAAATATATTTAACATGAAAAATCTTTTATTGAGTTCTGCCAGAGATAGAAACACATTTGTATAAAAAGATTTACATGATAACTTTGTGCAATTTTTGGCATAGGAGCTGGTCATGACCTAGTACACAATATATCCAAAAATTAGCTACAGAGGTTCTATAGTTTTTGAGTTATTGCAGATCTAGTGTTTTCACATTTGTATTTTTCATGAAAAAACAAGAAGAAATCAGCTCAGGCTAGAATAACAAAAGTTGTAGTATAAATCACCATGGATCCAACAAAATTGGTTTCACATTTTTCTGAATTTTCTGTGATTTTCTACGCAATTTAAAATAATCAGCAATTCAATGTAACTATTGGAGCTCACCTTTTGCGAATAGGACCCCGGAAAGAAACGAAGACTTGCAATGTCATCCCTCCGGCGGCCGGCCGGCGCGGGGTGCTCGATTCCGGCGAGCTCGCCGCGGGTCCTTGCCGGGGAAGGGCCGGGGGAGGTCTAGGGGTGTCCTATGGTTCAATTCGGTGGGGTGGACGGGGTGGAAGAGGCGCCGGGAGCGCGCGCGCCGGCGGGTCGGGGAGGGGCGGCCGCGGCTGCCGCGTGCGCCGGTGAGGAAGGGCCGGGGTTGGCAATGCGCGGCGGGGGAAGTTTCCACGGGTTCCCGGGGAGGTGTACGCTAGCTTGGATGGTGCCGGATAGGAGGGCGAGGCGCCGCTCACCGCGGAGCTCCCATGGTGGCCGGCGGCGGCGGTGGCGGTGGGGGAGCGAGCGTGTGCCCCGGCCGGGGACCGGCTCCCCTTCTTAAGCGACCGCGCGCAGCGCCCTAGGGGCTAGTGGACCGACGGGTAGGAGGCCTCGGGAGGCGTGCGGTCGGACGACGGCAAGGGACCGCCGGTCCGTCGAGGGGGTCGCACGGCCGCCCAAAATTCGAGGCGTTCCCGGTGCCCCAGACGTCGGGAGGCGTGCAGCGGCTAGGGAGGGCGTGGCTGCCTCGGGAACACGCGTTGGTGGCCCAAACGCCGAGGCGGCTGCGGCCCGTGGCGGGCGCGCGCGCGCGGCACGCGCGGCGCGCCGGTCGGCGCGGCGTCGCGGTGTGGCCGCGCTCCGGCGCCCGTCTACTTCGGACCGACCTCGTTCCATCGCGTTTTACTCCCAAAAATTGAATAAAAGTGCACAAAGCAATGAATAGGAAAGTTGTAGATCTAACTACCCTCTACAACTTTCAAAAAGGCCATATAGTGTTTTTCTCAACAGATTTTGCAGGAACGTCGTACCAACTTTAAATGTCGACACGTTCGGAAAACGAAAAAAACTTGTCTTGCAAGGGGTTTTTCACAATTTTCCTCTCCAAATTTGAAATGCCAATCTACATGAAAGTTGTGTCCCTCAACAAGATGGACAACTTTCATAAAGGTAGATTTTGAAGTGTTTAGGTGAATTTTGGGGAACGCGGCAAAAGTTCGGACGACATTCGTCGACGTCAACGGTCAAGCGGGTTTTGACCGTGTCTTTGACCAAGGGTTGACTACGGGTGTGTATAGGTTTGGTCAAGGGGTTCATCGGGGTTCATTGACGAGGTTTTCGGGTGATGACCCGGTTGACCTAGGTTTGACCGCGGTTTGACCGGTTTGACTCGGGCCGATCCGGTCATTAGCGTTAATGACGCGTAATTAAAAACCCGGGGCGTCACGCCTACCCCCCTTAAGAAGAATCTCATCCCGAGATTCGAAATTACAAGGGGAGGTGAAGAATGATTCTGGATAGAAGTGTTACCTACGAAATTCAGTTGGCTTTGCTCCACTTGAGGGTTTGGCTCGTTGTTGTTGATAGCAGATCCGGGGTTCTCGCTTTTTGCTGCCGGGGCTTTTGTTTGTCCGGGGTTTCGGGCACTTCATCGACAAAATGCCCGGCTGTCTACAATTGTAGCACAACCGGGGAGGAAGATCTTTGGGTTTGGAGATCGGTTCTTGGGCTTCTGGATAAGGCGGAGCCTTCTTTTCTCCTTCTTCCTTGCCCTCTTCGTGGTTCGCGAAGGTGTTTCACTAGCGGGGAGTTGAGTGGCACTACTAGGGTTACGGCTTTGTTTGCCCTCACGCGGACAAGTTTCCGTACGGGTAATTTCCCACTCACTTACATCTATCTCGGATAATACTCGTTTGTTGCCTCGGAGTGCATCCTCTTCCCTCTCGAGATCCATTGGCGGTCGAGAAGGTGGTAATATTGAGTCGAGGCTTGGAGTTGGTCTTGATTAACATACTCCTCCAACGAGATTGAACAAACGGGCTTGTTCGACCATAGAGGCGGATAAGGACCGAGAGAGGCCGTTCGCCAAACTATTCCGATATGGTTTCCCATAACGTCCTTGGATGATATCGTGCACTATTTGATTCGGCACGGAATTCGCCCTTCTAGCGGTTGGGTTAAGCCGACAATGGTGTTGATGTCCCTCCGGGTGGGTACTTCGGTGAACGGGGCTTGGAAGGTTGAAACTTCGATTGCATCGGTGGCATTTGTTGTAGTTCTTGAGCCATTTGCTTGTTGAGTCTCGCAGGGAGTTGGCACAACACTTCGGTATGTGCTTTGCTATGAAAGCTTCGGTCAACATCGTGGGCGGTGGTTGCGTACGATCGCCACTACCCGATGCTTCAAAATCATTGGGGTTATTCCATGCCGTCGGAACATCTGAAATTTGAGTCCCTAATTAGCGCATGATCGGAATCTCACCCAAACTTATAATTCGGACATATTGTACGAAACTTGTTCACGGTAAGCAATGCAAACCGGACATTCCAACAAATCACAATATCACTTCGGTAAAACTTGCCTACACACATCCCATGATCGGGAATGCAGATGGAACAAAAAGTACAAGGTGTGTCCTCTTACTACCTCATCGCCGTTCATGAGGAAGCGGACGATGAATGTGCACATGCACAACTAATAGTAGACACAATCCTCCTACTATACAGAGGTACATCCCTAACAATGTCCAGCGAAAAGACTCGAGCTCTTCCGAAGACGGAGTCATGGGTGGCAGCTTGGATTGATTTTCTGCTTTCGGTCTACTCCGAGCTTCTTCTCGACGTCGAAAATGAAGACGGAGAACGGTTTGCTTGGGAAGATCGAAGGAGCCGGGAGAGGTACTCTAGTGGCAAGTAGCCAAGCTAGCTAGAAGAAGAACAAGAACGGATGATACTTGCCGAGCTCGATGGAAATGGAGCTTTCGTATCGGCGGTTCCGGTAAAAGGTTCCATTTTATAGCCAATGCGGGCCGTAACGGTCGCTTGACCCGGTTGGTTATCTGGTGTATTCAACACGGAGCTCAACAAGGTCAGCTCACGCGATCACGGCGTCGTGAATACGGTTGCGGAAATCGATGGTAGAGCGACGTCATGGCGACGTATGGTCGTGACACTGATGACGATGGGCTCAACGATCTAAATAATCGACCGTAATGGGGAGCAAAACGAGAAAACTCGGTGTACTCCGCTTCACGCTTGTGATAGCAACACTTAGGAGCGTAGCATAAATCTTTGATCGATTCGGGGCGTATTCCCTTGCTCGGTTTTGAGAACTTGAAGGTTAAGAGCACGGACCAAGAATGAATACACGATGGATGTCTTTTCCAAGTTGACTATTCGAGAACCTTGACTGCTCGAGAAAAGTTTCTACTTCGCCGTTTTTCCACTTGGCTAGCGGAAAAAGGAATCGATGCTTTGCAAGATCGTTAAGATTCGCGGCAAGGGACCAATTGGTCAAGGATTCCCAATAGGCCATTTACAAGGAAAGGAAAACTAATGACGGGGTTTCATAATCTCTTGTACGAAAGATGACTTCAAGTGTGAACTTCAAGGAATAATCTTGCTCACACCTTTACTTATTTCGCAAATTTCGAGGTTTTGACAACTCGTTGTTTTGAAAGTGCAACACTTTTCAAAGTTGACGCGATGCATATGCTTGTGCAGTATGGTGCTTATGATGCACGTTAGAATGACTCGGTTACCCAGATGCGTGAGTGATTGCAAATGCAATCAATAGTAGGGAGGGGATCTGTGTGACGAGTTGCTATCCCACAACCAAGATACCTAGCGCGCTCCTAGTGGCAGTCGGGTGGCTGCAGCACGCACGATACCCTAGGTTCCGTCGCGGCACCTTTGACTATGAGGTAACGACATCACCAAACAAGAGAGATATGGTAAGGGTACGGAGTTTCATGCGGATGCACGTTAGTATACCCATGCTTCCCAAATGCACATGCTATGCAACGCATGCTCAAAGCCACATTTTAATTCAAATCACAAGGTTTGAGCAAGACCGAAAAGAACAAGTTCGGGTTGAGGAACCGATTGGATTTTTGGCCGGCACAAGAATTCATGGAGTACGGATCTTGATTGATCACAATCGAGCATAAATAATGCCTTACGAACATCATTGCTGAAAGGGATGTTTAATCAAGGCAAGTACATCGATGAGAGTTTTCGAATTACCAACAACATTTATGATTACACAGCGGACTTGCTGCAATGACAAGATTCCTAGTCCAACCGACAGCGAGAGTTGACCAAAGTGGTCATGGTACACTAGGATTCCTCACAACACCGGATTTTATTCTCGACGGACCAACTTCCGAGGGTGGGATCTTCCATTCGAAAGTCTACGGTGACTCAGGTCCAGACTCAATTCCACATTCACCCTGGATATCTTCAACATCTTCTTCTTGTGCTGGTCCGGGAATGACAGGTTCTGGGGGTGGAACGGCTAGAGCTTCCAATTGATTTTCTAGTTCAAGCATATACTGATCGTTATGCTGCAACAAGAAATTTCGCACATGGATGATCTCGGTTAACTCTTGTATCTTTGCCTTGTCCTTGCGTCTTTCCTTCCCGAGAGCAAGTGATCATTGCTCGGGCTTCCTTCAACGCTTGAGCCGAACACTCTATTTCCTTAACTTTGTATCTATAGATTTGGTGTCTATAGAATACGCTTTCTCCCACCATTCGCAGATAGGTATCGTACATAGCTTCTGAGAAGCGGACTGAGGTGACAAGTTCAGGACTATAGTGAGAGTTGCTCTGGACTGGAAGGATAGTTTCTCGTTCACCACCCGGTGCAATGTGTCGCTCGGGTACCGGAATGACTTTAGCTGCGGAGTTGGCTATCTCGGTCGGGTGCTTCCCACGTAAAGTGGTGAGTGCTTCAAGAGCAGCCTTCGCACCGTGTCGGACAAGTTTCTTCCGTGTGCCGTACACTCCCACTCATCCCAAGCGGGATTGGTCGGGCACGCCGGAATCTTCACCTTCACTTCACAACGAAGGAGTTGGCTCGTGGTCATGATCTCACGTGTCGAGTACTCGGATAAGTGGTGTACCCAAAGTCCTTCGGGGTGTCCCACAAAAGTGCAAGAAAACCACCCTCCTCGAGGTAGTCCACGAGAGTCCATGATTCCACATCAACCGACGTAGAGCCAGCGTTGTCCATCTGGACATACGACAAAAGTGAGAATCAGGCGGGTGCGAGTATACAAAGGTAACTCGATCCACGAACTGGGTAAGGGTTAATGTATGGGGTAACTATGCATACTTAAATACCATCGTATGCTGAGCTCGAACGAGCAGGCATACCAACGATACATGGTCTGGCAATCGGAGACAGAACATCCTACTCAAAACCAGAGTTCAATACTTCCCCAAGTGGGCGTAGCAACCTAGCAAGGTTATGAAACTTAAGTTGGTTACTCAAGGTTGAGCCGGAGAACTCGGAAGGTGCTGAACCAAGCAAGGTTCACATGTTCTAGGGGAATGTCAAGACAAGGTTGACTACCAAGCATAACTTGCGGTAGACCAAGGTTTGATCACGAACTTGGGGCTAGCAGATCGGGATTAGATTGGAGCAACCTAGGTTAGAATCACATAGACGAAAGATTCTGGGAACAAGAACAACAACTTTAAGCAACACTTTTGTTAACTTTAAGCATGACAACACATCTACACCTAAAGAGGCTAAACAGAACAAAACATGCTGTAACTATTTACCTCAGAGAGCACGAAAACAGCCATGAGTTCAGTTTAGGTTCTTTCATGATTTTTAACATGATGCAAGACGTCCTATTCATCCTCACAAGGCAATCAAGCCAAAATTCGGAGTTAGCGCCGGTGGCATGGCACATACACGTATCTCCCTATAATAACTAGTCGAGGTCTAGTCGATGCTTACTTAGCGACTTACGAACGAGGTTAGTGTACTGCGAGAAAATCATAGAACACAACGAACCTTTCATGCCGAGCACTCATGAAAGCGTCCACATACATTACCGTTCACTATAGAAACGGCATCCATGCGTTAAGCCGCCGCATGGACGGCGTCCAACCTCGGACACTCTCCGTTTGAATGGAGTATATCCTTGCCTCGCATGAGCGACATGCGGAATGCTCACGTATGAAACACGTGGCAAGACACATTTCATAACCGCTCGCGAAGATGGGATCCGTGGAATGGATCACTCCATCAACCCTCGCAATTCCCGTGATGCGGAACAGCACACGTATAAAACACGTGGCTCCTAGTTTGGTTGTGTGAGAAAGTAAGTCTGACATAAAGTAAAGTGCTGGAAGTTAGCAAAATAGACCATAGATTAATAAGCCACCTGAAAGAAACCAAAAATTTTCCCTCTAGGGCCTCTCGGTCTAGTTTATCCTTAACGGACCAACGTATTTTGCAATTCAAACAATCTTGGCAAATTTTATTCGAAAATCATGTGATTAGAGTTGTTAATTAAACTCGGTGCATGTAATCGCTACGATACCGAACCCGTGACAACCCGCCCGGAAAATACCGTACTATCGCCTAAGACCGATCCACTTTGGTCGTTAAGCAATAGTAAAGTATCATCCTCGTCGTTGGTTGCCGGGTTAACGCCCGGTAAATCACTTGAACATCGAACGAGAGGATCGATACATGCATTAAACTCACGCGAAGGCGAGTCCGCAGTACAACATGAATAATCATTTTATTACAAACCCTTGTGCAAGGCATAAGATAAAGATTCGAGTTCGCAAATACGGCGGAAATAAAATAAACTAGCGCAACGGTAGACATCACGGAGGCCATCCGTGATGTCATCACTTGTCGTCCCCTTCGATCAAGCACACCCGCAACAACATTTTTAAAGCAAGGCCGAGTATACTAATACTCAAGCAAGACTTAACCGTCGGGTGATAACTACATCACCAACCTCTAGACATGAAAAGCTTTTGGCCGGTGGAGTTTCTTTTGTCGGAAAGCCACTAAGAGTGGATCCTTACTTTCAATATTTTAGCACGGTTCTAGTTGATTACCATTTCTAATTGTGCCAACTAATTCAATCAAAATTTGACAAGCAATTAATTCATCCAACCATATTTCTCGAGTTCCATCATTATGGGATATCATGGCCAGTAGAATAAGCAGTCTCGGATAACGGTGAGAGGCCGACAATCGATTGATTTAAACCTTGCAAGGTAGACCCAAACACACGGTCGGCTGCCCCCGCGAGGACAACTCCCCGTGCCGTCCCCATAAATCTTCGGGTTGGGATCGAATCTTACGGTCCCCGGTGCGAGCTATCCGCATACCCCGCGAGATACCCGCAGTCACTATACACCACCCTTTCCGTAGCTAGCCGGTAAGGAGATTTCTCGAGAGTAGTAATAGTAAGATCCCGTGCCGCCTCATTAAGGTACTAGGCTTACCGGTCCCATACCCGCATATGCTTGGTACGTTCAAAAGCTTAGCCCACATGCCCACCGGACCGGAGCCCAAATCCCATGCTCTTACCACATGAGCGATCCATTTAAGGATATCTTATGATTCCTATCTAGGAACCTATTCTCGCGAGTGACGAACATCACTCGACTTCTATCGGTCCTATAGCATGGCGGCTATCGACCTAGCATACTAGTGATAGAGCATAGGTACCTAGGGATCATGCATCTAGGGTTCAATTCAATTCCCGAAACGTAAATGCACAATCATAACAAACATAATTGCATAATTTTAAAAGTCGGGGTTAATGGTCCGGGGCTTGCCTTCGATGGCAAGGTTGGCCTTGGGCCCTTCCCGGACTTGGGTCCGGTCTTGAGCTACGTTCACGCACGTCGGCTCTTGGTCGGCACCTTCGTCTCCTCCTTCCGCACGAGCGTACGTCTATCGGCGGAAAGATCTACACGAAGATGCAAATGCAAGATTTATTCGACAGCTTATACTTTTAATCATTCACAAACCATTTTGACAATCAAGGGGTGTATTTGTTGGGCACATTCACCTAGATAAGAAGACATTCAAGATACTCTTCCATAAAGGAGTAATATGCAACTCTTTATTAATTATTCTTTTTGACGGTGATTGTGTACATATATATGTAAAAAAAATTTAATTTAATTTCATCAATAGTAGTGGGTAGGTATATTTAACCTCTTTAACATGATTTGCAACCACACTCAAGTTACATGGGTGGTTGGGTGATTTCTCTTTATTGCACAATTGAATAAAGGTTTCTTTATACTTGTCATTTTATGTGAAAAGCTTTTAATCATTTTCCTTTCACAAGTAAGGATATAATTAATACTTTTATCATTGAATTAATATCTTATCAGCATCTAGAATTAATTATCTTTTAATTGAATTAGATAATATTTTCCAAAAGGAAAAGAATTAAATAAAGGCTTTTCTTTATTTAATTTCCCTTTAGTAGAAAAAAGGGTTTTTAAGTCTTTTATTAAACAATTAAATTACCAAAAATTACATGAGTGTTTCTTAGGCCTACTAGTACCTGTTCTGGTCCATTGGACCCACATGTAAGTGTTGGAGGCTAGGAAAGTAATTATTATGGAAAATAACAAAGGTTATCTAGTGATTCAATTTAAATGCATATAAAAATAATTAAGCATCCAAATGATCTAGAATTTCTTGTGGATTCTCTCTGGACCTAAACAAGCTTATAAAACCAACATGTTCTAATGGAATCTCTACTGAACTTGTTTTATTAATTTACTAAGGAAAACATGCATAAATCAAGAATAATTATTTGTGTCAATCCAAAATTCATGATTAATTCACAAGATGTGCATTTTGGTATTACAAGACAGTGTGCACAAGTTGGTGCCAAAATTATAAATTTATTTAACATGAAAAATCCTTTATTCAGTTCTGCCAGAGATAGAAAAACATTTTTATAAAAAGATTTGCATGATAACTTTGTGCCATTTTTGGCATAGGAGCTGGTCATGACCTAATACACAACATATCCAAAAATTAGCTACTGAGGTTCTATAGTTTTTGAGATATTGCAGATCTAGGGTTTTCACATTTGTATTTTTCATGTAAAAACAAAAAGGAATCAGCTCAGGCCAGAATAAGAAAAGTTGTAGTTTAAATCACAACGGATCTAACAAAATTGGTTTCACATTTTTCTGAATTTTCTGTGATTTTCTATGCAATTTAAAATAATCAGCAATTCAATGTAACTATTGGAGTTCACCTTTTGCGAATAGGACCCCGGAAAGAAACGAAGACTTGCAATGTCATCCCTCCGGCGGGCTGGCCGGCGCGGGGTGCTCGATTCCGGCGAGCTCGCCGCGGGTCCTTGCCGGGGAAGGGCCGGGGGAGGTCTAGGGGTGTCCTATGGTTCAATTCGGTGGGGTGGACGGGGTGGAAGAGCCGCCCGGCGAGCGCGCGCGCGGGGGTCGGGGAGGGGCGGCCGCGGCCGCCGCGTGCGCCGGCGAGGAAGGGCCGGGGTTGGCAATGCGCGGCGGGGGAAGTTTCCACGGGTTCCCGTGGGAGGTGTACGCTAGCTTGGATGGTGCCGAATAGGAGGGGGAGGCGCCGCTCACCGCGGAGCTCCCATGTGGCCGGCGGCGGCGGTGGCGGTGGGGGAGCGAGCGTGTGCCCCGGCCGGGGACCGACTCCCCTTCTTAAGCGACCCGCGCGCGCGCCCTAGGGGCTAGTGGACCGACGGGTAGGAGGCCTCGGGAGGCGTGCGGCCGGACGACGGCAAGGGACCGCCGATCCGTCGAGGGGGTCGCACGCGCCGCCCAAAATTCGAGGCGTTCCCCGTGCCCCGCACGTCGGGAGGCGTGCGGCGGCTAGGGAGGGCGTGGCTGCCTCGGGAACACGCGTTGGTGGCCCAAACGCCGAGGCGGCTGCGGCCCGTGGCGGGGCGCACGCGCGGCGCGCGCGCGCGCGCGGCGGTCGGCGCGGCGTCGCGGTGTGGCCGCACTCGGGCGCCCGTCTACTTCGGACCGACCTCGTTCCATCGCGTTTTACTCCCAAAAATTGAATAAAAGTGCACAAAGCAATGAATAGGGAAGTTGTAGATCTAACTACCCTCTACAACTTTCAAAAAGGCCATATAGTGTTTTTCTCAACAGATTTTGCGAGAACGTCGTGCCAACTTTGAATGTCGACACGTTCGGAAAACGAGAAAATCTGTCTTGCAAGGGTTTTTTCACAATTTTCCTCTCCAAATTTGAAATGCCAATCTACATGAAAGTTGTGTCCCTCAACAAGATGGACAGCTTTCATAAAGGTAGATTTTGAAGTGTTTAGGTGAATTTTAGGGAACGCGGCAAAAGTTCGGACGACATTCGTCGACGTCAACGGTCAAGCGGGTTTTGACCGTGTCTTTGACCAAGGGTTGACTAC
Organism: Cenchrus americanus; assembly: GCA_947561735.1. Lineage (NCBI taxonomy): Eukaryota > Viridiplantae > Streptophyta > Magnoliopsida > Poales > Poaceae > Cenchrus > Cenchrus americanus. The sequence goes on along the minus strand of OX387244.1, from coordinate 246,050,719 downwards.
GGGTGTGTATAGGTTTGGTCAAGGGGTTCATCGGGGTTCATTGACGAGGTTTTCGGGTGATGACCCGGGTTGACCTAGGTTTGACCGGTTTGACTCGGCGATCCGGTCATTAGCGTTAATGACGGTAATTAAAAACCCGGGGCGTCACGGAACTCGCCCTTAACTTTATCTTTGTTCATCGCCTTTTAAATGCTTGCACATATATGCTTTCAACCATAGACAACCTTTGTATTTATCTCTCTATCAATAACATGGCTACTAGGAGGACAACCTAGGTTAGTTAGTTTTTACTTTTCAATAAATAAATCACCATCTCTTTTGAGCTTACCACGATGATATTATTTGTATATCTTGATTATGGAAAAATGATGAAAATTGCCACCTTGTTTTACTTGCATGATGTTTTATATAACATGACTATTTGCTCTCTATTAAATAGAACTTAAATTGATTAAATACCGGCTCTTTCATTTGTAGAGGTTAAATGATTAATCTTTAGACCCACATACTTTATGTTGCTCTTTGATTTAAGTTTACTGATGACCTATGCCTTGTACTTGTTTTATTTAAAATTATTATGCTATCTACATTTGTGAATCTCTTGCAAGGCTTTACCTACCAAAGCCTATACACATACAAGTACTTTAATGATATAAACTTTAGTTTGCAAACTTATATCTTGATGAGTTGGATTAGGATTGATTTTTGTGGTACGAGACTAAGAAGTCGGTCATTCCTTTGCGTATCTTTTTCATTCTAGCCATTCTTGTCCATGCATTGTGAGTTTCTACATTGGAAATTTCACAAACTTCGCTGGGCATCCACCCTAAACCCAAAACATCTTTTTGTGATTACCTCCTTGACCACAACCCAAATTGAGTATGGATGATCTTTCAATGAATTTTCTGAAGATTTTCTGGCAAGATTTCAAGACATATAACATATGGAGGGACTTATCAGTGATTATGCAAGTTTCGACATGGAGGATGCCCTTGAAGATTTCAAAATATTTATAAAGGAATACAATGATTTTGTACTTTTCTAGCAGCCATAGGTCCCCTCACTTCTATGCTCGGGGACGAGCAATCATTAAGCATGGGGGAGGATTGCTATAGCAAGTACTAAGTTGCTTAAAAGTTCGAGAGGAGCATAAAAATGATGAATAAAAAATAAAGAAGAAGAAGAAGAAGAAGAAAACAATGGAAAGAAAAAAAGAAAAAAATGAAGAAGAAAGAAAATAATAAGAAAAAAACAAAAAAAGAGAAAAATAAAAATGCTCCTCGGTTCTTTTTAGCTTCATTTAAATCTTAGAGAGCTTTGAAGACAAGTCCATACTCAATCTTTTCCAACCATGTGCAATCTGATAACGAGAACTTCGTTCGTGTCTCGGGATCACCCATTTACCACTTGCACATGTCCACCTTTCTAAATGCGTGTGTTCCAGCTCTCTCCCTTTCCAACATTTATTTTCCATGGCATTTTTTACTAGTCTCGATAATTCCAATAGATCTCTCTCTTAGTTTGACAATATTTCAAGTATAATATTTTGATGATTGTTTTTACCTACCAAGCTCCACATGAGCTTTCCACTTTCATATATAAGTAGAATAGGTTGAGAATAATCTAGTGTAGGCATGAGTGACTTGACGAGATGAAAGTTTCCGTGAGCTTTTGCAAGAGAACCTCACTTATGTTAGATGTGCAACTTTTTGAAAACTCTTCACAATGCAACAAGTTAATGGTTTGAAGTTTGCTTAAGTTCGAGAGCACTACATTTGTTTTATTGTTGCATGTTCTTTAATGATAGTCTATCTTCCATAATGAAGTAGCCGGTCAAAACTTGAACCTTAAATGCTAAATACTTGAGAGAGCAATATGTCTTGTTGTGTATAACTAAGTGCAGGGAAGACATTGAAGGGCAACACTGATTTCCAAATTAAGCAAAGATCTTGGACTTGCTCGAGGACGAGCAAGGTTTAAGCATGGGGGTATGTTGACGGTCGATTTTGGTACACCTAGCTATAAGTTTACCGTCAACATTTGCACATATTTGATATTCTAACCAATGGTACTAACCCCCCGGAGGTATTAAGTTCACTCTCGCATATCGATTTTGGAGTTTGTTGTTTATGTAGGAAACTAGAGCTTGAAGGGAGACTTTCGGGATAAGTTCATCAAGCACTTCAAGAGACGATCACGAAGCCCGACACAAGTCAAGACACATCATGAACATGACTCCAAAGGGTCCAAGGACCAAAGCATGAAGTCGTGAAACTCCGGGGACCCGGACGGAAGATGCCGAAGCTTGTGCGACAAGGAGCTCGTCCAAACCGTGGAGAAGACGATGTCAAGGGCCCACATGCATAAGGGAGCAAGTCAACAATTGACCCGGAAGCATTGGGGAGTGAGACGGGGCCGAACCGGGCCAAAATGGGCTCGGGCCGGTCGGCCCAGCCGGCCGGCCCGACTGTTCCAAGCTCGGTTCGCGCCCCCCTTTTGCCCTAGGTGCTTGTCTATAAATTGTCTCCGCCTCCGCCGCCGCCGCATCCATCCATTCATCGAGAGCCGCCGAGATGAAGGAGAAGCACTAGGAGGAAGCCGTCGGCCGCCGCGAGTCCTCGAGTTGCCTAGGAGATGGCTTAGGCCATTCCCTAGCCGCCATGGTTGGCCCCGCGTGGTGAAGCCATGGTGGACATCCGGGAGCAGCGCCGACTTGAATTCGTATGTGTAACTATATCTTGTCATACTTTGATCTACTACAAGTTATACTTATTCATATGTGTAGCTACCATATGCCATTAGTAGGACTAGATCGAATCGTGGTGATTAGTCTTGTCTTGCGGACACACCGTAGTAGTGCACGGACCAAGGTTGTTGCTCGCTGATGAATATCCTCGCGTAGTGACGGTACGAGATAGGAGAAAGCGGCGAGTGAACGTGCATCGGACCACTCCATATTGGGTTACTCCATATCGAGTGTAATCCTTATCATAGTATAGGTTTAGATTGGTTTATCACATAGGCGGAACGGCAACAAGAAGACGATTGGCTAGGTTTACCTTTGGTTTGCTTACCTTTATGGCTAGGTGGATGTGATCCATACATCCCTTCGTGTTTTTATGTTATCTTTATGCAATTAACACTTCACATAGGGTTAGACCGGTAGGTTAGATAGAGAACCTTGGTGGTTTGCTTCCGATCCTTGGATTGACAAATCTAGGGAGAACCCTCCTTGGTGAAAAAGGCACCAAGTCACCCGTAGGTTTCGGTGAACTTGAGCACGGTTTTACACCGTCAACACCAAAGCACGTCACGAAAGCGTCCCCATACATTACCGTTCACTATAGAAATAGTATCCATGCGTTAAGCCGCCGCATGGACGGCGTCCAACCTCGGACACCCTCCATTTGAATGTAGTGTATCCTTGCCTCGTATACTCGACATGCGGAATGCTCACGTATAAAACACGTGGCGACACACAACTTACAACCAGACGCGAAGATGGGATCCGTGGAATGGATCACTCCATCAACCCTCGCAATTCCCATGATGCGGCACAACACACGTATACAACACGTGGCTCATCTAGTTTGGTTGTGCGAGAAAGTAAGTTTGACATAAAGTAATGTGCTGGGAGTTAGCAAAATAATCCATAGGTTAATAAGCCATCTGAAAGAACCCAAGAATTCCCTCTAGGGCCTCTCGATCTAATTTATCCTTAACGGACCAATGTGTTTTGGAAAATCAAACATTCTTGGCAAGTTTTGTTCAAAAACCAGTGATTAAGGTTATTAATTAATCTCTGGTGCATATAATTGCTCTGATGCCAATTGTGACAACCCGCCCAGGAAAATACCGTACTACCGCCTAAACCAATCCACTATGGTCATTAAGCAGTAATAAAGTATCATCCTGTCGTTAGTCGCCGGTTAATTCCCGCAAATCACTTATATAGCAACAAGGATCGATATATATGCATTAAAACTCACACGAAGGCGAGTCCAGAGATACAACATAATTTAACATCCGAATTTAACCCAAAGGGTTTAATTATTACGGACCAAGTTTTTGTCATAACGACATAGTTCGAGTTTTTGAAACGGCGGAAATCAACTAAACGGAAAGCGAGAACACCACGGGAGGCCGGCCATGATGCCTTCGGTGGTCATCCTCCACCCACTCCGGCTCCCATCCGGCGGGATCTCTCCGGCCACACATCACCGAAAGCATTTCCTGGATCACACATTATAGCAAGGCCGAGTACACTAATACTCGGCAAGACTTACCCGTCGGAGATAACTACTTCACCAACTCTAGACATGAAAGGCTTTTGGCCACCGGGTTTCTTTTGCTTTGAAAAGTAACAAAGATTATGTCCTTACTTTCAAGATTTTAGCACAAGTTCTAGTGGGTTTATTCTTTACTAAATTAGCCATATAATACCGACAAGGTTGTACCGGACAATTATTCAAGCATAATATTCATCATCTTCCATCATTAGGGATCTCATGGCTAGTGGAGTAAGTAGTCTCGTATAACGGTGAGAGGCCGACAATCGATTGATTCCAACCTTGCAAGGTAGACCTAAACACACTATGGGATGCCCCCACGAGGACAACCACCACACGGTTCCCAAAAATCCTCGGGTCGGGACAAAAGACCACGGTCTTTGGTGCGAGCTATCCGGCATACCCCGCGAGGCAACCGTACTCACCATACACCACCGGTAGCTAGCCGTGAGACGCATCCCAAGAGTAGTGACAGCTTAAATCCCTAGGCTGTCTCATTAAGGTGCTAGGCTTACCGGTCCCATTCCCGACAAGTGCTTAGTATGTTCAAACACTTAACCCACAATAGCCATTGGACCGCAGTCCACATCCCATGCTCTTACCACGTGAGCAATCCATTTAAGGAGATTTTGTGATTCCTATCTAGGAACCTATTCTCGCGAGTGACATCATCACCCGACTTGTAACGGCCCTATAGCTTAGCGGCTATCGACCTAACATACTAGTAAGGACACGGTATCTAGGGATCATGCATCTAAGGTTACATACAACTCCCCGAACTTAAATGCACAAGCATACATAGAAAACTATATAATAACTTTGAAAAAGCCGGGTCATATGCACCGGGGCTTGCCTTCGTCGGCAAGGTTAGCTTGAACACCCTCGGTGTCGTCGAGTACTTCCACGTCACCGCGAGAGCGGCTTCCGCTTCTCCCTCGGCTTCGGGATGAGCGAGTAGTCACCGTCGGGGAAGATCTACACGGAATGCAATGCGGGGGTCGGGAGATGTGAAAGCTTATTCACGTTATCCAACTCCCGTTGGTCATATTCACCTTAGCAAATAATTAACTATTAATTTCTTTTTATGAAGGTTATTATTGATATGTGTTTCATTCTTTTATTACACACTTGAATTAATGTTTTCCTTTATACTTGTTACTTCATGTGAAGGTTTAACACTTTTACCTCTCTCTATAGTAAAGGTGTGTACAAGGATAATTATTCACAATTTAGTCCTTCAACAGCAAGGGTGTATTCTTAGCTTCTTAGTTTAAGTTGGATAACTGTTGACGGTTAATAATTGTATCAAAGTTCGTTCGTGACTCGCAAGCGTACAAGTCTCCCGTCGTAGTCAAGGGACCCTTCTTCCCTCGAGTGGTGAACCCAAGGTATCGAATCCGTGGAACAAATGTGTGACGCAAGACTTAATCTATTAAAGCCATGTAATCTTCAATATTCGATAAAAGACCTAATGCATCTAAGTTAAAGACACAAAACAGATCTAATCTACTAAAGACCGGAGAAAACAAAGTAAGATTGGGTAGATAAACCGATCTAGAGGGATCGGGGTAAGCCTTTTGTTGAAGTTCCAAGCTAGAGAAGAAGTAGCAAATCGAATCTTAATAGAAGCCTCTTTAAATCGTGGTTTCCCGTCCAAATCCGAAAACATCCGCCTTTCGAGACCCCCGTTCTGTCACAACGTATCCCTATTCATGCGGGGAGCTTAGGGCGAGTCAAAAGACAAGTCGAGATTCTCTCGGAACATCCGGCGTGTACCTCTAGCCACCGCGGCTACAAGAACACCCTATGTAATCTATCGTACGAATAGAATTGGAATAAGCAAAGCCGATCGAAAAACGAAATCTTCGAGGAAACACTTGATCGCTGAGAAAAGATTCAACTTGATAATTCAACTATAACAATGATACATACACAAGATCACCACCGGGATCCTTCCTTGATCTTGCTTCTAGCTCCGGGAACTCTGACGTGGTCTTCCTTGCATGGTTCCCACGTCGGCTAGGGGAACCCTAGTCAACTAGCTCGACCCTCTCCTCTCCGAGATGGTGTCCCTCTCTTCTCTCGCTTCTCGGCGGCCGAAGACGAAATCTTCTCTCGCGTGGCTCTCGGTCGGGGGACTATAAATAGCCCGATTGGCGGCTAGGGCAAAGGAGGGCGAAATTGGGCCCAAAATGGGCTCCGGCCGACCGGATCGGGGCCGGCCGGCCCGGGCCCATTTAGGCCCGGCCCCGTGGGCTCCTTTGCCCCACGTCGGTTCCCTTGCTTCCCGGATGTTTCCCCCTTCGCATGTGGGTCCATGTCGTCGGTTTCTCTCCGAATTGGACTCAACTCCTTGTCTTGCAAGATTCGGCACTTTTCCGGTCGGTCCCCGGAGTCCGTCGTCTTCTCGGATCAAGTCCCCGGCTTCTTGGAGTTAAGTTTGCTTCATTGCATGACTTGTTCGGGGCTTCAAGGTCTTGTCATGAGGTGCTTGATGAACTTATCCCGAAAGTCTTGCATTCAACAATAAAACCCCGCATAAACATTAAACTCCAAAAACGACATGCACACGTGAACTTGTTATACCATGGGGGTTAGTACCAATGGATAAGGTATAAAACTCATGCCAACACCGAAGGTAAACTCATGGCTAGGTTGACGGATTTTCACTTTGTTAACATCTCCCCCATGCTTAAACCTTGCTCGTCCTCGAGTAAGCCTTCGATGGATATCATCATTGCTAAACAATGTTTAAACTTTGCACTTGATTACACATGAGAAAACATAATGCTCTCAAAATTTTAATTCATTAAAGTTCCATAATGTACTAGCCTTCATCTCTACGGAGGGTAGATTCTTATTAAGCTTATCCCACAAGTATTAACATGCTCACAAAGTTTTAAATAGATCTCAGAATTTTTGAAATGAAGAACGAGATAAAGAAAAGCTAAACCAAATTCACAAATTTAAATCATCTTGTGTATTGCTCATGAACTCTCATCTCACTTGTCTCTCAAGCCTATATATTCTACTCCTTTCCCTCTCATATATATGTGGTAGGCTTTATATGGAGCTTTGGGAAAGTTTATTCTCGACAAGATTTTATAAATGAGGTATTGTCAAAACAAGACAAGCTTCTCATGGTCTTACCGAGACTCGTCAAAAAGGTCATTGGAAAATAATGTTAAATCAAGGGGGGAAAGAGAAAAATACACACACTTTTAGATAAGTGGACATGTGCAAATGGCAAAGAGTGATCCCGAGGCACAAAAGAAGTCCTCGTTATCGGATTGCACATGGTTGGAAAATGAGAATGGATCTTTTTATCTTGAAGCCTTGAATGCACTCTTAGAGAACCGGGGAGTTCACTTTACGCACATGTATATTTTTTCTTTCTCATATTTTTCATTCTTTTCTTTCTTTCTTTCTTTCTTATATATATATATATTTTTTTACCTTGAAAGTCATGAATATCGCTGGATTTTTTTCTTTCATCATCATTTTTTTTTAAAATATTCCCCTTTGAACTCTAAAACTGCACCGTACCTACCTCCTCCCCCATGCTTAGACGTTGCTCGTCCTCGAGCAAAGAGGCGAAAAATAAGGTAGGTACCGGAGATATTTTTCCTTGGAGAGATACTTGAAATCTTCAACGTTGGCACCGTCTTGCGATCTTCCTTGAATTGATGATCCATTCTCAACGATAGGTTGTGGTCAAGGAGGTAATCACAAAAGATGATATTTGGTTTAAGGGTGGATATCCGGCGAGGTTTGTGAGATCACCGATGCGGGGATACACAATGCACGGATAAAAGGCTAGCAAAAAGATAGATACGCAAAAATGGAATGACCAGCTTCTTAGTCTCGGGCCAGAGAAATCATGGCCTGCAATAACTCACTCAAAAATAAATCTTGTACACTAAGGTTTATGCACTCAAATATATATAAGGCTTTGGATAGGTTGAGCAACACACAAGTGATATTTGTGACAAGGTTAGCAATATTTTTGAGCATAAAAGACATCTTTAATCTATTCATAACTTGAGAGCACATAAAACACTATGGGTCTTTATTTTAATCATAACCTCCGCTGAAAATTAAGCTAGCATTTAAATAAATTCAGATCTGTATTTTTAAGAGAGCACTAGCTTAAACATGCATAAATCGATTACAAAGATGAACAAAGCTGCAATTTTAATCATATATCATCATGGCACGAATTTTGTAACTTTTCCAATGATATAATCAAGGTGGTGACTTTATTAATGGTGACATCAAGTTGAAATACACACTGAAAATAAACAAACATGCTTGCTGAAATTTAAATAAAAACAGAAAATACTACGCAAACACACATTAGCAAAAGCTGAAAATTACAGAGAAAAAGAAAAGAAAGAAAACTAAAGTTCCTAAATCTTCTAGTCCTCCACCGGTGGTTGATGTTGATAATCTTGATAATAATACCCTTGCTCATAATATGATTGGACGCTTCCTCCGACGAATTGATTTGGCTCCACAAGGTGAAGGCGTCCAAGTTCAAAGGCAATATTTGCGTTGCCTTCACCGAGTTGAGCTGCGTTAGTTTGGATGGCTGCGATGTTTTGAGCATTTCTTGCAGCATACCCTCCAATAATGGCCATGCTTTGTTGTGGTTGGGGATGATGAGCGTAGGACTCCGCGAAGTTAGCGTTGGGCACAACATAATTTTGTGGGGGTACCGGTGCACCACCCCCCCATGCTTGTTGTTGTGGCCCTCCGTAATAACTTGGCGGAGGAGGGACCCCGCCGAATGGTTGCACATTGGGTTGTGCTCCACTCGCTTGTGCGGAGGATATTCCCTCCTCTACGATTCTTCCTCTTTTGTTCTTCCTTGCAGGGACAAGTAGTCCCTCTTCCAACCAATCTTCTCTCCCTTCATTGAAAAGCCTAAGCCTCTCGTTGGGAAGAGGTAGGTTCACAATGGCCAACCGATAACCTCCTCTCTCATCTCCACTAATGTACTTGCCTTGCAAATACTCAATGCCGAGAGAGGTACCACGCAAAAGGTGAGCGGGGTTTCTTGCGATCCCCGGCCGCAAGGAAAAGGCCAACATGGAGAGGTAACACCCCGAACCAATATTACCCGCCCCCGATGTTGCTTCACAACACCAACGGTTGATCATGAGGTAAGAGGGGTCAATTGGCTGCCTGGCAATTAAAGCCGAGTATAGCCAATTCAACTCCGTGTCGGTCACCTTTGTTTCCTTCATCCTCCCCAATACCCTCTTGCACATCCAAGAGTGAAATATCCGGATAATGGGGTTGCGGATGCAATTGCGTTGTTGATGGGCTTCTCCGGAGATCATGTTCCAAAATCCCGCCAACATGCCGGGTGGCACGTCAACTTTCTCCGGAGCTCCCTTGTGGAATCCAAGCAACTCCCTTACGTGCTCGTAGGGAACCACTTGCTCGATTCCCTCCAAACGGAATGACAAGCTTTGCACCCCATCATCATCAACGATGGGTGCAATAGTCATCAAAATTTCCAAGGCGTAACCCAAATGGGTGTCCACCGATATTCCGTTAGAGAACTGCACCCATCCGAGGTGCCCCAACATGTAGTATATGTCGGTGCAAAAACCCAAGGTGTAGAGTGCTTGGTCGTCGAACTCGACGTTCGGCACAAGCCTCTTCTCAAGATTGGCGAGCCTCTCCTCCTCCTCCGCCGACAAGATGATGAAGCCGTACGAAGATTGTGTCGGGGTGTAAGGAGGTGGTGCGGTTGAGCGAGTCGATCGTCGTGGTGGCGCGGGCTGCTCCTCCGTGTGACCACGAGGTTCGGTGAACCTCATGGAAGTGCTTCTCGCAGCCCTCATACCACCAAGGAGGAGAGCGTCGTTCCTCCTCGGTGGTGCCGTGTCCGTCTCCATGCTCCGGGAGACTCGGAAACCGAGTGCCTCCTCGAAGACGTGGTTGATGACGGCTTGGATGACGAAGAACTCTTCTTCTTCAAGAAGAGACTTGTGGTCTTCTTCCACATGGTTGCTGCACTCTTTCTTCAACTAAAATTCCGGGTTGCAACCGGTAAACTAGGCACTTAAACTCTTTGCTTCGGATGTGGACTTTGAGTGGATTAAGGATGTGGATTTTTCTTGAGCTATCAAGCTTGGGATGGTTGGCTAAGTCTACGGAGGTTCCGAGCACACAAACTTGAACACACAAACAAGGGAAGGAGAGGGAAGCTTGCTGCGAAAACGGGAGCCGGGGGGGCTCCTTAAATAGGCAGGCCCGGCCGGCTGGGCCGGCCGGCCCGGGGCTCCTCTCGGCTCCTCCCCGCCGCGTCTTTCTCCCGGCACGATCATTTCGCCTCCGCAACTTTCCCCGCCCGCGTGCTCCACGAGTTGCACCGCCCAAACGCTCTCGTCCACTCCTTTTCTTGAATTATTGGTCCTCCCACTTGATGCTCCATGCTTTGGGTCATGTCCATGCTCCCTAGCTCCACTTGCTTCACATGCCACCATGAAAATCCTGCAAAGTTGATGCTTGCTGCCCACCATGCTTGTCCTTTGCATGTGGAATTGGTGAAAGTTGATAAAAGGGGATCCAATGGTGCATGCATGATTAATTCAAACTAGTTGCCTCCATTTAGGTGTGTTTAAGGTTAAGCACTCCTATAATTCGAAATTTAAAATATTTTTCAGAGCCATGCAAGAGCTCAAGCATAATTTTAGAAAAGTTTTTAAACCATTAAAAACAAATGTAAGTCGAAAATATTTTTCGACTACGTCGATTTTGGTCTCACCGGTATAGTTTGCTTTCATCGGTTGAGAGCGAACATTTTCCGGCTTGATCATGGGGGCATAGGTTTAGGTTCTAATTTTGGCTAAATAAGAAAGATTTTGAATAAAACAAAATTAGAATAGGCTTAGAAAAATTCTAATCCTAGAGAAACCAAGGATAAAGATTTTTAAAACCAACCAAAAGCTTCGATTTCTAGGTTCACGCGAGTCCTACCACGTGCTGAATTTTATTAACACTTAAACATAAATCGTGGCTCTACTCGTGTGGTTTTAGCATGAAAAATAAGTCAACCTCAGCACCATAATGAGGGTGAAAGGTTGAGTTAAGGTTCTGAAATTATTTGGTTGAGGGGTTTCTTGAAAAGAAAAGAATCAAACAAGCACATAGGAGGGTTCATGCAAAGGGTTTATGATAAAGCAAACATTCGATCAAGAATTATGTCTCTAATATTGTTCAACCACTTCTAAGTCTAATGTCTTTGCGTAGTAAAACTCAAAAACTAAATTATTAAAAATACTCGAAAAACCTGGAATCCGGTTGTCCTCCCGTAGCTTATTCTTGACTCGACGAAACGGGTTGCCTCCCGCCTAGCGCTTCGTTTATAGTCTATAGCTAGACTTCTTCACTTGATTACTCCGGATCAACGCTCTTTGCGGGCGTTGCAATCTTGGGTACCCACTTCCGCACCATCTTGGGCGCGGGCTTGTCTTTTGGCTTAGGCGGCTTAGTCATTTTTTTGGTCTCCACGGGCGGCTTCTCTTCCTTTGTCTTGACGGATGCAACACCTTCTTTGATTTTCGTTACGTTCACTTTTTTCGGCTCCTTCTTCTTTTTCAGCCCCACCGTTTGTTTTGGTTCTCCCTTCACTCCAATCATGTTGCATGCCTCAATCCTTGGACGGAACTTGAAGGAACTCCTTTCTCCGTTGATATCGAACATGATCTCCCCCTTGCCAACATCAATAGTAGCTCCCACGGTCTTGAGGAACGGCCTCCCTAGGATGAGCGGCGGCTTCTCCCTCTCTCCCATCTCGAGCACAACGAAGTCGACGGGGATGAAGTGGTGTCCAATCTTCACGGGTACATCTTCAGCAATGCCCAAGGGATAGCGAATGGAGTTGTCACCCAACTCCAAACATATTCCCGTAGGCTCCATCGGTAGGCGTAGCTTCTCGAACACATCCCTCGGCATGACACTCACACTAGCTCCAAGGTCGCATAACGCCTTCTCGAAGTTGAAAGAACCAACCGAACATGGAATTGTAGGGCACCGGGGTCTTTTTGCTTCTCTAGCCCATAAGCAATAGCCGCACTACACTCCTCGGACATTTTGACATGATCTACCCCGAGTGTTGCTATCTCATATTTATTTGCAAGTATGTCTTCAAAGTAACGAGAATATGTAGGTACTTGTAGGGCATCTAGTAATGGCATGTTGATGCTAAGTCTACGCACAACTTCCACAAACTTCTCAAAGTGGTTGTCAAGTTTACCTCGGAAGTAGCGTGGCTTGAGTTGCGGTATCCTCGTGTCTTCCTTCGGCATCTCAAATTCGGGTTCCTCGGTGACGATCCTGTTGACGCAAAAAGTGCACTCGGCGCCAATCACACGGCAAGCGGAAAGTCGGCTTCACACGCGCGAGAGAGCAAATGACGTGCCGATCAATTTTTCCCGAAAATTAACAAAAGATAAAGCGAGTTAAATACCAAAGCTTGGAACTTGCGGTGGTACCGAACGGTTCCATATTTACGGCTAAAGAGCCAAGCAAGATGACACATAGCTATGTAAAGCTATCAGTCAAAGAACCACGACCATTCGGGTAACCGCGAAGGGAAAAAGAACATTGCCGAATAGATGACGTAAGCATGACAACGATCGGTCTTTGGATAATCATAGATGCATGTGCAAAATTATGACCGATCTTCATGAAAATTAATATTAAACAAATAAAGTAAAGCACGGACATGATCATGTATTAAATAAGCATGCATAGATCCAAAGCACTAGTCTACCGCATGTCTAGTTACTTTAAGATCCGTCGGGTACGATATCAAACAAATCTATCCACCGCATGATACAACTTGCAAGAAAAACCGCACCACTTTCCACAAATAGATCTATCCACCGCATGATACAATCTAAATATGGAAAGCTAAAAGCATACATCATTTAAAACATAAATAATGCACGTGATCTACTCGTGACAATATAACCGAATACGGCTGAACAGCCGATCCAGGGTCCATGAAGAAGGAACAAATATTACCGTGTGAATAAATCTATCAGGCTGATTTGGAAATCTAATCCACCGGATGACTAGCTCCAAAGCAACCCAAAAACCTGTATCTACCGCATGATACCCGACCCTTTCAAGATTTATACAAACGCAGTAAACTTGAACCCGCAACACGTAACAACCTAGATCGATTCGGTTTTGGCTATCGGAAAGCATAAGGCCCACGTGTTGAAACATGAAACCTACTCGAACAAGTATCATAAAAGGGATATAGCCGATCCAAACCCATCTAGATTGGGCAGAAATGTGTTACATGAATTAAAACATGAAGTAAAAACTCAAGATAACACGGGATAACTTAATGAATCTATTGGATCTTGCCAAAATCCAATAGAGCCGATAACTAGCTTCAAGCTAGATCTTAGCCCACCGCATGGCTCATGATCCAACAAGAAACCCTCTTGAACCAAGCTTGAATCTACCGCATGACACGAAGCATGGTAACAAGACTACTTGCATCGGATCTAAATCCACCGCATGATACTAGACATGATACAAGGTTGCGGTACTCACGGAGGTCGACGGATCGATTGGCCCTCTCGAAGAACTCGACGACACGACAAGGACTCTAGGGTTTGGCGTAAGGCCGGTGTGTATTGAGGAATGATTGTGTCTGTTACATACATCCGGGGGTCGTATTTATACCCTCGCCGATTACAACTCCGCGAATGGATTCATTGCCTAACTAAGCTCGATCGCTCGTCCATCCATTCGTCTCTCCCGATTTGAGCCACGTCACCGTCCAATCCCGCAAAATCAGCTTTACTCTTGTTCCTTTGCCGAGCGGATAACCGACCACGGATCTCTTTGCCGAAAATCTCCGGAAATATCCTTCCTTCCACCGGACGGACTCTTTTTCGAACCGGACCCACGGGTCGGACTCCTTACCAAATTTTGGTGTTAACACATGCCCCTTCAATTGTGGGATAAAAGTAATTTTGTTCCACAATTGACTCCGACCACGAATCCTTGAGTTAACTCTGTCAACACCTTTGTCTTCGCAATCCGCCGGAATCTTCGTTCAGATCCAACCCTAGATCCCCTTCGTTCCGAGCTCGAACCTCCAATGGCAACTCAGAACCAAGCTGCTCAGGTAAATTCATCCCCCGCAAACCTTGTTCGGCATTAGGTTTTCAATTTTACCTGAGATTTTCCTTTTCCGCCTTTTTCCAGGAACCTTCTACTGCTCTTTTGATTCCTATCGAGGCCAATTCGCGGTCTTATTACCTTGGTCTCGTGGGGAATCCCGACCCTCGAGATCTTATTGCTGCTGAATCTCAGAGAATCCCCTTCAAAGCAGCTTTGTCTCCACCTCCTCAGTGGCAAGATGCGTTCAAGAACCGGCGTTACCTCCAATTGCGGGTTGGAAGACTTGGTACGGAGGATCCTTGCGGATAAAAGTGGATTGACCAACCCGGATGCTCTCCGCATCGCTCAATGCTCGGAGTTATCCGTGGCCGAGACCCCCAAGAATGAAGACCTTCGATAGCCGCATGCCACTTCGGTCAAATGGAGTCAACGCCTTCCTTTTTGGGCATAGCCCAATGTCTCCCACCTTGGCCGATGTATATATGATCACCGGCCTTGACATTGCGGGATCCGTTCGGCCTTGGAATTTCAAAAATTCTTCACGCCGGACGGGGGTAAAGCCGGGGAATGGCTACAAGCATTATATCCTGAAGCACATGAAAGACAATCCCCTTGGCGATGTTGAATACAGAGCCTTTCTGAACATGTGGCTATGCAGATTCGTCTTTTGTGGCAAGGCCAACGAGCCCACCTTGAACCATATCGCAATGGCGATTCATCTGGCTAGTGGCAATCGCCTCCCTCTGGGAAAATTCTTCCTCGGCAGTGTATACCACATGCTTCACCAGACTGTTACTCAGATGTATACTGGCCAAAGAATATCATGTGTCAACGGTCCTTGGTGGTTCATCCAAATGTGGTTGCAGCTCCACATGCATCAGATTGTCGGTGTCGATTTGAACTCTAGGTTCTTCCCTTTGTCCAATCATCCCGAAGGAGAGCCTCAAGCCACCAGAGGATGCCAAAACTACGGAGAAGCGGCTTCAATTGTTCTCGTCCAACGGGACATCGGCCGGCTCTTCGAGCCGTTCTTCCAGAGGTTTCCCCAATCCTCTTTGGCTTCCTTACCTAGGCAACGACACCTTGACCTTTCCTGTTGAATTTTCCTTTGAGCCCGGCCATCAGGATAGGAATTTCTTGGAGATCTTTAATATCATAATCCGCCCCTGCATATTGCCGGCCGAATTCAATGGAGGGAGGCTGAATGTTAGCACTTATGAATACTACCAGCCTAATGTAATGGCCAGGCAACTGGGATGCGGCCAGATGCCCCCAAGATTGTTCCTGCATGAATTCCTCAAACCCAGGGAGGAAATCAAAGAACTGATGCAGGGCAGCAGAGTTTTCAACTATGTGTGCAGTCCCACGGTCTACACATGTCCTTTTGTGCCCACAACCATAGCTCACCCCACCTTCAACTCCTGGTGGCAAGAATTTCACGACCATATCTTCAGTGAGCCTGTTCATGTATTCTGTGCAGAGCTGGTACCTGACTTCCTGCCGACTTCAGAGGTAATACAATGAGCCTTTGGACCAGACGCTTCCTCTTTATTCATGGTTCTGACCTTCATCTTCCTGTTCACAGAATACGCTTACTCGCCCCTCGAGTCAGGGCAATTGCTTATAATGCCGAAGGCCCAATTTCAGCACTGGGGTTTAAATCCACAACCCTGCATCAACTAATGGCCAGGTATGCTACCACAGATCCCAGCCTTTCTAGCCTTGCTGTAGACAGGAGGCAAGGTCTGCATCTGATTGCCCCTCCAAGTGCTAAAAGGAGAAGAACTGTCAAGAAAGTGCTTGTTGAGGTAAACCCCTTTACCTTCTTGATTACTGGGTCACTCTGTTCTTGATGGATCACATCCTTGTGCATTTCAGACCAGAGCCCAGCAGCCTTCAGAGCCAGTACCTGCCGATGCCCCATCCACTGGTATGACCTTTACTGTTCTTTCTCAAGGATGAGCACTGGCACTTATCCCTTCAATTGGACATTTGCAGAAGAAGCCGTGGAAGAACAGCTTGTAGATGTTCCAGTGGTTCAACAAGCGAGCCCATCCAGGGTTGAATTACCCATCCCGGTGGAGATCTCATCTTCATCACCTTCTGCGAAGCAATAAACTCTCCAGAGATGAATCTCCCAACTCAACTGGAGCCAACAAGTTCTCCTAGGGTGCCATCACCTATTGGTCAAGTAGAGATAACCAACCCAACGAGAGACAGCATACCCGACTCCTCTTCAGCCAGAAACCCACGAGCTGCCAGTGGCCGCATCGGCACCTCCTAGCTCGGAAGTTTCGGCTCTGCTTGGAGCGTCTTCTTCACATGCGATTGCCCCTACTCAAGAAGCCAGCCATGAGGTAACCATCCGTACTTAATTTTGGTACCTCGATGTTCAGCATCCCTAATTCGGCAATGTTTTTCATCAGGATCAGGTTCCACCATTACCAAGCCTGCCATCAGAGAGCAATCCAGCTGCCGAGGTGATGGAAGGAGTATCCCAGCTGCTGCCAGATGAAGTGTTGTCCAAGCTCAAAGAAATTGCTGCCTGGCTAGAAAAGGATGCTCAGGATCAGTTCAATGATCTCCATCACTTCGAAGAGATGTTTGAATCCATTAGCCAAAAACTCCCTGAAGACATCAGAGCTTCTCTATCATCCGTCTACGACTTGGAGCCCCTTTATGTACCCTTAAGGCGCGCTTGGAGGAAATTGCGCTCCCGTCCGGCCATCGAAAAGAGGAAAACCGATGCTGAGCATGCCATGAACGGGGCACAATCCCAAGCAGAGAACCATAAGGATGCATTGGCTAACCTGCAAGCTTCTTATGATCTGAAAGGCTGCTAGGAAGGCTGCTCTAGAAGCCGAACCGAGAAGCTTCGTCGGCGGAGATGGAGATTGACAAAGAGAAAATAGCCGAACTTCCTGGATTAATAGCAAAGACCCAAGAGGAAGTAAAATCGGCTATCACCAAAATAGAGCATTGCGATGCGGAACTCGCTGACTTATCCGGTGCCCAAAAGGACTGCCAAGAGATGCTAGACAATTCCCATTTGATAATATCCAATGTTCGTCATGTACTTGCCAAACTTCTGAATGCTTGAATGTCCTTATTGATGTATACCTGAACTGGTCGTTCTTGTAATATCTCCTTTGTGATTCGTTTCCTTTCTTTTGCGCATTTTTAGATGTAATGCTGAACGACCCATTCGGTAGTGAAATGCCAACTCCCGAACGACACTTTGATTTCCTTTAGCCGAACCAATCGATCTGCACGCGGCTCAGCTTAGAACTCCAAACGACCCGCTGGCGGGGCCGGCCAAGTAAACCTTTCCACCTTCCGATTTTCTTGGGATATGCGCCACGATCTACAGCCACGACTCGAAGCCACGATTCATCCTGCCAGGCCTATAAATGTTAACATAGGTGCCCCTAGCTCTCCACCAGGCCTTCTAGCTCTCGAATCTTTGCCAATCTTTGGCCTTCTTGCAAACGAAGGCACATCCCCAAACCGCAATGGTGCGCCGCCTCAACCGCCGCCGCGCCTCCGACGAGGCCGAGGGGAGCAGCGCTAATGCGCGCAGGCGGTGATGATCATCAATTTCTCCTCTTTGATTCCACTCTTGATCTTCTTTTGCCTTGACGATCATCCCCCTTTTTCAGGTTGATTCAGTGGAATCCGCCTCGCGCGCCGGCCAATCAGCCCCTCCCAGATGACTCTTCGGAGTCCGATGGCCACTCCCCGTGCCGTACGGGGAAAGCGACGCCATTCGCTTCAAGGAGGAGCTAGAGGCGTCCCGTCGCGAGCTGGAGGACGTCTCCAAGAAAGCGGGCGTGGCCGAGCTAGAATGGGAGGACCAGCGCAAACGGTACCGCCGGAGGCCATCGACGGTATGGCTGCGAGATTGATTCTTGATCCAGCCCCGGCCTTTGATGCTAATCCTTTCGTTTGTCTTCTGCAGCCCGTGATGCCGAGCTCCAACCGGCTAAAGGCGGCCCCGGTAGAGCAATTGGCGAGAAGGTGAATGCCCACGGCGACACGCCGGCGAGCGCCCGGCCGCGGTGGAGCGCCGCATCGACGAGGTGGCCGTCCATGGCGTTCGTTTGGGCACCACCTTGGGCACAGGCTGCGATGGCGACGCATACGGACGTCGACTATTCCACCGGGCCGCGTGGCTTTCGTGGCGGCGCGCGGAGGACATCGACGAGATCGAGCTCATCCCGGAGCCCCTTGACGGCCACGGTGACGCCATTGCCGAAATTACCCATCCCCAATCCGTGTTGAATAGGCTCTTCGACTAGATTGTACTAGGGATGTGTAAATATCGGCAATTAGATGAAGAACTTTTGAATTCGCACTCGTTCGTGATGACTTCCCTTTGCATTTTGCATCTGCGACTTTTTCTTTGAATGCATCCGGGAACTGTCTTTAGCCGAACGCGTGAGAACAAATGCCCTTTGGCGCAAAATCCACAGAGGATCCCAATTCGGCAATCCGCAAACACTGTTCAAGAGAAAACCCTTCGCACTCGGTAAAAAACCCTGCCGCTTGGTATTCCAACAGTGTGTACTTGGCCAGTCATCACTCCCAATGCACCTCTCCGGTCAATAAAATAGCCTGCGGGGTGCTCTGCAAATCCACTCGCGCACTCCTCCATCATTTCTCATCTCTTCTCCTGCCTCCAGAGGAAAAAACCCCAACGCCATGGACAAGGGTAAACAACCTCAGGAGAGCGGCTCATCAAAGAAGCGCACGATTCAGAAGTGAGTTCTTTCTTGATCTGCTCCTTGTTCTCCCGCTTGATTTTGCGCTTCATGTTTTCCTCTCGTCTTTTTCAGCCTTGATTTGCTTCCCGAAGATGTCATCGGGACAGAAGATGTGCCTGAGTACATCTCCTCCGATTCCTCTTTCGAAGCAGAGGATGCCACGCCCGAACAGAGGACCAATCATCAACTGCGCCGCCGCGTCCGGCACCTGGAGCATGGCCTCAGGGATATGTCCGCCCGTTGCCAAGCCGAGCGCGAACGTCGCATGGCTCTGGAAGCACTAGTGGGGGGTAAATGCTCCTGACTCCTTCACGTTTGCCTCTGGATTTCTTGCCTTTAACCCTGATTCTTCTGCTTCAGATGTCTCTGGCAGGTACAGCAACCTGAAGGCGGCCTGGGATAGCTTGGTAGAGGCCGCCAATCATGGTCATCCTCGTGCGTTCCAAGTTGCCGTCACGGTGGTCCCGGAACAAGCGAAGAGGGGGCAACGAAAGAAGAAGTAAAGAAAAGATTGTATCATACTTTCGCTTCTTCCGCCATGCCTTCTGCTTTCCACCTCCTTGACCATCAGGGTTGTTAGATGTGATCTTGCAAGAAGCAGTTGTAATGTAGTATTGAGCTAAGGGCAATGCATCTAGGCACTGGCCATTTCCCCCTGTTCGTGGATTTTGTTCTGAAGGCGGCTTCATTCTCGAGCGCCGGCTATTTTTGTGTCAGATGTGTGTGATCATCGATCGATCTCAATGCTAGGATAATATTTCTTCGAGATATCTTCCATTTATTGTAGCGGAAAATTCTTCTCCTAGCAAGGTCTTTAGTATGTATGCATTACCGAGAACGCATCCGACCACACGAAAAGGCCCCTCCCGGTTAGGGGACCATTTGCCGAATTCGCCGTACTTAGTTCCAATCGGCAATAGTGCTTTCCACACCGGTCGCCTTCGCAAATTGCCTTACTTTTACTTTCTTGTTATAGTACTTGGCGACCCGCGACTTGTTTTTCTCGATGTTTTCCGGGGCCCTAAGACGGATCATATGCAAATCTTCTAACTCATCCATCATTAGGCCACCGTAATCCTTGGAGCTCAACTCGTTTTGCGGCACAACTCTCCTTGAATCCGATCGTATTTCCCAAGGTAGGATTGCATGGTGCCCGTAAACCAATTCGTAAGGAGAGGTCTTTGTAGCTCCATGGGGGGCCATTCGGTAAGCCCACGGCGCTTCACCGAGTACCGAATGCCACCTCCTTGGCTTCGATCGATCTTCTTCCGTATCGGCTTGATCATGATCTTGTTAGAAGCCTCTGCTTGACCATTAGCTTGGGCATAATATGGAGAGGAATTAAACAATTTGATTCCCATGCTTTCGGCAAAGTCTCTGAATTCCAATGACACGAATTGTGCCCCTTGGTCAGTGGTAATCGTCTGAGGGATCCCAAATCGATAGATGATGTGTTCCTTGACGAATTCGATCATATTTTCGACGTCACCTTCTTCGGTGGGATCGCCTCGACCCATTTGGTGAAGTAATCGTAGCCAAAAGCACGAACTTATGCCCCTTGCTAGACGGCGGATTAATTTGTCCAATCAAGTCTATACCCCGGCCCCCGAATGGCCATGGCTTGATGATGGGATTCAATGCCGATGCGGGGACTCTTTGAATATTCCCAAACCTCGGCAATCTTGGCATCCCTTGTAATACTCAAAGCAATCCTCTAGTATCGTCGGCCAAAAGCATCCGGCTTGTCTAATAACCCATTTCATCCGATAGGCCGATTGGTGTGCTCAACATATCCCATCGTGTACCTCGCTCATCATGTTCTTGGCTTCTTCCGGACCCGGCATCGTAGCAATACCCCATCTAATGATTTATAGAATAAATTATCATCCGGAAGAACGAACTTAATTGCCTTGTAACCGAGCTTCCTAGAGACTTTTCGGGATGGATCTTTCAAGTAATCAACGATTTCTTTCCTCCAATCATCTTCCGCAAGATCCGCCCTCGGTGCACACACCTGCGCAGCAAACGCTTCTTGACTCTCCTTGTAACCGCAGGCGCTCCGAGCTAGCCTTTGTTTGCTTCTTCGTTATGCTCCCTAGGAATGTGCTGTAGGATTACTAATGGGAAGCTCTTCAAGATCTCCCTGCACTCCTCGTAGTAACTCCTCAGCGCTTCGCTCCTGCACTCGTATTGGCCTTTCAATTGTTTGATTACCAATTCTGAATCTCCATAGATCTCAACTGAGACGGCCCCGAACTTCTCTCAAATATTGAAGCCCTCGAAGTAGTGCCTCGTACTCGGCTCGGTTATTTGTGACGGTGGGTTGTATAGGAATGGCGAATTCAAACATCTCACCTCCGGGCGAAATCGGTAGGATCCCTACTCCCCCACCTTTTCCACACGATGACCCATCAAAAAATAAAGCCCAAGGGGTAATTTCAAGCGGATCAATTGACGGGTCATGATGTTCGGTTATAAAATCGGCAATAACCCGACCTTTGATGGCCTTTGCCGATTCGAACTTCAACTCGAACTACGATAAAGCTAAAATCCATTTGCCAATCCGACCATTCAAAATCGGCATAGATAACATATGTTTTATCACATCAAACTTCGAGTATACGGTGCATTCGGCATTCAACAAGTAGTGCCGAAACTTTGTACACGAGTAGTATACGCAAAGACACGGTCTCTCTATAGCCGAATACCCGGTTTCGGGATCAAGTAGTTTTCGGCTAAGATAAGCTACTACCCGCTCCTTTCCTTCGAATTCTTGAATAAGGGCCGATCCAATAGTTTGGGTATCGGCCGCCACGTACAACTTGAAAGGCTTGTTTAGGCCGGGGAGGAACCAAGACCGGCGGCTCCTTCATGTCTTGCTTGATCTCATCAAAAGCCTTTTGTTGTTCGTCGCCCCATGTGAATTTCGATCTTTCTTTAGCTTCGGTAGTGGAGAGAATGGCAACACCTTCGTGATAAATTTGAGATGAATCTTCTCACGAAGTTGATCTTGCCGAGCGCTGATTGCAATTCCTTGAGGTTGGTTGGAGGAATGACTTCATCAATGGCTTTCATGCTCTTTTTGCCGACTTCGATTCCTCATTCGTGGACCAAAAATCCCAAGAACTCTCCGGTGATACCCCAAATGCACACTTGTTTGGATTCATCTTCGAGACCATGCTTCCGGTGCATTCCAAGGTTTTCTTCACATCTTCCGGATAGGTGTCATGACTTAAGGACTTGATCACCATGTCATCGATGTAGATTTCCACAGTTTTGCCGATCAACTCATGAAAAATGTAATTCATGGCCCGTTGATAGGTTGCACCGGCATTTTTCAACCCAAATGTCATGACTATCCATTCAAATAGGCCTATATGTCCAGGACATCTAAAGGCCGTCTTCGATATGTCTTCTATTGCCATGAAGATCTGATTGTATCCCGCGTTGCCATCCATGAAGCTAATCACCTTGTGTCCAGCAGCGGCGTCAATTAACAAATCGGCAATAGGCATCGGGTATCCGTCCATGGGAGTAGCTCTGTTCAGGTCCCTGAAGTCTATGCAAACCCTCATTTTCCCATTCTTCTTATACACAGGGACGATGTTAGAAATCCACTCCGCATATCTGCACGGCCGAACGAAGTTTGCGTCAAGTAATCTCTCGATTTCCTTCTTCACATCGGCCAATACCTCATCCTTGTAGATTTTCCGGGGCGGTTGCTTATATGGTTTGAAACCAGGCTTGATTGGCAACCGGTGCTCGACGATGGAACGATCCAATCCAGGCATCTCCGAGTAATCCCAGGCGAAGCAATCCTTATATTCTCTGAGAAGCTCAATTAGGTTCCCCCTGAAATCTGGTTGCAAATTTGCACTGATGAACGTCGGCCTTGGCTTATCACCGCTTCCAATGTCAACTTCTTCCAGCTTATCGGCCGACATGAATCCTCGCCCTAATTTGCCATCAGTGCCATCCACGGGGTTCTCCATTAAAAATTACTATAAGAGCCGACTGCTTGAATCGGCTGTTGGTCACTGCTGACGGGTTCAACGGGACCTTCTCCCCAGTCCTTCCCTGAGAAGCAATCGATGCCTTGGTACTCCCAGAAGGC
Source organism: Cenchrus americanus (assembly GCA_947561735.1). Taxonomy (NCBI): domain Eukaryota; kingdom Viridiplantae; phylum Streptophyta; class Magnoliopsida; order Poales; family Poaceae; genus Cenchrus; species Cenchrus americanus. The sequence goes on along the minus strand of OX387244.1, from coordinate 246,027,389 downwards.
TGGTTCCATGTTGGCCACGCTTACGGAGTCATCTGCCCGGACGACCTCGATCTCATCATCCACCCACCGGATAAGTCGTTGATGCATGGTGGATGGGACGCGGCGATTGGCGTGAATCCGGTCCCCGCCCAAGCGGCGGTCGTAAGCTCCCTTGCCTTCGATGACAAAGAAGGTGGTGAGCAGCGTCTTGGACCCGATCATCAAGTCCACGTGAGCGCATCCTTTGGTGTCTGAGGGGTTCCCAGCGAAGTCGTTCAGGATGATGCTTGTAGGTGTCAGATCGCTTGGGCCCATGCCAAGCTTCCTGAAGGTGGTGTACGGCATCACGTTGACTGCCGCCCCGCCGTCGACGAACATCTTGGTCAATGGCTTGCCATTGACATACCCCCTCAAGTACAGTGGCCTCATATGGCGATTCTTGGCCGGCTTGTCAAAGACGGCACCGCTTGGCAAGCACCGGTTGTGCCATCATCTCCTCGGGCGCTCGTCATCAAAGGAAGCTTCCTCCCCGCATAACCCGGTTAGCGGAGCCATGAACTCGTTCGGCGGGGAAGTATACCATGCAAGTGGGAGCCGAACGCTTCGATCCTTCCTCGTCGGTCCTTGGGGCGCCACTTCGCCTCGTCCGGATCCCGGCTTGTTTCATCTCGCGGTTCCTCAAGCGTTGGACCCGCCTTTTCGGCTCTTGAGTAGACCGGGCGGGCACCACCGCCCCTTCGCGCCACGTAGACGTCCTCGTCCTCTTCCCCGATCGGCCCACTTGAGATCAGCTTGGCGCTTCCTGGGGTGATCTATGACTTCAATTTTTTGACGCCGATCCCCATTCGGGTGAATCCTTCCAAGTCTTTCGTGGACGGATCGGCGATTGGCAGTTTCTTGCCTGTACTCAACATATCTGTCGCTGCATTCAGGACGCTTCTTCAACGTGGGCAGCTTTAGGCCCTCATTCCGGCGGTGCGAGAGAAGGCGCACCCCCGGTGGGCGCGCTCCTGCTCGCGCGTGTACTGTTCTCGGTCTCTTCTGCGCGCTTCCTCTTCAGCCCTGCGCTGCTCCTCCTCGTGACGACGCTTCTGGTAGCGCTCCTTCTCCATCTGGCGCTGCCATTTGTTGAGGAGAATGCGTGACGTCACCTTGGGTTTAGGCCTGGACGATTCCCCAATCTCGATGTGGCTCTTGAGAACGCGGGGGGCGTCGCCCTGCACTTGCTCTAGGGTCACCTGGCGCTCTGGGTCCACTGATCCACCTTGCTTGGACCTGGCTGAGGTCAGGACCTTGACCTTCCCCTTCTCTTCGGCTGTTATCGCATTGACAGAAAAGCCGAGCATGTTCTGAGGAAAGGGGTGGCCATCCAGCTTCATCTTGTTATCGAACTTGAGGTGTCCCTCCTGGATAGCCTTCTGGATCCTCATCCTGAAGACCCTGCAATCGTTGATGGAGTGCGAGTCCCTGTCATGGAAGCCGCGATAACGCTTTGCTTTAACTCCATCGAGCCGAAGCATAGAATGCCCCTCGGGCGACTTAATTCGGCCTTCTTTCACCAAGAGCTCGAACAACTTATCGGCCTTCGTGATGTCAAAGTCGTAAGTCCCTTTGGTCCGCCCGACCCAACGCCGATTCATTGTCAAGGGCTCTTTACCCCACATGATTTCCGCTGCGGCCTACCTCCAATTCATCGTCGAATCCTCGAACGGATCGGCTTTGTCCGGAACCGGTTGTAGATGTCAGCGACGTCGTCCTGCTTGCCAAACTTGGGGTCTTTCTTGAGGCCATATGCCTGATTGCTCATCAGAGATAACTTTTGTGAAAGCTGGCCCAGGTTCTCAAACTCCATCCCAAATAGCTTCTCGCGCACGGCCGGTAACATCCCGGCGACGGCCATATCTGCCAGCTGATCGTCTGGCAAGTTCAGCGAGAAGCACATGCCTTTGACTTCCCTGAATCTTCTGAGAAACTCTAACGGTGTTTCGCTGTGTCTTTGCTTCAGGGTGGCGAGATCAATCAGCTTTTTCTCAGAACTGCCGCTGAAGTAATGAGCATGGAATTTACGCTCCAAATCCTTCCATCTGGCCACTGATTCAGGCGGCAAGGACGAGAACCACTGAAAAGCTGGGACCCGTCAGCGAGGCGGGGAAGTAGCGAGCCCTGAACGCCTCCTCGGCCGAGCATTCCCCAAGCCGCATGAGGTAACGGGCGATGTGCTCGACCGTGCTTGTCTCGTCCTCGCCCGCAGAACTTTGTGAATTCCGCTCGGCGGCTTCACCCTCGGCGGCGGGGAGCACGTTATAGTACCACTGCGGGAACGGCGGCCTATAGGTGGGGCCCCGCATCTTTGGCTTGGAGGCCGAACTACTTCTCGCATCAATTCGGCCATCTTGCGCGCTAGGGCGTCATCTTCTTGCGCGACCGCACCGGGCGCGTACCCTCGGGTGCGGGAAGGCGTCGAACGCCCCGTAATTTCCCACTTCATGATAACCACCGCCGTACAAATTCTTCTCGGGAGCCGCTTGGTCGACGGAGCTATTCTTCGACCGGGGTCAAGTGGGGCCCCATATGAGCCGAACGCTAGGTCTCCGTACGTAGGCCGGTTCGGATCGGCCGCGTTGCACGAGCTCACCCGTCTTTGCTCCGTGGTGGCGGCGGGATTGGTTGACTTCCCCGAAGCTTGCAACGGGGGCTGAACTGGCTGCCCCCCGGCGCCCTGCGGAGGAGGTTGGAATGCTTGGCTTCCGGAGCTTTGAGGAGGAGGCTGCTGCAACGGCTCCGAGGCGGCGGGCGAGAGCTTGATTCACCCGGCTCCACGGTGCTCTTCCCGGCGGGCGCCTTCCCGAACGCTTGCCCCGCGCCCGGGCCAAAGAGGGCCACCATCATCTGCTGGAGCGACCCGAGGAAAGCCTGGTTGTGCTTGGTGAGCATGTTGTCTACCGACTCTTGGAAGATCCGCGCGCATTCCTCCTTCTCTTGTTGGGATGTGGCATCGCTTTCTCCCGACAGCGGCACTCTGCGGCGGTGCCATTCTTTAGATACGGTACACCACTTCGATTCTTCTTAAACGACATGAGACACTTTTGCTGAAACTGGTTCACGGCGTCTAGGAGCTGCTGATGCTGCTCTGGAGAAAGCTCTTCGATGTTGACATCCAGGAGGTCTGAGATTTCAGGCATCTTGAACCAATTCGGCTGTGGTCCCACTGGGCGTGCCAAAAAGTGTGTTGACGCAAAAAGTGCACTCAGCGCCAATCACACAGCAAGCCGGAAAGCTGGCTTCACACGCGCAGAGAGCAAATGACGTGCCAGTCAATTTTTCCCGAAAATTAACAAAAGATAAAGCGAGTTAAATACCAAAGCTTGGAACTTGCGGGTGGTACCGGCAGGTTCCATATTTACGGCTAAAGAGCCAAGCAAGATGACACATAGCTATGTAAAGCTATCAGTCAAAGAAACACGACCATTCGAGAAACCGCAAAGGGAAAAAGAACATCGCCGAATGGATGACGTAAGCATGACAACGATCGGTCTTTTGGATAAACATAGATGCATGTGCAAAGTTATGACCGATCTTCATGAAGATTAACATTAAACAAATAAAGTAAAGCACGGACATGATCATGTATTAAATAAGCACGCATAGATCCAAAGCACTAGTCTACCGCATGTCTAGTTACTTTAAGATCCGTCGGGCACGATATCAAACAAATCTATCCACCGCATGATACAACTTGCAAGAAAAACCGCACCACTTTCCACAAATAGATCTATCCACCGCATGATACAATCTAAATATGGAAAGCCAAAAGCATACATCATTTAAAACATAAATAATGCACGTGATCTACTCGTGACAATATAACCGAATACGGCTGAACAGCCGATCCAGGGTCCATGAAGAAGGAACAAATATTACCGCGTGAATAAATCTATCAGGCTGATTTGGAAATCTAATCCACCGGATGACTAGCTCCAAAGCAACCCAAAAACCTGCATCTACCGCATGATACCCGGCTCTTTCAAGATTTATACAAACGCAGTAAACTTGAACCCGCAACACGTAACAATCTAGATCGATTCGGTTTCGGCTATCAGAAAGCGTAAGGCCCACGTGTTAAAACATGAAACCTACTCGAACAAGTATCATAAAAGGGATATAGCCGATCCAAACCCATCTAGATTGGGCAGAGATGTGTTACATGAATTAAAACATGAAGTAAAAACTCAAGATAACACGGGATAACTTAATGAATCTATTGGATCTTGCCAAAATCCAATAGAGCCGATAACTAGCTTCAAGCTAGATCTTAGCCCACCGCATGGCTCATGATCCAACAAGAAACCCTCTTGAACCAAGCTTGAATCTACCGCATGACACGAAGCATGGTAACAAGACTACTTGCATCAGATCTAAATCCACCGCATGATACTAGACATGATACAAGGTTGCCGGTACTCACGGAGGTCGACGGATCGATTGGCCCTCTCGAAGAACTCGACGACACGACAAGGACTCTAGGGTTTGGCGTAAGGCCGGTGTGTATTGAGGAATGATTGTGTCTTTTACATACATCCAGGGATCGTATTTATACCCTGCTGATTACAATCGCGAATGGATTCATTGCCTAACTAAACTCGATCACCTGTCCATCCATTCGTCTCCCCCGATTTGAGCCACGTCACCGTCCAATCCCGCAAAATCAGCTTTACTATTCCTTTGCCGAGCGTATAACCGACCGCGATCTCTTTGCCGAAAATCTCCGGAAATATCCTTCCTTCCACCGGACGGACTCTTTTTCGAACCGGACCCACGGTCGGACTCCTTACCAAATTTTGGTGTTAACGGATCCCCGTAACCTTCTCTTTAGCAACTCCTTCCACCTCGGTGGACGGTTTAAGCTTCCTTGCTCCCGCGGGACGTTCCGGATCTTCGGTCTCCTTCCCCGAACGCGTTTGAATGGCCTTCGCCGATTCGGGACATTTGGGTTGTCCCGGAAGCTTCCCTTCATCATTAGTGAGGCACCCCGCAAGTTGTCCAACTTGCGTCTCGAGCATCTTCATCATGTTGAGCACTTGATGATTGGAACTTCCGACCTCCGTCACTTTGCTATCGATGTTCTCCAACACCTTGTCTATGGTCTTGAACTTGGTGACGGTGTCCTTGTTGATCTTAGCTTGCTCATCCATGAAATCCTTCAATTGTATCTGAAGCGGAACCGCGTTAGGAATAGATGAGCTTGCATTAAATTGAGGCCTACCTTGCCCGTAGCGGAAGTTCGGCAATTCTCCCTTCCTCATGTAGTCGAGCACTTTGGCTTCCTCCGGACAATCTTTGCGGACATGGCCATACTCTCCACATTCTTCGCATGTGGACCTTGCTTCGGCGGCCTTCAAGTCTTGAGCCTCTTTCTTTTCCATCTCCATCTTCTCCAACCTCCTCATGAGCAAGTCGATCTTGCCTTCAAGTATGTCTTCCTTCTCCACTTGCAAGACTCCTTTGACGTTCCCCATGGGTTGAGCCGGATGTAGGCGCCGGATGACGCCCAAGTGTCATTATCCGCGACCTTCTTGAATAGCGTGAAAGCTTCCGTCGGTGTAAGCTCGATGATAGATCCTCCCGCCGATGCATCGATGATCGTCCTTGACGCCATGGTGAGTCCTTGATAGAACTTTTGCACGAGGTCTTCTTTCGAGAACTTGTGATGTGGAACCGCCCGGTGTACTCGTTGAAGCGCTCGAATGCCTCCGAGATGGTTTCGTAGGATATTGAACAAAGGTGGCAATCTTATTATGCAAGCTTTGAGTTTTACCCGGTGAGTAGTATTCCTTCATGAAAGCCTTCATCAACGTGTTCCAATTTTGCACCATCTCCGCCGGTGAGAGTGGAACCATTGCAAAGCCTTCCCGAGTAGTGAAAACGGAAAAAGCCTTGCCCTCATTTGATCTTGAGTCACCCCATCCATGTTGAAAGTCTGACATAGTTGAATGAATGCTTGGAGGTGAAGGTTCGGATCCTCTTTGCCGGTGAAGGGTAAATGTTGCACCATGCGGATTGTTGAGGTCTTGATCTCGAACGGTCTTCCGATCTCCTCGAGGTTCAAGATTGGTAGGTCGATGATGTCTCGGGGTGCATAGCTCCCCAATCTTGCGTTCTTCCGGTGGTTGGTCACTCATTGGTGGAGGTCGATTCTCCCGCGGACTTTGAGGTGGTGAATTCTTCGGAGATTCCTCGCGATCCTTTGTCTTCCGACTCCGAATCTACAAAATCCAGCTTTTTAGCTTGATGTGCTTCGCGTCTCCTTAGCCTGTAAAGTTTTTCTCGGATCATCCACAAAATTATTGGGTTTGTTGGAGAGGTAGCCGTCCATCTCCTGTTAGGGTTAGCAATAAACAAAGTATGCAAAAAAAAACTAGAAAACAAAACAAATCTATAAAGACTAGAGTCGGACAAACTAGATTAGATGTATTTTGAGGATGATCAAAATTTAGTAGATGCAAAAATAAAACAAAATCAGTACTGAAAATTACAAAAAAAAGCAATAAAAAATCAAATCTTGATCACTTGTTCCCCGGCAACGGCGCTAGAAAAAGGGGCTTGTTGACGGTTAATAATTGTATCAAAGTTCGTTCGTGACTCGCAAGCGTACAAGTCTCCCGTCGTAGTCAAGGGACCCTTCTTCCCTCGAGTGGTGAACCCAAGGTATCGAATCCGTGGAACAAATGTGTGACGCAAGACTTAATCTATTAAAGCCAAGTAATCTTCAATATTCGATAAAAGACCTAATGCATCTAAGTTAAAGACACAAAACAGATCTAATCTACTAAAAACCGGAGAAAACAAAGTAAGATTGGGTAGATAAACCGATCTAGAGGGATCGGGATAAGCCTTTTGTTGAAGTTCCAAGCAAGAGAAGAAGTAGCAAATCGAATCTTAATAGAAGCCTCTTTAAATCGTGGTTTCCCGTCCAAATCCGAAAACATCCGCCTTTCGAGACCCCCGTTCGTCACAACGTATCCCTATTCATGCGGGGAGCTTAGGGCGAGTCAAAAGACAAGTCGAGATTCTCTCGGAAGATCCGGCGTGTACCTCTAGCCACCGCGGCTACAAGAACACCCTATGTAATCTATCGTACGAATAGAATTGGAATAAGCAAAGCCGATCGAAAAACGAAATCTTCGAGGAAACACTTGATCGCCGGGAAAAGATTCAACTTGATAATTCAACTATAAGAATGATACATACACAAGATCACCACCGGGATCCTTCCTTGATCTTGCTTCTAGCTCCCGGAACTCCGACGCGGTCTTCCTTGCAAGGTTCCCACGTCGGCTAGGGGAACCCTAGTCAACTAGCTCGACCCTCTCCTCTCCGAGATGGTGTCCCTCTCTTCTCTCGCTTCTCGGCGGCCGAGAACGAAATCTTCTCTCGCGTGGCTCTCGGTCGGGGGACTATAAATAGCCCGATTGGCGGCTAGGGCAAAGGAGGGCAAAATTGGGCCCAAAATGGGCACCGGGCCGACCGGACCGGGCCGGCCGGCCGGGGCCCATTTAGGCCCGGCCCGTGGGCTCCTTTGCCCCACGTCGGTTCCCTTGCTTCCCGGATGTTTCCCCCTCTCGCATGTGGGTCCATGTCGTCGGTTTCTCTCCGAATTGGACTCAACTCCTTGTCTTGCAAGATTCAAAGCACTTTTCTGGTCAGGTCCCTGGAGTTTGTCGTCTTCTCGGATCAAGTCCCCGGCTTCTTGGAGTTAAGTTTGCTTCATTGCATGACTTGTTCAGGACTTCAAGGTCTTGTCATGAGGTGCTTGATGAACTTATCCCAAAAGTCTTGCATTCAACACTAAAACCCTACATAAACATTAAACTTTAAAAACGACATGCACACGTGAACTTGTTATACCACGGGGGTTAGTACCAATGGATAAGGTATAAAACTCATGCCAACACCGAAGGTAAACTCATGGCTAGGTTGACGGATTTTCACCGTCAACAATAACACTTCACAAAAAGGGAAATGAATTAAAAAGGTATTTTACTAATTTAATCAAAGCATTACTCCATAAGGGCCTTTTAAGCTTTTATCAAACAATAAATCACTAAAAATTTAAAGAAGAGTTTCACAAGCATAACAACACCTATCTTGCACCACCGATCACTCATGCAAGGCTTGGAGAGCTAGAAAATTAATTACTTTGTAAATAACCAAAGCTAGCTAGTGATTCAAGTTAAATGCATACAACAATAAATAAGCATCTAAATGCTCCTAACTTCCTCACACATGTTCTCTCGGTCCTAAACCATCTTAGAAATCTAGCAAGCACGCCTAGAATCACTATTGATCTTGCGTCATGGAATTACAAAGGAAAACATGCACAAATTAAGAATAAATATTTTTGATTACTCAAAAACTGTGATTAATCCATCGAGGTGTAATTGGCATAACAAGACAAAGATGCATAAGTTGGGCACAAAAACATAAATCTTTTTAGCTACAAAAATCATCTAGGCGGATTCTGCATAAATGGAAAACAATTCATATAAAAAGCTTTACTTCATAACTTTGTGCAATTTTTGGCATAGGAGCTAGTCATAACATCACACACAACATATCCAAAAATTGGATACAGGGGACTCATGGATTTTGAGTTATGGCAGATCTAGGTTTTTCACATTCCTATTGTTCATGCTAAAAATATCAAGAATCAGGCTATGCAAGTATAACGAAAGTTGTAGTATTTTCCATAACGAATCCAACAAAATTGGTTTCGCATTTTTCCGAATTTTCTACGATTTTCTATGAATTTCAGCAAATGGGGTACACTATTGAAGATGTAAGTTTGCGCCGAGGCCCCCGGAAAGATTTGGGGCCAAGCAATTGAGTCCCTAGACCCACGAGGCGGCGGGCTCGTCGGAATCCGGCGGCTCCGGCGGCGCTCCCCGTCCGGGGAAGGGGTCGGGGTCGTCCACAAGCTCACCTAGGGTTGGGTGGTGGTCGTGGTTGGGGCGGAGATGCCGCCGCCGTGGGTGCTCGGCGATGCCCGGCGGCGGCGGCCGCGACGGCGCGGGGTCCGGTGAGGGGAGTGCGCACGGGTGGAAATGTGAGGCTTTCCGAGGTGCTACGGGTCCTAGGGAATGTGTTGGACTAGCGGCCGGCGGTGAGGGGCTAGAGATGACGCGAGCACACGGTGGCGGCGGCAATGGCGGCCGGCGGGCTCGGTAGGGGCGTGCTAAGGCGGACGGCGCTTGGCTTTTATAGGCGGGGGCTCCCTAGTGACATTGCCGTGATGCCGGAGATGCCGCCGTAGCACGGCCATCTCGACAGGTGTGCGTACGGCGGTGTGCGCCAACGGACCGCGGTCCGCGGCGCGCACCGGCCCGTGCGGCGCGGTCCCCCGGCGTGCGCACGGCCGGGGATTCCTCGACCTCGGGGCGCGGTGCCCGGGGAAGGTGCGTGGCCTAGGGCGGCGCGCGACCTCGGGCGGAGGGGCGTCGGGCGGCGCGCGGGCGCGGTGTTGCGGCACACGACGCGGCCAACCGTTTTAAAATTTGTCGAGCCCTAGTTTGAACACGATTTGCTCCAAAAATTTGAATAGAAGTGGACAAAACTTTAAATATGAAAATTGTATATCTCACTACCCCCTACAATTTTCACAAAGGCCATATGGGGTTTTCCCCAACGGATTTTGCAAGGGAGGCTTGCCAACATTGAATGTCGGCCGTGTCCATGAACAGGAGATACTGACCTTTGGACAAGTTTTTCATGCTTTTCCACTCAAAATTTGAAATGCCAATCTACATGAAAGTTGTGTCCCTCAACAAGCTGGACAACTTTCATGAAGGTGGATTTTTAAGTGTTTAGATGAAATTTGGAGAACGTGGCAAAAGTTCCAAAAGTCACCTATGGATACTAGGGTTTAAGTGAGGTTTGACCAAGTCTTTAACCATGGGTTGGCCCCACATGTGTGTCCACTAGACCAAAGGGTTCAATAGAGTTGGTTGGTGAGTTTTTCGAGGTGAGGACCCAGGTTTGACCGTGATTTGACCACTTGTCGCCCGACGGGTTGACAGATGATTAGGGTTAATTAAAAACCCGGGGCGTCAAACCCGCCCCCCCCCCCCCCCCCCCCCCCCCCCCCCCCCCACCGCCCCGCCCGCCCGCCACCACCGCCGACTCCCCACACCCGCTCACCGCTCGCTCGTCCGCCCCCACCCACCCTGCCTACTCCCCACACCAGCTACCGAAGAAGAGAAGGAAGGGAGAGGGAGCAATGGAGTAGGGGGTGGGGGAAAAGGAGAGGGAGAAGGGGAGAGGAGGAGGAGAGGGATGATCGAGAAGGTGGAGGAGAAGCACAGGGCCAACACCTGGTACAGCCCCGTCGTCGTCGTCCATCCATGTCCCGCCCACGCTATCATCGTCCGCCCGAGCAAGGTGAGCCGTCATGTGAATGTGACTAGTGGTAATGACTTGCTGGCAATGACTAGTGGTAGAATGACTAGTGTTAAAATAACTAATGGTAGAATATGAATGTGAATTGGCAATGCCTTGTTGAGTTCGATGAGAATGCATATATCTGGTTGTCGGCCTTCATGTCGAATGTTCAATTGCAGGTTTTGACACCTCACCTTGCAGGGGAGGTGCTGCCAAAATTTTGAGCCAAGTTGTATGTTCGTTTCTTTTTTTTGCAGAGATGGGCTAGTAGAAGGCAAGCCGGAGTACCTCGACGTCCCTGATCTTCTTCGTTGTCATTGCGGATCGCCGCACCGCGCGCGCCTTGTCACCGCACCCTAGGTATGAATAACCCGTCTTCTGGTCGTAGGGTCGTAGATCGCGTAACCTAGTTAGGTGTCTCCCGTCCGAAAGAGATACGACTGGAGGTATGCATTTCTGTGCATACATACGACCGTATCTGTTTCAAATTGTCCACGTTTTCTGGACAGCACGCGGATCCGTAGATGAGTTAGTTTCCATGTCTTGGTCCGATCTGAGATAGAGTTTCGACATCACCTCCTGTTGTTCTCTGGATACACAATCTCCATACTCGGACGTGTATCTGGAGAACAGCGGGGAGGTGCTGCCAAAATTCTGCCTCGATCGGATCGAGGCATGGAAACTAACTCATATACGGATCCGCGGTGGGGATTAGGACCTATCCTCACCTATTAGACGAGTAGGATCACGATGTACATGGATTTTATGGTTCGCATTCCTGATTGATAAAGGATGGAGGACCGTCAGTGGATGTACACCTACGGAGAAGTAAGCGTGATTTTGACGATGAATGGAAGGATAAGACCAATGATTTCTTGGAATTTGCATGGGCCAATTCGTGTGGTCATTTGCTAGTTTGGTGTCCCTACACAAAATGTGACAACAAGAGGAGAGTTAGCACGGAGGATATGGGGCAACATCTTCTCGTACAATGGATTTACCAAAGACTATCCTGTGTGGATCTACCATGGTGAAGCACATCGTATGAGAGAGGAGGTGGTGAGACCACGCCCGGAGGCGTATGATGATGACGCGGGGGTTGTAGACATGTTAGAAGATGCCCACCAAGCACTTTTCAATGACACACGTGATCGGGAGGCGATGAAGGAGGAGGCAAAGTTGTTCTTCAACATGATGGACTCGGCAAAGATACATCTTCACGACAACACCACGGTTCACAACCGGACGCCATTGGGAGGTTATTAGGGGTGTGTTGACGGTGAATTTCCATCAACCTAGCCATGAGTTTACCTTTAATGTTGGCATTGAATTATTATTCTAACCACTAGAACTAACCCCCCCCGTCGTATGGACCTCCCCGGGCCCACTACTTCGGTGGGTACCAGGACCGACTACTCGGTGGGTACCGGACCGACTACTCGGTGGGCCCCCGGGACTACCCCGGCTTGCGCTACACGGCACCCGATGGTGTGGAGCACAAGGACAACAGAGGAGAAGTACTCGGTTAGGAAGCCGTACATGTCCCGCACCGTATGTAAGACTCCTAGACGTACTCGACTAGTACTCTCTCCCTACTCCGACTTGTAACCCCGCCTCCCGGACTATATAAGGCGAGGCCAGGACCCTTCTCTATCATCCAATTTCATGCAATCCAATCTCACGACGCACTATTACACCGTCTTGTAATCGTGCCCAATCAATCCGCAGCAACGCAACATACAGACGTAGGGTATTACGCACCTCGCGGCCCGAACCTCGTCTAAATTGTGTGCCATGTGTCTCTTCCTTCGAGTTACCGATCTCGGCGAGGCCACATTCATCTACTTCGGGTACTCCCCTTAGTAGGTTGCCGGTCCTAAAACACCGACAGTACCGGCGCGCCGGTAGGGGATCTCGCCCGAGATCACATGGCGAACTCGACGGCTCCCGTCTACTTCAAGCCAACCGTCGCCGTCAACCGTGGCGACACCTTCGTGTTCGGCGCCTGGGTCTACACCGCCGACGGCGCGGGATCCTTCCGCCGCCGCCTCACTATGCCGCCCAACCCGAAGACCGGCTTCATGACGCTCCCGAGGTTGTCACAGGCGAACTCGCCGCAAGTTTGGCGAAATTTCGCTCTTCAACCACCACGCCGACTTCGAGCTCGAGTCCGCTTCCAACTCGAACTCGACATCTCCATGGGCCATCGCATGCGAGCCGGCCGCTCGCCCATCGCAGGCGGTCCCCTCACCCCGTGAGCACTCCGCGCGTGGTCCCCGCATCCTCGGCCGGCCCGCACGAGGCTCCCTCTTCGCGCCGGCCGGCAAGGAGCCCGTACCCGAGTACAACTCGGACTCCGACACCGCACCCGGCCACGCTTCGGACTCCAACCCCCTCTCCGAGTTCTACTCGAATTCCGCAAATGAGTTCGACTTCGGGTCGGACCCGCAGGATTCCGAGTCCGAGGACAACTCCACCGAGCATCCCTTGTCGGGGGCCGGCCTCCGGGCTGGTTATAACATCCACACCGGCGGGAGATTCGTCTCATCGGCGCACCGCAAGCCGTTGACGCAAAATGTGCACCTAGCGCCAAACACACAGCAAGCCGAACAAGCCGGCTTCACACGTGCGAGAGAATCACAAGACGTGCCGATCAATTTTCCCCGAAAATTAACAAAAGACAAAGTAGTTAAATACCAAAGCTTGGAACTTGCCGGTGGTACCGGCAGGCCCATATTTACGACTACAAAGCCAAATGGGATGGCATATAGCTATAGGAGGCTATCCGCAAAGAACCGAAACCATTCGGGAGCTTTAAAAAGGAAAAAGTAACATAGCCGAATGGGTGACGCAAGCATGACGGCGATCGGTCTTTGTTTGGACAAAAATGCACGTGCGCAAGACCGTGACCGATCCTCGTGGTGATCAACATTAAATAAATAAATGAAGTAAAGCACGAGCATAAATATGTGATGAACAAGCATGCATAGATCCAAAGCACTAGTCTACCGCATGTCTAGGTACTTTAAAACCCGTCGGGTACGACACCAAGCAAATCTATCCACCGCATGATACAACTTGCGTGGGGATCGTACCACTTTCCACAAATAGATCTATCCACCGCATGATACAATCTAAATATGGAAAGCTAAAAGCATGCATTATTTAAAGCATAAATTACGCACGTGTTCTACTCGTGAAGAACATAACCGAATGTGGCCGAACGTACCGATTCGGGGTCCATGAAGAAGGAACGAACATTACCAAGCAAGACAAATCTATCGATTGATTTGAAATCTAATCCACCGATGACTAGCTCCAAAATGACCCAAAAACCTCGCATCTACCGCGTGATACCCAGCTCTTTCAAGATTTATACAAACGTTGGCAAGCTTGAACCCGCAACACGTAACAACCTAGATCGATTCGGTTTCGGCTATCAAAAAGCACGTGATCCACGTGTTAACTTAACCAAAGGAACAAACTTGACTCGCATAAGGATCATCAAAAGGTATAAAGCCGATCCAAACCCATCTAGATTGGGCAAAACATGTTACATGAATTTGAACATAAAGCAAAAACTCAAAGCAACACGGGGTAACTTAATGAATCTATTGAATCTTGCCAAAATCCAATAGAGCCGATAACTAGCTTCAAGCTAGATCTTAGCCTACCGCATGGCTCATGACCTAACAAGAAATCTTCTTGAACCAAGCTTGAATCTACCGCATGACACTAAGCATGGTAACAAGACTACTTGCATCGGATCTAAATCCACCGCATGATACTAGATATGATACAAGGTTGCCGTACTCACGGAGGTCGACGGATCGATGAACCCTCTCGAAGAACTCGACGACACGACAAGTGGACTCTAGGGTTTGGCGTAAAGCCGGTTTGTATTGAGAATGATTACGTATATGTTACATACATTCGGGGTTCATATTTATACCCTGCCAAGCACAACCTCGAATGGATTTGATACCTAATTTATCTCTAAGCTTGATCCCTTATCCATCCATTCGTCCTTTCCGCTTGAGCCACGTCACCGTACAATCCCGCAAAATCAGCTCAACAGTTCCTTTGCCGAACGGAAGCGCATAGCCGACCGCGGATTTCTCCGACGAATGCATCCGAAGAAACCTTCCTTCCGCCGGACGGATTTCTCACCGAGTTGGACCCACAAGTCGACTCCTTACCAAATTTTCGTGTTAACACATGCCCCTTCAATTACGGGATAAAAGTGATTTTATTCCGAATTGACTCTAGCCACCAACGTCTTCAATTCGAATCGTTCAACACCCGTTCTCTCTCTTCGCAATCCGCCGGAGTCTTCGTCTAGATCCAAACCCTAGATCCCCTTGTTCTGAGCTCGAATCCCCAATGGCGGCTCAAAATCAAGCTGCTCAGGTAAATTCTTCTACCATAAGCTTCATTCGGCATTTAGGTTTTCAATTTTTACCTGAAATCTCTTCTCCGCTTTCCCCAGGAGCTTTTAATCCGTACTGAGGCCAATTCAAGATCTTACTTCCTTGGTTCTGTGGGAACCTCTGATCCTCGAGAATTTATCGCAGCTGAATCCCAAAGGATCCCCTTCAAAGCAGCCTCGACCACACCTCCTCGGTGGTAGGATGCTTTCAAGAACCGGCCCTTGCCCCCAATCGCGGTCGCAAAAATTGGTACCGGAGGATCCTTGCAGATAAGAGTGCTAGGACCCGTAACCGGGATAGCCTCCGCATTGCTCAATGCTTGGAGTTGTCTTTGGCCGAGACCCCCAAGAATGAAGACCTCTTGATAGCAAACTCTTGCCACTTCGGTCAAATGGCATCAACGCCTTCCTATTCGGTCATGGCCCGATGTCCCCAACTCGGCCGATGTGTACACGATCACCGGCCTTGACATTACAGATCCGTTCGTCCCCGGGACTTCAAAAATTCTACAAGACAAACAGAGTGAAACCGCAGAGCGGATACAAGAATTATATCCCGAACCATATGAAGGACGGTCCCCTTGGTGAAGTTGAATACGGGGTGTTTCCGAACATGTGGCTATGCAGTTCATCTTCCGTAGTAAAGCCAATGAGCCTACCCCGAATCATATTGCAATGGCTTCACACCTAGCCAATGGAAATCGCTTTCCTCTTGGGAAATACCTCCCGGGCAAAGTGTGTACCATATGCTTCATCAAACTCGTCACCCAAATGTACACCGCCGCAGGATAGCATGTGTCAATGTTCCCCGGTGGTTTGTCCAAATGTGGCTGCAGCTCGCACATGCATCGATTGTTGGTGTTGATTTGAACACTCGGCTCTTTCCTTCATCCAATTATCATGAAGGGGAACCCCAAGTCACCAGAGGATGCCATACCTATGGAGAAGCTGCTTCAACTGTTCTCATCAAGCAGAATGTCATCCAGCTCTTTGAGCTCTTCTTCAAAGGTTTCCCAAATCCTCTCTGGCTCCCTTATTTGGACAATGATAACTTAACTCTCCCCTGTGAGTTTTCCTTCGAAGCTGGACGCCAAGATGGAAGATTTCTGGAAATCCTTAACATCATCATCCACCCATGTATTCTGCCAGCTGAATTCAGTGGAGGGAGGCTGAACCACAGTACTTATGAATATTATCAGCCTAATATGATGGCTCGGCAACTTGGGTGTGGCCAGATGCCCCCAAGATCTCTCGCATGAATTCCTCGAGCCCGGAGAGGAAATCAAAGAGCTTATCCGCCCGACAGGGTCTTTCGCATGTGTGCAATCAAACCGTTTACACCTGGCCCTTTATACCTACAACAATAGCTCACCCCACCTTTAACTCCCGGTGGCAAGAATTCCATGATCACATTTTCGAGTGAGCCCGTACACTTATTCCGTACGCAATTGATGCCCGATTTTCAGCCAACTTCGCAGGTAATATGATTAACCTTAAACCGGACATTTCCTCCTCCAACCATGATCCCGATCTCATTTCTTTTGTCTACGAACACAATGCCCGCCCTTCGGCCGGGGATATTGCTTACAATGCAAAGAGGGCCCAATCTCGGCATTGGGATTCGGATCACCAACCCCGGCTCGGTTAATGGCCGGGTATGCCACAACAGACCCAACTCTGTCTAGCATTACTGTCGACGGATTGCAAGGCTTGTCTCCGATTGCACCTCCAAATGCCAAGAGGAGAAGAGCCATCAAAAAAGTCCTTGTTGAGGTAATTCTTCCTTTCTTGATCACAGATCACTCTTTTCGATAAATCGTATTTTATGCATTTTCGGACTAGACCTCAAAGCAATCCTCGCCCCGTAACCCGCCAATGCTCCATCCACCGGTATGATCTTTACTGTTCTTTCCTTGAGGGTGAACACCGGCATTCATTCTTATTCGGCATTTGCGGAGGAACCAATGGAGGACCAACTTGTGGACGTCCCGTTGTCTCAACAAGCAAGTCCACCTAGAGCCGAACCATCCGTCCATGTGGAGATCTTATCTTCTCCAGGGACTCAATCACCTCCTCGCTCGGACGTAAACACCCAACTCGCCGGTGATGAACTCCCCCTTCCAACCGGATCCTTCAACCCTCCAAGGGCTCAATCACCTACCGGGCGGCAGAAACATCATCCCCGGCAGAGGCGAATCCATCTTCTCTCCAACCGAAGCTTCGGGGTTACCGGAGACTACACCAGCACCCTCTCACATATAAGCTTCACTTTCCCTAGAATACCTTCTTCATCGATAATTCCAGAGGTTGCCCCCGAACAAAATCCTACTCCACTTCAGGAACTCGGGCATGAGGTAAACATTTGCACCTAATCTTGTTATCCTTTATTCCCAATACTCCCGACTCGGCAATATTGCTCTCTTAGGATCGGCCCCATCATCATCAAGTCCATCAATGGGGAACAATCCAAATTGCCGAGGAAGGAGTGCCTCAAACTTTGTCGAGGAAGTGCGAGGAAAGCTCAAGGAGATTTTTGCCTGGCCGCAAAAAGATGCGCGAGATCGCTCAAAGATCTTGATCACTTCGAAGAAATGCTTGAACCCATCGCCCAAGAACTCCCCGAGGACATCGTTGCCTCACTTGCATCCATCTCCGTATGGAAATTCATTACGTGCCCATAAGACAAGCTCCGAGAAAGGTATCCTCCCGCCCCGCTTGTTGAAAAGAAGAGGGCCGAGCTAAACAAGCCGTGAAGGGGGCACAATCTCGCATCGAGAGCCACAAAGGTACATTGGCCAATCTACAAGCTTCTCGTGAATTGAAGATCGCCGTAAAAGCCGCTTTGGAGGCGGAACCGAGAAGTCCGTTAGCCGAAATAGAGGCCGATGACAAGAAAATAGCCGAGCTCCCCGGATTGATAGAAAAGACCCAAGAGGCGCAATATCGGCCATAGCCGAGGTGAGTCAATGTGATGCGTAACTTACCACCCCGTCCGGCGCCCGCAAAGATTGTCAAGAGAGGATGGAGAACTTTCGCCAAGCAACATTGAATGTCCGCAATGTAATTGCGAAATATTTGAACATCTAGGTGTTTCAATCGATGTGTAGCCGAACCGGTCGCTCTTGTAAAATTTGCTCCCGCACTTTTATTTCTTTTTTCCTCTCGCACATCCTTAAATGCAACGCCGAACGACCCATTCGGTAAAGAAATGCCAATACCCGAACGGCACTTTGACCCCTTTCACCGAGCCACCAACCGAATATGACTCGGCCTAGGTCTCCAAACGACCCGCCGGCGGACCGGTCAAGGAAACCTCTCCACCTTCCGATTTTCTTGGGATATGCACCACGATCCAGAGCCACGACCTGAGGCCACGATCTGTCTTGCCAGGCCTATAAATGAAAACCGTAGGTGTCCCTAGCTCTCCGCCAAGCCTTTAGCTCTCAAATCTTTGCCAATCTCAAGTCTTCTTCTTTTCCTCCAAACAGCCGCAAATCCCGCAGGCATGGTGCGCGCCCTCAACCGGCGCCGCGCTTCCGATGAGGCGGAGGGGAGCCGCGCTAGCGCGCGCCCGGAGGCAATGATCATCAATTCTCCTTTTATGATTCATCTTTGATCCCCTTTCGTTTTGACGATCATCCTTGTTTCAAAGTTGACTCAATGGAATCCATCTCTCGCGCCGGCCGATCGCCCCTCACCGGACGACTCCTCGGAGTCCGACCATCACTCCCCCGTGCCCTACGGGGAACTTGACACTCTCCTCTTCAAGGCGGAGCTGGAGGTGGCCCAGCGCGAGCTGGAGGATGTCTCTAAGAAAGCTGGCATAGCCGAATTGGAGTGGGAAGACCAGCGCAAGCAGCTACTGGAGACCATCGACGGTACGGCTCTGAAATCACTCTTTGATCCAATCCGGCCTTTGATGCTAATCACCCTTTTTCCTGTACTTTGCAGCCCGTCACGCCGAGCTCAACCAGCTAAAGATGCCGGTCGAGCAATTGGCCGATAAGGTGAACGCCCGCAGAGATACGCCGGCGGAGCGCCTTGTCGCGTGGAGCACCGCGTGGATGAAGTGGCCACCCATGGCGTCCTCTTGGGCACCATTTTGGGCCCTGGCCGCCATGGCGACGCACACCGACGTCGACTACTCCACCAGGCCGCGTGGCTTCCGGGCGGCGCGCCGAAGACATCGAGGAGATCGAGATCATCTTGGAGCGCCTCGATGGCCACGGCGACGCATTGCCGAACTCACTCATCCCCAATCCGTGCCGAACAGTGCTCTTTGACTAGATTGTATTAGGGGTGTCCGATATCGGCAATAAATAAAGAACTTTTGATTTCTTTGCTTGTACTGCGATGATTTCCTTTATTTTTGCATTCGTGAATCCCGTTTTTCTTAAATGTATTCGGGAACTTGCTTGAGCCGAACACGCGAAAACGGATGCCCCTTGGCGCAAAATCCGCGTAAGATCCCTAAATCGGCAATCCGTAAGCACCGTTCAAGCGAAAACCCTTCGCATTCGGGAAGAAAACCCCCGCCGCTTGGTATTACAATAGTGTACGCCGGCCGCCATCACTCCCAATGCACCCCTTCGGTCAATAAAATAGTCTCGCCGAGATGCCCCGCAAATCCACTCGCACACTCATCCATCACTTCTCATTTCCTCCCCCGCTCCTTAGAGGAAAAAAACCCAAGGCCATGGACAAAGGCAAGCAGCCCAGAGAGCGCCGCTCCGAAGAAACACACGATTCAAGAGTGAGTTTCCCCTTGATCTACTCCTTGTTTTCCCATATGATCTTGCGCTTTACCTCCTCTCTACCTTTCCTCTTTAAGCCTTGATCCGCTTCCCGAAGAAATCATTGGGATCGAAGACATGCCCGAGTACGTCTCCTCCGATTCTTCCCTCGGCGCAGGATGCCACGCCCGAACGGAGAACCGCCCATCAACCGCGCCGCCGCTTTCGGCACCCGGAGCATGACCTCGGGGATATCACCGCTCGTTGCCGTGCCGAGCGTGAGTGTCGCATGGCTTTGGAGGCATTAGTGGGAGGTAATGTTTCTAACCCTTTCTTGACTTCGCGTTCACATCCGGATCTTTGCCCCTAATAACCACTCCTCTCGTTTCGTATGTCTCCGATAGGTACAACAACTCCGAAAGCGGCTTGGGACAGCTTGGTGGAGGCAGCAAATCATGGTCACCCCCGCGCATTCCAAGTTGCCGTCACGGTGGTCCCGGAGCAACCGAAGAGGGAGCACCGAAGAAGCAAAGAGAAGATTGAACCATACTTTCGCCTCTTCCTCCGTGCCTTCTCGCTTCCCACCTCCTCAAAGTCCTAATCACCAGGGTTGCTGGATGTAAACCCGCAAGAGGCGCTTGTAATTTAGTTTTGTGCTAAGGGCAATGCATCTAGGCACTGGCCGTTCCTTCGTTTGTGAATTTTTTGTTCTAAAGGCGGCCTCGTTCTTGAGCGCCCGCTATTCCCGTGTCGATGCATGTAATCCCACTGCTGGTGATCACCGATCGATTTCAATACTAGGATAATATTTCTTCAAATATCTCCCATTTATTGCAGCGGAAAATTCTTCTCCTAGTAAAGTTTTCAATATGTATGCATTACCAGGGACGCATCTGACCACGCGAAAGGGTCCTTCCCAGTTAGGGGACCATTTGCCGAATTCGCTGTATTTGGTTCCAATCGGCAATAACGCTTTCCAAACCAAATCCTCTTCTGCAAATTGCCTGACTTTTACCTTCTTGTTATAGTACTTGGCAACCCGCAGCTTGTTCTTCTCGATATTTTCCAGGGCCCTGAGACGGATCATGTGCAAATCTTCTAGTTCGTCCATCATTAAGCCACTGTAATCTTTGGAGCTTAAATCTTTCTGTAACACAATTCTCCTGGAATCTGATTGTATCTCCCAAGGTAGAACCGCATGGTGTCCATAAACCAATTCATAAGGAGAGGTCTTTGTAGCTCCATGAGGGGCCATTCGGTAAAGCCCACGGTGCCTCACCGAGTACCGAATGCCACCTCCTTGGATTCTCGGTCGATCTTCTTTTGTATTAGCTTGATCATGATCTTATTAGAAGCCTCCGCCCGACCATTAGCCCGGGCATAATAGGGAGAAGAATTAAACAATTTGATTCCCATGCTTTCGGCAAATTCCTTGAACTCCAGGGACACGAATTGGGCCCCTTGATCGCCTGTGATTGTCCGAGGGATTCCAAGCCGATAGATGATGTGCTCCTTGACAAATTCAACCATGTTTCCCGACGTCACCTTCTTTAGTGGAATTGCCTCGACCCATTTAGTAAAATAATCTGTAGCCAAAAGCACAAACTTATGCCCCTTTCTAGATGGTAGGTTAATCTGCCAATCAAGTCTATACCCCACCCCTAAATAGCCATGGCTTGATAATGGGATTTAACGCCGATGTGGGGACCCTTTGAATACTTCCAAACCTCCGGCACTCTTGACATCCCTTCTAATATTCAAAGCAACTCCTCCAATATCGTCGGCCAAAAGCACCCCCCCCTTGCCCGATAACCCATTTCATGCGGTAGGCCGATTGGTGTGCTCCACATATCCCATCGTGTACTTCACTCATCATCTTTTTGGCTTCTTCCGGACCCGGCATCGTAACAATACCCCATCTAATGATTTGTAAAACAAATTGTCATCCGGAAGAACGAATTTTATGGCCTTGTACCCGAGCTTCCTAGAGACCTTTCGGATGGATTTTTCAAATAGTCAATGATCTCCTTTCTCCAGCTCATCCTCCGCGAGATCCATTCCCGGTGCACATATGTCCGCAAAGAAACGCTTCTTGACTCTCTTTGTAACCGCAGGCGCTCCGAGCCAACTTGTTCGCTTCTTCGTTATGTTCCCTAGGAATATGTCGTAGAGTTACCAACGGAAAGCTCTTCAAGATCTCCCCGCATTCTTCGTAGTAACTCCTCGGTGCTTCACTTTTGCATTCGTATTGGCCGTTCGCCTTGCTTGATTACCAACTCGAATCTCCATAAACCTCAACGAAATGGTCCCGCTTCTCTCAAATATTGAAGCCCCCGAAGTAATGCCTCGTATTCACTCGATTGTTTGTAACAAAGGGCCGTATAGGGATGGCAAATTCAAACATCTCACCTCTAGGCGAAATCGCTAGGATCCCTACTCCCCCACCTTTACCACATGATGATCCATCAAAAAATAAAGCCCACTGAATAATTTCAAGCAAATCAATTGACGCATCACGATGCTCGCTTATAAAATCGTAATGATCCGACCTTTAATAGCTTTTGCCGATTCGAACTTTAACTCAAACTCGATAAAGCCAAGATCCATTTGCCAATCCCGCCATTCAAAATTGGCATAGATAACATATGTTTTATTACATCAAACTTGGAATCTACAAAGGCATTCGGCATTCAACAAGTAGTGCCGAAACTTTGTACACGAGTAGTACACGCACAGGCACAGCTTCTCTGCACCCGAATACCTGGTCTCGGGATCAAGTAATTTTCGGCTAAGATATGCCACTACCCGCTCCTTTCCTTCGAATTCTTGAATAAGGGCCAATCCAATGGTTTGGGTATCGGCCGCCACGTACAACATGAAAGGCTTATCCAACTGAGGAGGGACCAGTACTGGTGGCTCCTTCATGTATTGCTTGATCTCGTCAAAAGCCTTTTGTTGTTCGTCGCCCCATGTGAACTTCTGATCTTTCTTAAGCTTCAAGCAAAGGGAGAAAATGGCAAAACCTTCGTGATAGATTTGAAATGAATCTCCTTACGAAATTAATTTTGCCGAGCAAAGGATTGCAACTCCTTGAGATTAGTTGGAGGGACAACTTCATCGATGGCCTTCATGCTCTTCTTGCCAACTTCAATCCCCCCTTCGTGGACCAAAAATCCCAAGAATTCTCCTACCGATACCCCAAAAGCGCATTTGTTTGGATTCATCTTAAAACCATGCTTTCGGTGCACTCCAAGGTCCTTTTCACATCTTCCAAATGGGTGTCATGACTTAGGGACTTGATCACGACATCATCAATGTAAATTTCAACAACTTTGCCGATCAACTTGTGAAAGATGTAATTCATGGCTCGCCGATAAGTTGCACCGCATTTTTCAACCCGTATGTCATGACTATCCATTCAAACAAAGCCTATATGACCAGGACATCCGAAGGCCGTCTTTGATATATCCTCTATTGCCATAAAAATTTGGTTGTATCCCGCATTGCCATTCATGAAACCGATAACTTTGTGCCCAAAGAAATGCGCGTCAACCAACAAATCGGCAATGTGCATGGGGTAACCATCCATTGGAGTAGCTCTGTTCAAATCCCCGAAATCTATGCAAACCCTCATCTTTCCATTCTTCTTGTAGACAGGGACAATGTTAGAGATCCACTCCGCGTATCCGCATGGCCGGATGAAGTTTGCATCAAGTAATCTTTCAACTTCTTTCTTCACATAGGCCAATACCTCGTCCTTGTAAATTTTCCGGGGTGGTTGCTTGTACGGTCTGAAACCAGATTTGATTGGCAACCGATGCTCAACAATAGAACGGTCTAGTCCAGGCATCTCCGAATAATCCCAGGCGAAGCAATCTTTATATTCCTTGAGTAGCTTGATTAATTCCTCCCTGAAGTCTGATTGCAAGTTTGCGCTGATGAACGTCGGCCTTGGCTTGTCACCGCTTCCAATGTCAACTTCCTCTAATTTGCCATCGCTATCATCGACGGGGTTATCCATTAAAAATTGCTATAAGAGCCGATCGCTTGAATCGGCCGTTGATCGCCGCCGACAGTGCTCAACAGACCTTCTCCCCGCCTCTCCCCGAGAAACAACAATGCCTTGATACTCCCGTAAAGCCGGTTCCACATTTGCAACGCTCACGGAGTCATCTCGCTTGGACCACCTCAATATCATCATCCACCCATTGGATGAGCCGCCGATGCATGGTAGATGGGACGCAAAGAATTGGCGTGAATCCGGGCCTCGTCCGAGCAAGAGGTTGTAGGCTCCTTTACCCTCGATAACAAAGAAGGTTGTGAGCGTGTTTTGGACCCGATCATCGAGTCCACGTGTGCGCATCCCTTGGTGTCCGAAGGATTCCCGCGAAATCGTTCCGCATGATGCTTGTAGGTGTCGATCGCTAGGGCCCATGCCAAGTTTTCCGAAAGTGGTGTACGGCATTACATTGACCGCCGCTCCACCGTCGACAAACATCTTGGTCAATGGCTTGCCATTGACATATCCCCTTCAAGTACGCGCGGCCTCATGTGTCGATTTTTGGCCGGTTTGTCGAAAATGGCTTGCTTGGCTAACACCGCCTACGCCATCGCCCCTCGATCCGCTCATCATCCAGGGACGCCTCTTCCCCGCACAACCCGATTAGCAGGAGCCATAAATTCATTCGGCGGAAAATATACCATGCACGCTGGAGCCGAACGTTTTGACCCTTCGTGTTTATCCTTTGGACGCCACACCCGCCTTGTCCGGATCCCCGCCCCGCCCCGCCTTCACGGTTCCTCAAGCGTTGAACCCTTCTCTTCGACTCTTTCTTAGGCCGGCGGGCACCATTGCCCCTTCTCGCCGGATGTACTCGTCCTCGTCTTCCTCTTGATCGCCCCACCTCAAATCGCTTGCCTTTTCCCGGGATGATCAATGATTTCAATTTTTTGACGCCGATACTTGCTAGGATGTATCCTTCCAATTCTTTCATGGACGGATCGGCGATTGCGCTCTCCCCGCCCGTACTCAAAATACCTATCACCGCACTCGTGCGGTTTCTCGGCGTGGGCGCCTTCAACCCTTCGTTCCGGCGGTGCTCCGAAGAATGCACACCCCCGGTGCGCGGGCGCCGCTCGCGCGTATATTGCTCCAAATCTCTTCCCGCGCGCTTCCTCTTCGCCCGCGCCTCTCCTCCTCGTACTTCCGTTTCCGGTAGCGCTCTTTTTCCGGTGGCGGCGCCGCCACTTATTGAGGAGGATGCACGTGGTCACCCCGGGTTTGGCTCTGGATGATTCCCCGATCTCGACCTCGGCCCTTGAGAACGCGGGAGGCTTCACCATGCACCCGTTCCAAAGTCACTTGATGTTCCGGTCTACCGCTCCATCCTCGCCTTGCCCCGGCCGAGGTCAAGACTTTGACCTTGCCCTTCTCCTCACCGTCACCATGTTGACCGAGAAACCCACCATGTTCGAGGAAAAGGGTGGCCATCCAGCCTTCATCTTGTTATCAAATTTGAGGTGTCCCTCCCGGATGGCTTTCCGGATCCTCATCCCGAAGACCCCGCGCCGTTGATGGAGTGCGAGTTCCCGTTGTAAAAGCCACAGTAACGTTTCTCCTTTACTCCATTGGGCCGAAGCATGGAATGCCCTTCGGTGCAATCCGATTCGGCCTTCCTTCACCAGGAGCTCAAACGGCTTGTCGGCTTTAGTGATGTCGAAATCATAGGTGCCTTTGGTCCGTTTGACCCAACGCCGATTCATAGTCAATGGCTCTTTTCCCCACATGATTTCAGCCCGGCCACGTCCCGGTCATCATCGAATCCTCCATCTCGGTCGGCTTTTTCCAGAACCGATTGTAGATATCCGCCACGTCGTGCTTGTTTGCCGAACCCGGCATCTTTCTTGAAACCGTAGGCTTGGTTGCTCATTAACGACGCTTTTGGGACAGCTTGGCCCGTGTTATCGAACTCCATGCCAAACAGCTTCTCACACACGGCCGGCGGCATCCCGCAACGGCCATGTTTCGGCCAACCGGTCATCTCGGCGCATTGAGCGAAAAACACATGCCCTTAACTTCCCCCGAACCTCCCGAGGAACTCCAAGGGCGTCTCATTGTGTCTCCGATTTAGGGTAGCGAGGTCGATCGGCCTTCTTTTCCGAGCTGCCACCGAAATAGTGGGCGTGGAATTTTTGTTCCGGCTCCTTCCATGTGCTAACCGATTGAGGGGGCAAAGATGAAAACCATTGGAACGCCGCACCCGTCGGTGACGTGGGGAAGTATCTCGACCCCGAATGCTTCTTCGCATGAGCACTCTCCAAGCCGCATCGGGTAGCGAGCGATATGCTCCACCGTGCTCGTGTCATCCTCGCCCCAAAAACTTCGTAAATTCCGTCACGGGTTTCACCCTTGGTGGCGGGATTACATTGTAATACCACTCCGGGAATGGCGGCGTGTACGTAGGTCCTTGCATTTTTTGGTTTGAGGCCGAATCCGCATCAAATCGGCCATCTTCCGCGCCAGGATGTCGTCCCTCCCCGCGCGCCCGCAAACTCGGTCCGTAACCCGGATTCGGGAGAGCGTCGATGGCTCCGTAGTTCCCCACCTCGTGGTAGCCTCCGCCGTATAGATTCCTCTGTAGCCTGTTGCTTGCTGGAGCAATCCTGTAGCCGGAAGCAAGCGGGGCCCCAGGCGAGCCGAATGCCAACTCCCCGTACGTGGGCTGGTACGGGTTCGGCCGTTGCACGTGCTGACCCGTGCCGCCCGCGGTGGTGGCCGGACCGGTCGCCCTCTCGCGGCCCGCAAGGGGGGGGGGAACCTGGCCGACCCTCGGCACCTTGTGGAGGAGGCCGGAAAGCTTGGCTCCCGCGTGCTCGCGGAGGAGGTTGGGCCGGGCCGGCCCCGTAATGGCGGCCGAGAGCCGGACTCGCCCATCTCTACGGTGCCTCCTTGAATGGGTGTCTTGTTGAACGCCCTCGCTCCATGCCCGGACCGAAGACAGCCACCATCATTTGTTTGAACGCGCCCAAGAAAGCTCTATGGTGCCTCGCTCAAGACGTGGTCCGCGGTATCTCGAACGCTTGCATGCATTCCTCCCTCTCTCCGCCGGGTTGTAGCGTCGCTTTCCCCCCGGCAACAACACCCCGGGCATCTCATTTTTCAAGTACGAGATACCGCTCCTATTCTTCTTGAATGACAGCAAGCACTTTTGTTGGAATTGGTCCACGACATCCTGCAGCCTATTGCCGTTGTTCACGAGAGAGGTCTTCGATGTTGACATCCATGATATCCCCAATGTCGGGCATCCCGATTTTTGGCCGTTGTCCCACCGGCGTGCCAAAAAGTGTGTTGACGCAAAATGTGCACCTAGCGCCAAACACACAGCAAGCCGAACAAGCCGGCTTCACACGTGCGCAGAATCACAAGACGTGCCGTCAATTTTCCCCGAAAATTAACAAAAGACAAAGTAGTTAAATACCAAAGCTTGGAACTTGCCGGTGGTACCGGATGGCTACCCATATTTACGGCTACAAAGCCAAATGGGATGACATATAGCTATAGGAAGCTATCTCACAAAGAACCGAAACCATTCGGGAGCATTAGAAAGGAAAAAGTAACATAGCCGAATGGGTGACTCAAGCATGACGATGATCGGTCTTCGTTTGGACAAAGGCGCACGTGCACAAGATCGTGACCGATCCCCGTGGTGATCAACATTAAATAAATAAATAAAGTAAAGCGCGAGCATAAACATGTAATAAACAAGCATGCATAGATCCAAAGCACTAGTCTACCGCATGTCTAGGTACTTTAAAACCCGCCGGCACGACACCAAGCAAATCTATCCACCGCATGATACAACTTGCGTGGGGGATCGTACCACTTTCGACAAATAGATCTATCCACCGCATGATACAATCTAAATATGGAAAGCTAAAAGCATGCATTATTTAAAGCATAAATTGCGCACGTGTTCTTCTCGTGAAGAACATAACCGAATGCGGCCGAACGTACCGATTCGGGTCCATGAAGAAGGAACGAACATTACCAAGCAAGACAAATCTATCGATTGATTTGAAATCTAATCCACCGGATGACTAGCTCCAAAACAACCCAAAAACTCCGCATCTACGGCGTGATACCCGCTCTTTCAAGATTTATACAAACGTTGGCAAGCTTGAACCTCGCAACACGTAACAACCTAGATCGAATCGGTTTCGGCTATCAAAAAGCACGTGATCCACGTTTTAACTTAACCAAAGGAACGAACTTGACTCGCATAAGGATCATCAAAAGGTATAAAGCCGATCCAAACCCATCTAGATTGGGCAAAAGGTGTTACATGAATTTGAACATAAAGCAAAAACTCAAAGCAACACGGGGTAACTTAATGAATCTATTGAATCTTGCCAAACAATAGAGCCGATAACTAGCTTCAAGCTAGATCTTAGCCTACCGCATGGCTCATGACCTAACAAGAAACCTTCTTGAACCAAGCTTGAATCTACCGCACGACACTAAGCATGGTAACAAGACTACTTGCATCGCATCTAAATCCACCGCATGATACTAGATATGATACAAGGTTGCCGGTACTCACGGTGGTCGACGGATCGATGAACCCTCTCGAAGAACTCGACGACACGACAAGTGGACTCTAGGGTTTGGCGTAAAGCCGGTTTGTATTGAGAATGATTATGTATCCGTTACATAGATTCAGGGTTCATATTTATACCCTCGCCAAGCACAACCTCGAATGGATTTGATACCTAATTTATCTCTAAGCTTGATCGATTATCCATCCATTCGTCCTTTCCGCTTGAGCCACGTCACCGTACAATCCCCGCAAAATCAGCTCAACGCGTTCCTTTGCCGAACGGAAGCGGATAGCCGACCGCGGATTTCTCTCGCCGAATGCATCCGAAGAAACCTTCCTTCCGCCGGACGGATTTCTCACCGAGTTGGACCCACAAGTCGACTCCTTACCAAATTTTGTTGTTAACACAAGCCCGCACCCGATAGGTGGAGACTCATGCTACGTCGCCTACATTGACTCGCTCCCGTTCCAGGAGGGAACACCGCTAGCCCGGGCTGACTCAAACACACCAACTGAGGTGGCGCCTTCTGAGTCCAGCCTTGGCACCTCTGATCGCCAAGTCTTCATGGCTGCCGGCGACACCCCAGGACCTTCAGGGACGGCTCAAGACAAGTACCTTGAAGACATCTCCTCCGACGAGCTCTCTGCCGATGCTCCAACCAAACGAGACCCCTCGCGGACGAGAGACGCTCGACGTGAGCGTAACAGAAGCACAACGAACGTCGCCGACGCCTCCGCGACAATTTCCCCGTCCGCAACCTTGCGAAGCTCTCGAGGCGGTCGAGAGCGCAGTACACACCACCCCCCGAGCAATGCCTCATGTCGATCACGCGCGATCGCACGTCGGGCTCGGTGGCATACGCGCCGGAGAGGTCATCGCCAAGCTCGCCGAGGATGCCTACTTCATGCGGGTTGACAACCGGGTCAACCAACCCCCTCCCGCCGTGCGCCGCGACAACAAAGCTACAAGTCGCGCGCCAACAACGGTCCCAACCGTACTCGAGCCGAGCTCCCAGCCCCCACCCCAACCGTACTCGCTCCAACGTCGGGCGGACCTCCACGGGGTGGCAACAAAGAACCGCGAGGTCGTCCCTCACCGCGCTCCGGCCGGTGGCGGCGGCCATGACCCCCGATGGCGGCGGCCGACGGCGGAAGCTCCAACGAGCCAACAGAGGGCCGGCGGCGGCGGTAGCCGCGGCGGCCGAGGCCACGCGAACGCCCATGCCTCCGTGCCTCACGGGGCGGCTACGACGCCCGTCAAGAGATTGAGGAGGCCGCGGCGGAAGAAGTCGACCACCGCGGCGACAACGACGGCTTCCCCGCCTTCTCACCTCGACTTCGCAACTTGCTCCTCCCCGACAAGTTCAAGCCTTTGGGAATCACCAAGTACGACGCGAGCGGACCCCATCCGGTGGCTCGGGTGCTACGCCCTCTCCATTGAGAATGCCGGGGGGCAACAACGACACCAAGTGCCTCTACTTCCCCTTCGCCCGGACCAAGCTCCACTCACATGGCTCGAGCTCGGTGGACAAGCCCTCGATTGACAAGTGGGACCGGTGGAAGGAGCAAGCTTCACCGGAAGAACTTCGCGCGGCGCCATGGGCCGATTGGGTACTCGCATGGACCCGGCCATGGTCAAGCGAGAACAAGGCGAGACCCTCCGCAAGTACATGCGCCGTTTCTTCGACAAGCGCTCTACCGTGGTCGACATCACCGACAAGGAGGTCATCGACCTCTTCCAAGACGACCTCTACCAATGCCGCACCTTTGAAGACTTCGGTCGTCGCCGCCCCAAGTCCATCCCCCACCTCAAGGACATGATCACGTCCCGGGCGGATGAAGAAGACAAGGCCAACGACAAGTACGACGCCATCCGTGGCAAGAACAAGCGAGAACCGGGGCGGCGGCGGCAACAACGGGAATCAAGGCGGTCGCAACAACAACAACAACAACTACACGGGTCCCACCGCAAGCGCAAACCGGACAACACTCGTCGCGGCTATCCAGCCACCGCGAAGGAGAACTCAAAGAAGAACTCCGGCGGCTTCAAAGACCCGTTGAAGGAGAAGTGCCCGTGGCATCTGAACGACAACCACACCACCGAGCAGTGCTACCAGCTCAGGCATGCACTCAAGGGTACTCCAGAGCCACCGCACCCTCACGACAAAAAGGGCAAGAAGAAGAACGACGGAGATAACAACGACTTCCAGGAACCCGACAAGACCGTCAACGTCCTCTTCGGCGGACTACCCAGCAGGCGGGAGCAAAAGGCTACCCGTCGAGAAGTCATGAGCATTGAACCAGCGGTCCCGACCCCACTCAGGTGGTCGGAGGTACCCATTACCTTCTCCCGCGCGGATCAATGGACCAGCTTCTCCGAACCAGGACGGTTCCCCCTCGTCCTGAAGCCAGTGGTCGCGGGCTCCAAGCTCAACAAGGTCCTCATCGACGGTGGAAGCGGGCTCAACGTCCTTTTCACCAAGACCTTGAAGAAGATGAAGCTCGACATCACCCACATGCTCACCAAGAGCAACACGCCCTTCTACGGCATTGTCCCCGTAACGCGGCTATCCCACTGGGCTTAGTGGTCCTACCAGTTACCTTCGGGGAATCTCGAGACAACTACCATACCGAGTACATCAAGTTCGAGGTCGTGGACTTCGAGACTTCCTACCACGGCATCCTTGGCGTACCGGCCATTGCCAAGTTCATGGCGGTGCCCCACTACACCTACTTGGTACTCAAGATGCCAAGCCCGGCGGGTGTACTCTCTCTCCAAGGGGACTTGAAGATCTCCCACGACCGCGACACGAAGCCGTGGAGATCGCCTACGAATCAAGTACCCAACACGATGATGGAGGTCTACGCTCGCGTCGAAGAAGCTTTCTACAAGCGAACTCGACATCCCGAGAAGTCCGACCGCGCCAACAAGCCTCGGCCACCCGAGGAGGTTCTTGTCAAGACGATCGACCTCGTAACGGGCGACCCCGACAAGACCACCACCATCGGGGCCGGCCTCGACCCCAAATAGGAAGACGCGCTCATCAACTTCCTCCGTGCTAACCGCGACATCTTCGCGTGGAAGCCCGACGGACATGCCGGGAGTGCCCCGGGGAGTTGATCGAGCACTGCCTCAACGTCGATCCTAAGGCCACCCCCAAGCGACAACACCTCCGACGCTTTGCCGACGACAGACGGGACGCCATCAAGAAGGAACTCGCCAAACTACTCGCGGCTGGCTTCATCAGAGAAGTCTTCCATCTTGAGTGGCTCGCCAACCCAGTCCTCGTCCGCAAGAAGAACTCGAACGAGTGGAGGATGTGCGTCGACTACACCGACCTCAACAAGCACTGCCCCAAGGACCCCTTCGGGTTGCCGCGGATTGATCAAGTCATCGACTCCACGGCGGGCGCGACCTGCTCTCGCTTCCTCGACTCGCTACTCCGGTACCACCGCATCGCGATCAAGGAAGAAGACCAGAGAAGACCGTGTTCATCACATCATTTGGCGCGTATCGCTACACGACCATGTCCTTCGGGTTGAAGAACGCCGCGCCACCTACCAACGAGCTATCCGGGCCCGCTTCAAGAGTCAACTCAACAAGAACGTCGAAGCCTACGTGGATGACGTGGTCGTCAAGACCCGAAACTCGAGTACCCTCATCGACGACCTTGAAGAGACTTTCACGTCTCTCGCGCGAGTACCACCGGAAGCTCAACCCGAACAAGTGCGTCTTCGGCGTACCTTCGGGCAAACTACTCGGCTTCATCATCGGCCAGCGCCGGCATCGAAGCCAACCCCGAGAAGATCTCCACCATCACCAAGCATGAAAGCTTCTACGTGCATCAAAGATGTCCGTAAGGCGTTCGGGTGCATGGCGGTACGGAAACGATTTATCTCGAAGCTTGGAGAATGGGGGCTCCCCTTCTTCAAACTACTCAAGCACCGAGGAGAAGTTCGTGTGGACTCCGTAGGCGGATCAAGCCCTTGCCCAGCTCCAAGGACTTCCTATCGAAGCCGCCGGTCCTCACGGCTCCTCGCAAGGGTGAGCGATTCTTTGCTCTACCTCGCCGCGACTACTCACATGGTCGCATCGCCATCATCGTTGAGCGGCGGGAAGACGGCCACGCCTACCCGGGCCGGCGCCCGGTCTACTTCATCGACGGCGAGGTCCTATCGAGTCCAAGGCACGCTATCGGCCGTACGAAGCTCTGTACGCAGTACTCATCACCTCGCGAAAGCTACGACACTACTTCCCGGAGTACTCGATCACCGTCATCACCGACTACCCGCTCGGTGACATCTCGCGAACCAATATGCTACTGGAAGAATCTCCAAGTGGGCAGTCGAGCTCGGCGCCCTCACCATCGACTTCAAGCCACGCACAGCCATCAAGTTGCAGGCGCTAGTCGACTTCATGGCGGAGTGGCGGGAGAACCAGTTACCTACTCCAACCGTGCGACCGAGCATTGGGTGATGTACTTTGACGGCTCACACAACCTCGAGGGCGCGAGGTGCGGGTACTCCCCGATCTCTCCAACGGCGAACAACTCAAGTACGTCCTGCAGATCTTCTGGAAGGTCTCAAACAACGAAGCCGAGTACGAAGCTCTCCTACATGGGCTCCGCCTCGCGGCCCTTTGGGCATCAAGCGGCTACTAGTCTACGGCGACTCCGCAGTGGTCATCAACCAAGTCAACAAATCCCGGGACCGCAACAAGGAGAACATGGACACCTACCGCCTAGAAGTCCGCAAGCTCGAGAACAAGTTCTACGGTCTCGAGTTCCACCACATCGTCCGCGACAACAACGTTGCAGCGGACGTCCTCTCGAAGCTTGGATCTACCCGCGCTCAAGTACCAGCGAGTGTCTTCGTTCACGAGCTTCATGCGCCATCCATCCCGGAGCCGGCGCCACCGACCACTGTCCCAGCGCACCCACCGCCGTGGACAGAGGTCATGATGATCGACGTGGACCGGAGGCAACCCTTCATCGACTACCTCGGCCCCCCCCGAGCAGAAGGTTCCCTCCGACAAAACTCGACCGAGCGGCTTATCCGCCGCGCCAAGTCCTACGTCCTCGTCGGAGACAAGCTTTATAAGCGGGGCGCATCTTCGGGAGTACTCATGAAGTGCGTCCCTCGGCAAGAAGGCAAGGACATCTTGGAGGAGATCCACAAGGGCGTCGCGGCAACCACGCGTCTTCACGCACGGCCGGTCGGCAAGGCCTTCCGGCGAGCTTTCTCGGCCCACGGCCACGGGGCGACGCCGAAGAACTCGTCGAAGGTGCCAAGGATGCCGCAGCTTCACCAAGCGAGAACACGTCCCGGCCTACAAGCTAGTCACCATACCGCCAACCTGGCCCTTCGCTTGCTGGGGGCTCGACATGATTGGGCCACCGCCCAACCGCGCCGGGGTGGTTTCAACGAGTATTGGTGGCCATTGACAAGTTCACCAAGTGAATCGAGGTCAAGCCGCTCACATGCCCCAAGGGCGACGAGTACTCGACTTCTGGATGAACTCGTGCATCGCTACGGACTACCCCACCGCATCATCACAGACCTGGGCTCCAACTTCAACAATCACCGCTTCCGGGAGTACTGCGAGAACAGCGGGATCGACGTCCGATATGTCTCAGTCGCCCATCCTAGGGCCAACGTACAAGTCGAGCGCGCCAACGGATGGTGCTCGACGCTCTCAAGAAGCGGCTACACGATGCTGCTAACTCCAAAGGAGGCAAGTGGATCAAGGAACTACCCAACGCACTCTGGGGGCTACGTACTCAGCCCTCCAAGCCAACGGGGCAATCCCCTTACTTCCTGGTCTACGGCTCCGAAGCAATCCTCCCTGCCGATGTCATATGGAACTCACCAGCAGTGGAGCATTACGACGAAGGCGTCTCGAAGACGACGACGAGTTGACATTGACAGCCTCGAAGAAGCTCGCTGCGCTGCCCTCGTCCAATCAGCAAGGTACCGGAGGGTATCCGACGCTATCACGATCGCAATGTCAAGGAACACTCCTTCAACGTTGGTGATCTCGTCCTTCGTTGTATCCCGAACACGTAAGGACTACACAAGCTCGCCTCCCCATGGGAAGGTCCCTTCACCGTGGCAAAGGTGGCCGGGCCGGGCTCCTACCGCCTCCAGACACTTGAAGGCGAAGACATCAACAACTCGTGGAACGTCGACCGGCTCCGTCGGTTCTACGCCTAGTCTACGCGACTACTCCGGGTTCAAGTCTACACGACTACATCAACACCCCTCTGCCGTAAGCGGCCTCCGGGTCTCGGCTCCGGGCCTCCGGACTACTCCTCTCTAGGATCCGGCCCCGCACGGCTACCTACGGATCTCGGGCCGCGACGAGCGACAAAGGACTCTAGCGGTGGTCTACTAAGAGACCACGTACTCCAAGATCCGGCCTACACGGCTACTTACGGATCTCTTTGTTGTAAGCGGCTACTCGCCCAAGCACCACTTAGGCGTAAGCGGCCTCCGGTCCGTGCGACTACTCTGTAACAACGGCCACGGCCATCCAGGTGTACTTCTTCGGTAATAAAGTTTGCTTGATCATCAACTTCTTTCTCGTCTACTTCCCTCAACGGGACTATCGTCGAGTACGACTACTCGCACCAACTCCACGATGGGGCTCCGCACTCTAAGATCGCGACTACGAGTACTCATTGAAAGAACTTTCTTTTCATTAACACTTGAACAATTACATTGCAAATGTTTTTGTACACATACTACCGTGCGCTAACTACTACGGGGCTACCGGAGGTTAAGCTTCTCGGCAACTTTGCTCCGCAATGGGCGCCATCTGCTCCCAGCGGCTCCGCGTCTTGCTCATACGTACAATTGGCGGCTACCCCGCCAACGACTACTTCCACCGGCGCCTTTGGGAAGTAAGACTTCATGAAGGCCGCACTTGCTTCGGGATCGACCTCGCCGGATGCTTAACATAAGTCGCCCGGCCCGGCCGGGGGCTTCCCCGAGGTGATCCACGAGCGGCGCGATCTTGGGGCCGCCGGGTGTGGCACCAAGAGCCTTGCGATCGGAAGCGCGGCTTCCTCAAGTTCCTTCGAACTGGGCCCCGCGGCGCCTCACAATCTTCGTTCGCCTTCCGCAACGATTTGTAGCAAGTTGACGAGATCACGATCGAAGCAATCCGAAGCTCCATGTGCTTGTCGCACTCGAAGGCAAGTTCCTTATAGTCAAGCTCAAGTACACGGCGGGCCTCCCCGCTCCCGTAAAAGAGGTTCTTCATATCCGCCTCTGAGATCCTCAACTGCTCCACCCGGGTCTCAAGCTCTGCAAAACAACAAGGCGCAGCGGGTTAGACTACCTCTCGACCTCCAACGACTACTCAACAAGTCAAGCACTGTACCTTTGTTCTTGTTGCGGAGTGTCTTGTTCTTCCGCACCAATTCGTTGCTCTTTGCGTGCATATCCTGGATATCATTGTGGTACTTGGCAAAGGCGGCGTCGAGCTTGGACTGCATGGCGGCCGCATGCTTCCGCGACTTCAAGAGCTGATCTTCAAGCGCTTCAGCCCGGAGCACCGTGTCGCCGAAGCCTTGCAGCATGCTTGACTTCTCCCGGGACCTCTCCACGACGTCCTGCAAAGACAACACATGTCACACGAGTACTCAACAACAGAGGATTGACTACTCAGAAGTTAAGATTACCTACCTTCATCCATTGCTCAGCCTGGCGGACCGCCTCCAGGTGCCTGGCCACCGTCACCGGGTCGACCGGGTCGTCACCGCGCCAGCCTCCACCCCGCCACGACTACTCGCGGCGGCCTCAGTCATCGGCTCGGGGGAGCCGACAACCACCTCTAGAGCAACCTCCGGCGGCACGGCGGCCTCCTCTCCTCCGTTCGCCGCGGCGGCTTCCTCGCCGACCTCCTCCATCGGCTCGGGGGCTCCCTCGCCAGCCTCCAAGACTCGTGGTGTCAACTCTCCGCATGGGCACCACCGCGAGGGATGTCACTCCCTTCGGCCTCGGCGCTCGTCAAGAAGAAGACAAGTGCATCAGCAACCACGACTACTCTATGGGGAATATTAAAGCCTCAACCAGTACTTACCTTCGACCACACCGGCCTCGGCAACGAAGCTCCGGCCGTGGCGCTTCGACTCCACTTGAGGGGCGAGGAAGTGGACTCCTCGGCGGGCGGCACGGCTTCTTCATCCGCCACCGTCGTGGAGAGCTCATCTCCCTCCCAGGATAGATCTGTTGATTTCCTGCAGAAGTACATGATTGGTTGTCAATCAAGCTCGACTACTACACCAAGTACTACTCGGGAAGGCTTAGCACTTACGAGGCTTGACCGACTATCGTCACGGTCGGGGCGCCCGAAGATGCCGGCAATGTCTACCAGTCCACCCTCGGCGGGCGCTTCCTCTTGCGCCTCGACGGTCACCGCCTCTTCGCAGCGGCGATGGCCGGCGTAGTACCCTCCTCGCGCTCCTGCGGCCACCACCTCTTCGGTAGCGGTGGCTACATGCTTCGTGCTCCCTTGAGGGGCGGGGGGCCGGCACTCCGGTTGCGCCAATAACTCATCAACGGTGGGGGGCGCGGGCTATGACTCCCGGCGGACTCCCCCCACTATGTCCCACTCGCCTTCGTCGCCCGATCGGCGGGCTCCGTTGGCGGCACCTCCTGCAAGCAATGGAAGCTCGGTCATCGGCAAACGAACTCGATAGATGGGTACTCGACTACTCTACTCAAGACGACTTGCCTCTTGAGGCGTGGTCTCGCAGACCTTCGGCTTCTTCGTCACCCGCTTGCGGGCGGGGGTTGCGCGGCTTCCGTGGCGGCGCGGCCGAGCTAGCCTCCCGTGCTGGCCGGCGGATCTGTACGAGGGCGACGTGAGGTAGGCCCGGCGGGGCCGAACCTCGACCGCACCGGAAGCGGTCTCCGCGCGTCTCCTCGTCGTCGTCTTCGTCGGACGTGTCCTCCATAATGACAAGTGTCATCTCCTTCGCCGATCTCTCGCCGCTCCATGGCCTTGGCTTTTCCCTCCTTCGGGATCTCGACTCCGTGAGGGGGCGGCCGCGGCTCGGAGACGAACTTCTTCAAGTCGTCCTGCAAGACACAAGACATCAGCGCGACTACTCACAAGCAATGACTACTCAACTAGGGGGTACATCTACTTACCTCCTTTGGCGGGCGCGCGGCGGAGTACTCTTAGACCGGGCACGCCGTGTACGGTGGCATGTCCTTGAAGATGCGCGTCATCCTATCAATGATGTCGTCGTCGTTGACTTCACCTCCAGGCATCCGCGACGTGTCGTCGTCGCCGGTGTACTCGAAGCCCAGGGTGTTGCGGGCCATCAGAGGCTGCACCCTGCGCTTCATGAAGCTGAAGGCCACATGTTCGGTCCTCAGCCCGGCTTCTTTAAGCGCCGTGAAGGCCACATGCTCGTCCCTCACCCCTCTCCCCGCATCGTGGGCTCCGTGTTCCACCAGTCCCGGTGTCCGGGCTGCTTCCCGCTCGGCTTCGGCAAGCCGAGATGGTGGTTCGTGATGTAGAACCACCTCGCCTTCCAATCTCGGTTGGAGTCGATGAGCTTGTACGAGAGGTACTGCTCGGCAGCGTCCTCCCGCATCCGGATGCCCGCTCCTCCAACTACTCGCGGGTTGCGGCGGCTCGGCCGTGGCTTCACCCGAAGAACTTCCGGAACGAGATCCGGTGGTGCTTGATCCCCCGAGAACGCCTCGCGAAGTGAATGAAGACAGGCGGTATGGAATATACCATTGGGGGTTGAGATTGACGTACTCGACACCGTAGTACCCCGTAAGACCTTTGAAGAAGTCGCTTGCCGGTAGTGCGAGTCCGCGCTCCGCGAAGCGCACGAACATTGGAATCTCGTCCTCGCTCTTCTCCATGGGGTACGGGTCCCCGGCGGCGGCCCTCCAACTGTCCATCTCCTTTTCACGGATGAATCCGCTGTTGAGGAGAGCCGAAGATCCTCGGTCTTCGTCTTCGACTTTTTCCACTCGCGGCTCGGATCCGGCTGCGGTGGAGACATCGGTGGCACCGCTCCCCGTGGCAGCCACGACGGCCTCTTCGCGGCCCCTCTTCTTCCCGACGGTCTTCGTAGACTTGGACGGCGAAGGCTTCATTCTCCAAGTACACGGCGTCTTCACGCGCATTCGCTCGGGGGCTACTCGGCGGCTGCGGGTGGCGGCACGCTTGGATCTCTTGCGGCGGCGGCGTGCGCTAGAAGTGAATCCGGCCCGGATCTATTTGAAATGGCTACAACGACGATGGGTGGAAAACCCTAAGGGTTTTGGCTTCTATTTATAAGTCTAAACGGCCCTCCAACGGCTATATGGATAAGTCCGCGCTCGGCTGACTCGGCGGCCGCGCGTGACTCTTCGTATTCTACTAGTCGACGCGCCTCACCTCGGGGGCTCGGCTACTTCTACTCGACTACCCGGGGAAGCGACAACACTCGGGAGCATCTCGGGACACATTCTACAAGATGATCCTTCAATTCGAGAGGAAGTACTCGACTCAAGGCTCGGGGGCTCCGTGCCACGTGTCCTTCGGTTTTTCTCTCAGCATTTTCGGGATATTCTTGCCAAGACTTCGAGATGGACCCTCGGCTAGAGCCTACGGCTCAACCTAAGGCTCGGGGGCTACTCCATATGGAGTGCGATTTTTCAATCGCACTTCCATATCACCGCGGCTTCAAGACAAGGCGGGCATTTTTGAAGACCTTCGAGGGCGGCGCTCGAGGACGATTGGGACTACTCGAGAAGACTTCGGGATTGCTCAAACATCGGCTAGAGTACATTCCGGCCTCGGGATGCTTTGACTACTCTTGAGGACGTTTGACTTGTAGTACTCGGGGACGCTTGAGGACTACTCGTTAAGGTCGTCAAGATTACTTGAAGCTATCCTTCTCGACTACAAAGTACTCGGGGGCTTGTCGTATGGACCTCCCCGGGCCCACTACCTCGGTGGGTACCGGGACCGACTACTCGGTGGGCCCCCGGACTACCCGGCTTGCGCTACACGGCACTCGATGGCGTGGAGCACAAGGACAACGAAGGAGAAGTACTCGGTTAGGAAGGTGTACATGTCCCGCACTTTATAGAAGACTCCTAGACGTACTCAACTAGTACTCTCTCCCTACTACGACTTGTAACCCCGCCTCCCGGACTATATAAGGCGAGGCATGGACCCTTCTCTAGCATCCAATTTCATGCAATCCAATCTCACGGTGCACTATTACACCATCTTGTAATCGTGCCCAATCAATCCCGAGCTACGCGACATACGGGACGTAGGGTATTACGCACCTCG
>OX387244.1:239204869-239387887 GCA_947561735.1 Cenchrus americanus | reverse complement strand
CTATGGTCGATGCCAAGCAACAAATGACACAAGGATTATCCCGGTTCCCGCCGAGGGGGCCGTACGTCCAAAGCCGGCGGCGTGCTCGCGGCACTATATTGCTCGGACCGGGTGCTTGTAGTGGGCAAGTACAAGCAAGGTGGGAGAAGAAGCGTGGCTTCCAAGTCCCCGGTGAGTGGCCGGAGATGTTATGGGAGAATAAGAGAGTGAGTGCACAATGCGCCGAGTTCCTCCGGATTCGTCCCCCCGCGGCTGGGGGCTCGCTTCCCCTTTTATAGGCCAAGGGGGCGGCGAGTTACATGCACGCCGCGCTGCCTAGCTACGTGAGGGAGCACGTCGCGCTATGGTGTAGAGTGGGCGGCCGTCCGATCGATCTTCGCTGCGATCCGGCCATGATGGCCTACCTTGTACCCGAACACGAGGGCGGTTCGAGGGTAGGAGGCGGCGCATGGCGATGGCGTTCTCTCGGTAGGCTTCGAGGGAGGTGCTCGATGATGCCCGGACGGGTACAGGAGCGGGCGAACGGCGTTCCTTCCCAATGAGCTCGCGGTGGCGGAGTGGTTGCTGCAGTGCTCGGGCGTGCGCTCGCGGAGTCGAGCGTGCGCCCGCATGCGTGGGCACGGCGGCCGCGCCGTTACAACGGCCGGGATGGCCGCCCACCGGCCTAGCGCCCCTTACCTAACCCGCAAGGTCACGGGAAAGTGGAATCGCGGGTGCGCCGGCCCCCTTTCGAGGGTCGGGCGCGTTAGCCGTACGGGCCGGCGTGCGCACGGTGTCACGGGACCGACACCGGCCGTACCGCACGGTCCATCCCACGCGGGCGGGGATGGGCTCCTTCCCTGGGGAGTTGGTGCGGCGGCACGGGGCGTGAGCCCCGGCGCATGATGGCGCCGTCCCGTGGCGTCGGTGGCGTTAAATGCCCAAGTACGGGCCGGCGCACGCGTGCGGGGCGCCCGTGAGCGTGGCGGGCCCCCGCCGAGGGTGGAGCGAACCCTCGAGCGAGGCGAGGCCTCGCTCGAGGGGGAGCGCCCCTCGAGCGGGGCGGGACCGCTCGAGGGAGAGGGTCGCCCCTCGAGCGGGGCGGAACCCGTTCGAGGAGGGAGCGCACCCTCGGGGGGGGGGGGCGGCGGGCGGAGCCCCGCTCGAGGGGTCTCGTGGTCGGGCTTATCTTGGCGGGGCCTCCGAAGTCCCCGCCGCATGGGCCACGTCCCGCATGGTTAGTTCCCCGCATGGTTAGGCCTAGTTCATTTGATGCGGGAATTTAAGTGAGGGTTCCCCCCATCGTTTGAGGGGACCCCTAGGGCGGTCCCCGACGCAGCCCCCGAGCATCCGCGGGTTTGCCATCGAGGCTCCCGCGTATGCCGGAACCTACCGATAGGACGTTCTTCCCTCCTTGTTTGCGAACGCTTTCCGTGGGGCCGCGCTAGCGGACCCGCGGGTCTAGCCCTCGAAGCCCTCCGCAGAGTGTGGGCTCTCCCCGGCAGGGGTTAACCGCGAGCAATTCGGTCGAAAGGCGTGGCACATATGCCAACCGGCTTCGGCGGTGTTTCGCCCGGCATCGGGGGTGCACGCTCCCCCGTCACCGTCTCCGGCGGGTGCAATTCCAAGGAGGTGTAGCCGTGCGTCAAGCCCCCGAGCCTTGGCCCGTTCGAGGCGATCGGGTCGAGCCTCGACGACTTGTTTTTTATCG
Source organism: Cenchrus americanus (assembly GCA_947561735.1). Lineage (NCBI taxonomy): Eukaryota > Viridiplantae > Streptophyta > Magnoliopsida > Poales > Poaceae > Cenchrus > Cenchrus americanus. The sequence goes on along the minus strand of OX387244.1, from coordinate 239,386,197 downwards.
CGCCCTCGCCGTCCCTCCGCGGGTCGGGAGGTGAGGTTTCCACGACTCCCATCGAGCGGGTCGCGAATCGCGGATTCCTCTTCGAGCCGCTAGCGGGTAGTTCAGGTGGACGTCCATGCCCCGTTCGATAAGGGTAGGCCGCGCGGTCCGAGACACGTCCATGGAAGCGCTTGCGTGGGTTTGCTAGGTGGGGCTCGGTCCCATTCGCTAGGGACCGAGGGCGCGGAAGCTCTCCCTCGGTGGGATCCCCCGCCAGCCGCCCTCGCCGGCTCTCGAACACGACATGTGGGGCACCCTCGAGCCGACGGGCTCGAGGTACGGCTCGAATGCGCGTGCCCTCGTCGTCCCTAACTCGAGATCCGGGGCGCCCGTTCGAACCCGTCGAGGGTCGCTCGAACCCCCGATCGCAAGGCCGTGCGGGGCCGTGCATGGGCAGCCCCGTCTTTTCACGTTTGCGGCCGTCGAGGGTCCGGGCGTACCGGGCCCTCGAGGTGCTTGTTGGCGGCGTGGCGCGGGACGAGTGCTTTCGGTGTCGCTCTATTTCAAGCGTGACCCGGGCGATCCTCTTACGCGCGTGCCTCTCTTTTGTGGGGGTTGACGTCGTCTCGAGTTGGGGGTCATGCCGCTCGAGGGTCCCACGTGGCATGGGTGCCGCGGTGGCCCGCTCTACGTCGAGCAGTCCCGGCGACCTTCTCACGCCGATATCCCATCGAGGGTCGCCTTGTTTCGAGTTGAGGGTCATGCCGCTCGAGGGCTTCACGTGGCATGGGTGCCCGCGGCCGCTCGCTCTACACCGAGCAGTCCCGGCGACCTTCTCACGCCGTCACCCATCGAGGGTCACCTTTGTCTCGAGCCGAGGATTCGCCTCGCTCGAGGGCTCTCCTTGCTTGGCAAGGGGCCCGGCATTTAATTGCCCTGCGCGGGCGTGGCCGCGGGTTTTGCAGCGCAGGGCGCGCCTTTAGGCGCGGCGCGCCGCGCGCGCGCGTAGTGGGCGACGTGGCCGGCGGACGTGACGGTTTTGCCCTCGGCCGCCGCCGGTCTTGCCGTAACGATGACCCGCCCGCAATGTTAGAGTTGCCGCAGCCGTGGTGGGGCCCGCCCGTCGACGCGATGGAAAGATTCCCGCAGCTATCGTTGGCGAGGCGTGCGCTCCGAGAACTCGCCGTTGCCTATAAACTCGCGGTGAGGAAGGGACGGTGGTTTTTTACCTTGGTTCCTCACCGTTCTCCGCCCTCCGTCCCTTCGCCTTCGTTCTTGCTCTCGCCACCGCGCGGTTTCGTTGCTTAGAGCTTTTCTTCTCGCTTCCTTGTCCCTCCGCCCCCGCGCTCGTTCGTCCTTCCTTATGGCGCCGCCGCCCTTCCGATCCGGGTCCCGGGAGCCGTACGCTTGGGAGAGGTCGACCGTGACCCGCTCGCCCGGGCGAGCCGGTCGCCGCCGGCCGCCCGTCGCCCAATGAAGAAGGGCGCCCGGCGGAGTGGATCGTGCCGCCGGCGACGCATCTTGAGCCCAACCCGCCGGAGGGATACGTTGTGAGCTTCCTCCGCTACCACGAGCGCGGCTTCAATGCGCCGGCGAGCACGTTCATGCGGGCGTTGTGCTACCACTATGGAGTGGAGCTGCACAATTTCGCCCCCAACGCTATCTCGCGCAGCGGCCACGTTCGTGGGCGTCTGCGAAGGGTACCTGGGGATCCCAGTCAATTGGGAGCTCTGGGTACACCTCTTCCGTGGGGAGCTCATTACGCAGCCCCACGACGGAGCCGAGGACCCGCCGCGCGGTGCGTGCGCGCCGCGGGATGTCGCTGGCCGTGCGGGGGCAGCTCAAGAACTCCTACATCCCCCGCACCATGACGACGAACAACGCCGGGCCGGGAGCGGGGATGGTTTTACCTCGCGCAACGCCGAGCCCGGCCTCCCCCCTACACCGGGCCGGTGTTCAAGAATAGGCCGGACTCCCCGGGGCTACGGGCCGCCCACGGCCAATCATCGGGCGCGCAAGAGTCCGTCCTTCGCGCCCGCAGCGCCGGCGAAGGAGGGGCTCAACGCGATGGGCGTCCTCGCCTTCCTCCACCACCGCGGATCGTGCCGTTGATGGAGAGGCCCCTCCCGCATCTTCGAGATGACGGAGGCGGCCAACCCCCGTCGACCCGGCGAGGTCGCGGATGCTCCCCGACGCCGCCGGAGCGGCCGTACGCGCTCACCCGGCGCGGAGTGCCGTCGACACCCGGACGCCACCGCCGCGGGTCGGACCCCGTGGGATATCGAGATGCTCCCCACGGCCCGCCGGTGAGTAGAGTCCCCGATTTTGCCTCCATCCTTGGTCTTGTTTTTGACTTTCGACGTGCCATTGTTACTCTTGCGTGCACCGGTGCGGCTCAACGCCGCCAAGTCCGTTCCGCCAACCCCCGACTCCCGTGCGCTCGGCCGGGCGGCGCAGCCGGGAGCAAGCAGAGCGGGCGGCGCGTGTGCGGGGAACACGCAAGCGGCGCCAAGCGCGCCGCGACGCGCGGGCCGCGGGGCACCGGCGGCGGGAGGAGCCGGGGCTCTCCTCCCCCGACATCGAGGAGCCCTCGCCCCTCGGACCGGGGACGAGGAGGAAGAGTCCGAGGGGGAGGGCCCCTCGCACAGGTGGCAGCCGCGCGCCCCCGCCGCCGGATCTCGCGCCGGCGCCGGGGTGGATTTGCCCGGGGCGGGCGCGCCGGCCGCCCGCCGCCGTGCGCTCATCGTCGGGGGCGGCACGCGCGCGCGGAGGTGCCGGCGCGCGCCGCGGAGGCGCGCGCGGCGCACGTGCCGCGCGCGCGCGTCAAGCGTGCCCGCGCGTGGCGGGAGCGCGTCCGCGCGCGCGACGTCCCTCGTCGAGGGGCGCGCCGGGCGCGCGCGCGCGCGGGGCAGCGTGCCCCCGCGCGCGGTGGCGGCGGCGTCGGGCGTGCCTACGCGTGAGGTGGGCGTGCCCGCACGGCGGCGGCGCCGTCGTGGGGCGCCGCGGCGGCGCGGCCCCCGCGCCGGCCTCGTCGGAGGCCTCGAGGAAAAGGAAGCGGGCCTTTTCCTCCGCGAGGTAAGGAATCTGTTCTTCCTTTGCTTGGCCTTAATTTGCTTGGTTATTAGACGCTCTAATCCTCCGTTCGCGTTTCCGCAGGCGGTGCCCACCGTCCCTCCTCTTGCACCGGCCAAGGTGCCGAGGGACGGATGCGTCGATCCCCACCCGGCGGCGTTCGTCGAGGGGGTCGCGCCCAGGACGCGCGCGGCGGCGGCACGAGCGCGCAAGCGCCCGGCCGGGGCTTCGAGGCCCCGGCCGGTGGATCGAACCCGCCGCGCCGCCGCCCGAGGGTCGCCGGGGGCGGCCGGCGCCGGCCGCCACGGAGGCGCGGGCGCGCGCCGGCGGCCACGGTGGAGGTGGCCGCCCGCGGTGGCGCCACCGGCGGAGGAGGCAGCAGCGGGCGCAACTCGCGAGAGCGCCCGCGGACGTGGCGGCGCGGACGGAGGTGGCGGCAACGGCGCCACAACGGGCGCCCGCGGCCGCGGAGGCGCGGGGAGGCGCCGGGCCGGAGGCGGAGCGAGCGGCTCCGCCGCCGGCGGTCCCCGTGCGGAGGTGGTGGAGCTCTCGGATGACTCCTCGCCGCCCGGGTGGAACCGGGGGCCGCCCGGCCCACGAACTCTCCCCGAGCCCCAGAGAGGGCCCCGTGAGGCGTCACGAGGGTCGCATGATAGTGGGGGCCGAGGGCACGACGCCGAGGCCTCGTCCTCCCACGCCGGCCGCCCGCGCCGGGGTGGGGGGACCGTGGAGGATCCTCCGGCGTTCGCCGACGCCCGAGAGGGAGCGAGAGCTCGGGGCGAGCTCCGAGCCACGGCGCCACGCTCAACCGCGCGTTGAACGAGGCGCTGCGGGTTCACGCGGGCCCGGCCTGGATCGTCTTCCAGGTGAGCCACGGGTTGCTCTTCTTCTTTCTCTTTTCGCTTTCGCGCGCTGTATTCAAGACTTGGCGCTGACGAGGCTCGATGTGTGGATGCCAGGAGCTTGAGCGCCGCGCCCGCGAGAAGTACAGCGCGTTCGACCAGGTGAACGCCGAGGCCCGCCAGCTCCGGGAGCGATGCAGCGCTTTCGACGCGCTTGCGGAGGCTCTTAGGACGCCGGACAGCTGGCTGGTCTACCGGGCGATGGCGTGGTGCGATGTGCTCCCCGAGAGCTCAGGGCAGGACGCGGCGCGTGACTCGAGTCTCGGCGGATCCGCGCGGCCCTCGTCGATCGTGACGAGGCGCCGTGGAATGCGTGCGAGGACTCGGGAGAAGACGCGGACGCCGGCCGCCACCCGGGAGGCGGAGGTGGCCACCGCCGCGCCGAGGCCCGGGAGCTCCGCACGTCGCTCGAGGGAGCGCAGCGCGGCGCAGCCGCCGGCCGAGGCGGGCGCGCGGGCGGGGAGCAGCCGCGCCAAGGAGGCCGATGACCCGAAGGCCGCCCTCGACGCCAAGGCCGCGGCTCTCGTCGCCGCCGAGGGGCGGCTCCGGCAGAGCGCATCGCCCGCCGGGGGGCCGAGGGGCGGCTCCAGCAGAGCAAGCTGCCCTTGGCAACGCCCGCGGGACGGCGCCGGGAGCGGGGAGCGCGTCGCTCGCGAGGCGGCGGAGAAATCGCCGGAGGAGCGGAACGCCGCATTCTCTCGAGGTTGAGGATGAGGCGTTGACGCTCGCTGCGCATCGGCAACGCCGCCCAAGAGATGGCCCCTCGTCGAGCAAGGCGAGACCGTCCGGGGCCTCGAGGCGGCGCTTGAGTCCGTGCGCCACGACCTCGAGCCGGGGAGGAGACAAATCGAAGGTAAGCTATTGTCCGATCCCGCTCGTTAGTTTTTGCTTTTAGAGGGTTCGTCTTCCCCTTTTTCGGTTTCTTGTCGCCTTGTCGCTTCCAGCTTGCGCACCGCCCCGGGGCACGCCGCCGGGCGGGCCGAGGCCCTGCAAGCCTCCTACAACTCCTCCGAGCAGAGGCCGCAGAGCCGCGGGACGCGGCCCTCGAGACCTCGTCGCGTCGTCGAGGAAGGCGATGCCCGGGCCGGCAGCTCGCCGGCCGCCGTCTACGCGCCCTCGGTGGCCACGTCACGGGGCGGGTGCGCCGGCGTTGCACCTGGGCGTGCAGAAGGCCCTCGGAGTGGTGCGATCCCACTACGAGGTCAACCTCGAGGCGGTGGCGGAAGGCTACATCGTGCCCGTGGGCGTCGAGGACGAGGTGGCCATGGAGCGTGCGGACGCGCTTGCTGCTGACGCCGCCGAGTCGCTTGCCGAGGCCTTCGAAGAGTTCCTCTTCCCGGACGCCGCTGACGCTGCCGCTCCACCCGCCTGAAATCACCTGGGCGCTAGGCCCGTTTTTTTGTTTGTGTGTATCAGAACTCTGGCCTCGTGGCCTCTTGTAAATAAACAAGTAGTTTCATGAACATGGTCGGCTTGTAAATGAAATCGCTTGCTTATTGCGCTTTTTGCTTCTTCTTCTCCCCGAGTAGATTCTAGTTAGGGAAGTCCGCCTTTCGGGAGGGGCCCGCCGGGTTGGAGGCGAGAGAGACGGGCCATAGCCACGCGGCGTAGGCCGTCTCTCGGCTCGCGCGCTCCTTCCGCCGTGCCGCCTACGCCCTGTTCGAATCGTGGCTCGTGGTTGAAGTAGGAGACAAACTTAGCGCGTGTTATTACGTTTTTTGCGCGAAAAAATGGGACCATTTGGGGGGGGTGCCCCCCCGCAGTAGCCCCCGAGGGTAACTTGGGTTTCAGGGGAAAGCCGAGTTGCCCTTTTATTATACTTGGAGTATTTACATAGGTGACACCAACTGGGGCGTTGGCCGTACGTTTTTACAACGGAAAATACTTGGAAATCCTAGCTAAGGGTAGAAGCGACGTAGCCGTTGGATGTTCCAAGCGTTGGTGAGTTCTTCGCCGTCCTCGTTGGCAAGCTTGTACGTGCCCGGTTTGAGCACCTTCACCACGACGTAGGGTCCCTCCCATGGGGGCGATAGCTTGTGGCGCCCTCGGTTGTCTTGGCGTAGCCTTAGGACCGTGTCCCCCTCGCCGAAATCCCTTCGACGTATCTTGCGTGCTTGGTAGCGCCGTAGGGGACCGTTGATACCTTGCGGAGTGCATCAACGCCACGAGGCGTACTTCGTCTAGCCGATCCAAAGCGAGTCCTCGCGGGCTCGCCGGTTAGCGTCCTCGTTGTAGCCTCGAACCTTGGGCGACCCGTATTCCGCATCCGTGGGGAGGACGGCCTCCGCGCCATGGACTAGGAAAAACCGGGGGTGAACCCGTGGCTCGCTGGGGTAGTCCTTAGGCTCCACACGACCGCCGGCAGTTCTTGGAGCCATTTTCGGCCGCATTTGTTGAGTCGGTCGAAAGTCCCGGGTTTGAGGCCCCGTAGGATCATGCCGTTGGCACGTTCCACTTGGCCGTTAGTCCGTGGGTGCGCCACGCCTGCCCAATCCACTCGGATGTGGAACTTGTCGCAGAACTCCAAGAACTTCCGCCCGTGAACCGGGACCCGTTGTCCGTGATGATGGAGTTTGGCACTCCAAAGCGGTAGACGATGTCGGTGAAGAACGTGACCGCCTGCTCAGCCCTCAAATTCGTAATGGGGCGCACCTCCACCCACTTGGAGAACTTGTCAATTGCAACCAGAGCAGGTGGGTGAAGCCCCCGGCGCCTTCCGCAGGGGCCCGACGATGTCCAACCCCCACACAACCGAACGGCCACGTTACGGGGATTGTTTGCAGAGCGTGAGCTGGCAAGTTGGTTTTGCGGGCGTAGAACTGGCACCCTTCGCAAGTGCGCACGATTTCGTTGGCGTCTGCGACCGCGGTAGGCCAGTAGAAGCCTTGGCGGAACGCGTTGCCGACGAGGGTGCGCGGCGCGGCGTGGTGGCCACAGATCCCCGCGTGGATGTCCCGTAGGAGCTCGCGCCCCTCGGGAATGGGTATGCATCGCTGGAGGATGCCCGACGCGGCGCGCTTGTACGGCCTCACCGTCGTCCGCGGGTGAACGACTTGGCCATCCTGGCGATGCGCCTGGCTGCGGCCCGGTCTGCGGGGAGCTCCCCTCGAGCAATCCAGGCGATGTACTTCTCCCGCCGTCCGCCGGGCGGGAGCCGGCTCGATGTCCATCGCGACGCCTTCGTGGGAGCCGTACCCCTCGAGAAGGGAGAGCACGTACGCCTCGTTCGAGGGGTCCTCTTCCATGGGTTCCGCACCCGCTGGATTCGAGGGAGCCCCCGAGGGTCCGCTGTCGCTCGAGGGGTAGGGCTCGAAGGTGACCGATGGCTGCGCGATGTCGCGCGCGAAAACGTTCGGGGGAACGGTGATCCGCCCGGACGCGATCTTGGCAAGTTCGTCCGCCCTCCTCGTTGTACCGGCGGGGTACATGATTGAGCTCGATGCCGTAGAATTTGTCTTCGAGGGCCCGCACGGCCTTGCAGTAGGCCTCCATCTTGTCGTCGTGGCAGCTCGCGTTCTTCATGACTTGGTCGATCACGAGCTGCGAATCCCCTCGCACGTCGAGGCGCTTGATGCCCAACTCAATGGCGATTTTGAGGCCGCATAGGAGGGCCTCGTATTCCGCCATATTGTTGGACGCGGGGAAGTGGAGGCGCACTGCGTAGCGCATGTGCTCCCCGAGGGGTGACACGAAGAGCAGGCCCGCACCCGCTCCCCGTCTTCATCACCGAGCCGTCGAAGAATCGCAGTCCAAAGACTCGCTTGAATTTGAGGCGGCGGCGTTGTATGTCCGTCCACTCGCCGACGAAGTCGGCTAAGATTTGCGATTTGATGGCCTTGCGCGGAGCATAGGCGAGCGTCTCGCCCATCAACTCCACGGACCACTTGGCAACCCCCCGCCCGCCGCGTCGGGGGTTGCGAATGATCTCTCCTAGCGGGAAGGAAGAGACCACCGTGAATCGGGTGGGCCTCGAAGTAGTGGCGGAGCTTGCGCCGCGCGAGGACCACCGCGTACAACAGCTTCTGGACCTGAGGGTAGCGCGTCTTTGTGTCCGACAGGACTTCGCTGATGTAATAGATCGGCCCTCTCGCACGGGCAGGCATGCCCTTCCTCCGTGCGCTCCACGACGATCACGGCGCTGACCACCTGGGTGGTTGCGGCCACGTAGAGTTGGAGGGGTTCGCCGTCTCGTGGCGGCGTAAGGATTGGGGCGTGCGTCAGAGATGCTTTTAGCTTGTCGAGCGCTTCCTGGGCCTCGGCGGTCCAAGAGAAGCGCTCGTGCTTCTTGAGCAGCCGGTAGAGGGGCAGGCCCTTCTCACCGAGCCTCGAGACGAAGCGGCTCAGGGCGGCAAGGCACCCCAACACCTTCTGCACCCCTTTGAGGTCCCGAATTGGACCCATTCGCTCGAGGGCCGCGACCTTTTCAGGGTTGGCCTCGATTCCCCGCTGGGAGACGATGTATCCCAGGAGCATGCCCCGCGGCACTCCAAAGACACATTTTTCGGGGTTGAGCTTGACCCCGTTGGCCCGCAGGCAACTGAATGCGATGCCAAGATCGCTGACCAGGTCGTCCGCCTTCCTGGTTTTGACGACGATGTCGTCTACGTAAGCCTCGACCGTTCGCCCGATATGGTCCCCAAAAACGTGCTGCATGCAGCGCTGATATGTTGCGCCCGCGTTTCTGAGGCCAAAAGGCATCGTGACGTAACAAAACGTCCCGAACGGTGTGATGAACGAAGTCGCGAGCTGGTCGGACTCCTTCATTTTTATTTGATGATATCCCGAATAGGCATCAAGGAAACAGAGTAGTTCACACCCAGCAGTGGAATCAACGATCTGATCTATGCGTGGTAAAGGAAAGGGAACTTTTGGACATGCTTTATTGAGACTGGTGTAGTCAATACACATCCTCCACTTCCCATTTTTCTTTTTTACAAGCACAGGATTAGCCAACCATGTCGGGTGGAACACTTCCTTGATGAATCCGGCCTCGAGGAGCTTCCGCAGCTCCACTCCGATCGCCCGTCGCCGTTCCTCGTCGAAGCGGCGCAGCCGCTGCTGAACAGCGCGAGCGTTAGGCAGGATATCAAGGGAGTGCTCGGCGACCTCCCTCGGGATGCCTGGCATGTCCGAGGGGCTCCACGCAAAAACGTCGGCGTTGGCGCGGAGGAAGTCGACGAGCACTGCTTCCTATTTAGGATCGAGGGTCGAGCTGACCCTCAAAGCCTTGCCCTCGGGGGCCGACGGGTCGAGGGGGACCCCTTTGGTTTGCTCGGCGGCCTCGAACGTGCCGACGTGCTTGGTGGCGGAGCTGAGGTCGTCATTGACCATCTTCTCCAGTGTGTTTACCAGCGCTTCATCCAGCCGCTAGCGCCTCCGCATGCTCCACGCACTCGACATCGCGCCGAATGCATGCTCGATCGACGACCCGACGGTGATGACGCCGTTTGGACCCGCATCTTCATCTTCGTGTACGTGTAGTTGGGAACCGCCATGAACTTGGCATAGCATGGTCGCTCGAGGATGGCGTGGTAGGCCCCTTTGAATCCCACCACTTCGAATGTGAGGGTTTCCTTGCGGGAAATTCTTGGGGGTCCCGAACCGGACGGGCGGATCGATCCGCCCGAGGGGTTGAACCTCGCTTTCCAGGGCGCGATGCCGTGAAACGGCTTTGGCCGGGCCGCACCGGTCCGGCCCAATCCCCATTAGGCGCAATGTATGCGCGAAGAGGATATTGAGGCTACCGCTCCGTCCATAAGGACCTTCGAAAACCGGGCGTTCCCAATGATGGGATCGACCACCGGGGGGGTACCGGCCCGGTTCGGGATGCGGTTTGGGTGATCGTCCCGGCTAAAGGTGATGGCATCCTTCGACCGCTTGAGAAAGGCCGGAGGTGCCCTCTCCGCGGCGAGGACTTCGTGCCGCTCCTTCTTGCGCCGCCGGGTTGACATGTCAACGGTGGGTCCCCCAAAAATGAGGAACACATTTTCGACAGCAGGGAAGCCACCTACGTCGCCGTCGCCCCCATCCTTCTTGGCCTCTCGCCTCCTTCGCGGCGGCACGGCCGTAGAACTTCTTGAGCATATCGCATCGCTCAAGAGTGTGATTCACGGGGGTCTTGTGGTAGGGGCATGGCTTCTTCATCATGTCATCGAACACCCCCGGCCACGAGGGGCCGGTACGAGGGCCCCGTCGGGCCGGGTCACCGCCGAGGGCCTCGGCGTTGCCGCCGTTGCGCCCCGCTCGCGCGCCCGCGGCGCGGCTTCTTCCCCCCTTCTTGCCCCGCTTGTCGTTGCGGCGCGGCTCCTTGGACCCGCCGCCCTCCGCGGCGTGTCCTCGGAGCGCTTGCCCTTCTTGCCATCGAAAATTGCCCCCACGGCCTCCTCTCCGGAGGCGAAGCTGGTGGCAATGTCGAATAGCTCGTTCGAGTCCGTGGGCGGGGCTGCGTCCCGCTCGCGCACAAGGTCCCGCACGTGGTGCCCTCGAGGAACGCGTGCACGATCTCGGATTGTGCCACGCTGGGGAGCTCTGTGCAACGCTTGGAGAAGCGCCGTATGAAGTCCCGCAGCGACTCGCCTGGCTTCTGCGTGCAGGAGCGCAGATCCCAGGAGTTCCCGGGGCGCACGTATGTTCCCTGGAAGTTGCCCACGAAGGTGTGGACTAGGTCGTCCCAGTTGTGGATCCGGGCCGGCGGGCAAATGCTCGAGCCATGTCCGGCCGCGTCGCCCGGATGCGAGGGGGCAAGTTGCGGATGATTACTTCGTCGTTGGTGGCCCCCGCCCACCGACAGTGCCGGGCGGTAGTCGTTTAGCCGACACGAGGGTCCGTCTCCCCGTTGTATTTGATGATCGTCGAGGGTTGACGGAAGCGCCGGGGGAACGCCGCCGTGCGGATCTCCCGGCCGAACACGCGGGTGCCCGGGGCTCCGGCGTTGGGGAGCGATCCTCACCGCCGTCGTAGCGTCCACCCCTTCGAGGGTGGTAGCCCCCCGGCCGCTCGCGCGTCCGCCTTGCCGGTGCGCCCCGGCGTTGATGACGTTGCGGGCGTCACCATCCGGCGCCGCGTGTGTCGAGGAGCCGTTCCTTGGCCGGCGTGCGTCCCCGGTCGGACAGGTCGTCCCGCATGCACCGAGGGTTCGCCCCCTGGTGCCGGATCATCACCCCGCGCGTCCCCCCCGTTGACGGATGCGTGAGGCCGAGCTCTCGCCCGCCGGACGGCCGCTTGCTCAAGGAGGGTCTGCACCTCGCGGTGCATTTCTCGAGCCTCGGGGGTCGAGGGTGCCGGCATGGCGCGCAGCAGTGTTGCGGCGGCGATGAGCTTTTGGCTCGCTCGCGGTGGGGTATCCGCGTTGTCGACGTTGGGGACGGGGTTGAGGCGGTCGCGTACTTGTCGGCCTAGCCCCGCGCGCGTTCGCCGCGCGCGGAGGCCTCTCCCCGCCATCGAGGCGCGGAGTAGCCGCACGGTCCGCACTCCTCCGCTAGCTTGGCCTCGAGCTCGCGAGCTTGGGCCGCCCCGCGCGTCGACGTCGGCCCCGGCGGGGAGCACTCGGTCCCGCGGCCGGGCGCGTGGCAACCCCCGGGGCCGGCGTGACCTCCCCATCTCCGGCGCGCCGCCGCACCGGCGGCGTTGGCCGGTCGTTGGTGATGACGGCGCAAAGCATTCCCGCGTGGGGTCGTAGCTCCCGTCGGCCGGAGTCGTCGGAGCGGCCGAACCGCAGGTCCGTGGCGTCGAGGAAGCGCCCGAACGCGACCGGGTCCGCAGACACCGGAGAAGTCCCACTCCGCGTACCCATGACGGTTGGCGGGTGGCATCGTGTCGACGGAGCCCGGGGACGACTCGTCCGCCGCCGGAGTGCGGGATCCCCCGGCGACGAGGACGTGCCGACCGGGCGGAACCCCGCGCATCGTCGTGTTGACGTTGGCGTTGTAGGCCGTAGTGGCGCCACGCAGCCCGATGGGGACGCGTGGTCCGAGATCGCGCGCGGTCCCGCCGGGGCGGTGACGGCCCGTCGTGACGGTGGGCGCACCGCGCCGGGCGGCGCGCGCTCGCCCGCCGCCGCTCGGACCGCGCTGACGCGAGCGCGCCCGCAGCGGCGACGGCGTCGCGGCGTCGACGGACCCGCGCATCCGTGCCCCGCAGTGCCTCGCGCCGGTGTCGTGCGTGCGGCGGAGACCGGAGCGGACCTCGGCCTCCCCGTCGCGCGCGTAGCTCCCTCACGGTTGGTGAGGCGCATGAGATAGCCATTCCCCGTGGCCCGGAAGTTCAAGTCCCCGAAGCGGATCTCGAGCCCGGCCGGAAGGGGGTCTGAGCTACCCATGTTGTAGCGGGTGCTACGGTACTCGGTGGCGAATCACCATGGAGGGAGTCAGCGAAATGACCTTAGGCGCTCGGATGCCCCACGGTGGGCGCCAACTGTCGGTGTGGAATATGGTCCCGACACTAACCAGTAGATAGCGCCTAAGTTTATCCCTCTATGGTCGATGCCAAGCAACAAATGACACAAGGATTATCCCGGTTCCGCCGAGGGGGCCGTACGTCCCGGCAGTGGCGTGCTCGCGGCACTATATTGCTCGGAAGACCGGGGGTGCTTGTAGTGGGGCAAGTACAAGCAAGGTGGGAGAAGAAGCGTGGCTTCCAAGTCCCCGGTGAGTGGCCGGAGATGTTATGGGAGAATAAGAGAGTGAGTGCACAATGCGCCGAGTTCCTCCGGATTCGTCCCCCGCGGCTGGGGGCTCGCTTCCCCTTTTATAGGCCAAGGGGGCGGCGAGTTACATGCACGCCGCGCTGCCTAGCTACGTGAGGGAGCACGTCGCGCTATGGTGTAGAGTGGGCGGCCGTCCGATCGATCTTCGCTGCGATCCGGCCATGATGGCCTACCTTGTACCCGAACAAAGGGCGGTTCGAGGGTAGGAGGCGGCAGATGGCGATGGCGTTCTCTCGGTAGGCTTCGAGGGGAGGTGCCGATGATGGTCCGGGACGGGGCACGGGGAGCGGGCGAACGGCGTTCCTTCCCAATGAGCTCGCGGTGGCGGAGTGGTTGCTGCAAAGTGCTCGGGCGTGCGCCGCGGAGTCGGGCGTGCGCCCGCATGCGTGGGCACGGCGGCCGCGCGCGCGCGGGCCGGGATGGCCGCCCACCGGCCTAGCGCCCCTTACCTAACCCGCAAGGTCACGGGAAAGTGGAATCGCGGGGTGCGCCCCGCCCCCTTTCGAGGGTCGGGCGCGTTAGCCGCGTACGGGGCGGCGTGCGCACGGTGTCACGGGACCGACACCGCCGTACCGCACGTCCATCCCACGGGGGCGGGGATGGGCTCCTTCCCCGGGGAGTTGGTGCGGCGGCACCGGGCGTGAGCCCCGGCGCATGATGGCGCCGTCCCGTGGCGTCGGGGCGTTAAATGCCCGGGTACGGGGCCGGCGCACGCGTGCGGGGCGCCCGTGAGCGTGGCGGGCCCCGGCCGAGGGTGGAGCGAACCCTCGAGCGAGGCGAGGCCCCGCTCGAGGGGGAGCGGGCCCTCGAGCGGGGCGGGACCGCTCGAGGGAAGGGTCGCCCCTCGAACGGGGCGGAACCCGTTCGAGGAGGAGCGCACCCTCGGGCGGGGCGGAGCCCGCTCGAGGGGTCTCGTGGTCGGGCTTATCTTGGCGGGGCCTCCGAAGTCCCGCCGCATGGGCCACGTCCCGCATGGTTAGTTCCCTGCATGGTTAGGCCTAGTTCATTTGATGCAGGAATTTAAGTGAGGGTTCCCCCATCGTTTGAGGGGACCCCTAGGGCGGTCCCCGACAAGAAAGAACACCCACGCATACCGAGAATAGTCATCCACCACAACAAGGACATACCACTTCCCACCCGCATCGCACACGAGGCGGGCCAACAAGGTCCATATGGAGCAGCCTCGCATGGACGCTCGCTCATCACATCGGTGAGAGGCGGGTGAGAAGAGGCCACCATCTTGGCATGCCTACACGGAGCACAAACCAACTCTTTCTCAAGCTTCAACCGTGGCAATCCTCGGACCAAATTGAGTTTACTCAAGCGAGACAAAAGGTCAAAGCTCAAGTGACCCAACTTCCTATGCCATTTCCACAACTCACTCGAAGAACCGCCCAAGAAACAACACTCCACACCCGAAGACCGAGAAAAATCAGCACGAAACACCCGACCCTCGGGAACGACCATACAAACAAGGTCCCCTCGAGAGTCCACAATTCGAGAACCACCGGCCGAAACAACACCTCAAAACCCTCATCCAACAACCGAGACACGGTAAAGCAAATTGTACCCCGCCGATTGAACAAGAGCAACACGCCTCGAGTGATCTTGTCACTCACTTTTATCTCACCTTCGAAAGCACACGCCCACGCCCATTGTCCCCAAAAAGTGATGTACCTCTTCGTCACCACCGGGACGAGACTTGAGAACCACCCCCTGTCTCCGGTCATATGCCTCGAACAACCGGAGTCAATCAACCAAATGTTCTTCAAGTCTCCCACCTGAAAATCAAAAATAGGCACGTGAGCGAGCAAACGACTCAAAGATCGGGGTTAGTACCAAAGGAGGAAAACCAATGCCGAGCCATTTGCTCGAAAGTGGGATTAGCACCAACCAAAGCATCTCTCCTACCAAAGCTACCTCCACGAACACCACCACGGTAACCACCCCGAGGGAACCACCCCTCTCTCGCCCGGAGGAGGACCAAAACCACACAAGAAAGCCCGTTGTTGACGGTGAAAATCCGTCAACCTAGCCATGAGTTTACCTTCGGTGTTGGCATGAATTTTATACCTTATCCATTGGTACTAACCCCCGTGGTATAACAAGTTCACATGTGCATGTCGTTTTTGGAGTTTAATGTTTATGCGGGGATTTAGTGTTGAATGCAAGACTTTCGGGGTAAGTTCATCAAGCACCTCATGACAAGACTTTGAAGCCCCGAACAAGTCATGCAATGAAGTAAAATTAACTCCAAGAAGCCGGGGACTTGATCCGAGAAGACGACATACTCCGGGGACCCGACCGAGAAAAGTGTCGAATCTTCCAAGACAAGGAGTTGAGTCCAATTCGGAGAGAAACCGACGACATGGACCCGTATGCGAAGGGGGAAGCATCCGAGAAGCAAGGGAACCGACCTCGGGCAAAGGAGCCCGCGGGGCCGGGCCTAAATGGGCCCAGGCCGGCCGGCCCGGTCCGGTCGGCCCGTGCCCATTTAGGGCCCAAATGCGTCGTCCTTTGCCCTAGCCGCTAATCGGGCTATTTATAGTCCCCCGACCGAGAGCCACGCGAACCGAAGTCGTATTCCGCCGCCGAGGAGAAGAGAAGCTTGAGGGACACCAACTTGAAGATGAGGGTCGTGCTAGTTGTCTAGGGTTTCCCCGGCCGACGTGGGAACCTTGCATGGAAGACCACGTCGGAGCTCGGAGCGAGGATCAAGATCGAGGGAGGGCCCGGTGGTGATCTTGTTCATGTAATCATTCATGGTGAAGTTTGTAAGTGAATCCGATTTCTAGCGATTAAGTGCCTTCTCGATGATTTTGATTTCTTCTTGGTTTTGCTTCTTCTACGATCTAGTCTATAGCTAGATTACATAGGGTGCTCTTGTAGCCGCGGTGGCTAGAGGTGCATACCGGACCGGCCAAGTGATTTCAACTTGTTCTATCGAACTCGCCCTAGGCTCCCCGCATGAATAGGGATACGTTGTGACAGAACGGGGGTCTCGAAAGGCGGATGTTTTCGGAGTCGGATGGGAAGGCCACGATTTAAAGATGCTTTTAATGAGATTCGCTTTTCTATCTTCATCTATCTTGTTTGGAGCTACAACATAAGCATGATCTAGATTCTCTAGATTGGTTATCTCTTGCTTTCTCTTGTTACCTCTTTAGTAGATTAGATTAGATTCGTTTTCTTTATGAGTTAGTAGATTAGATGCAACTTGTCTTCATTAGATAGCTTTACCTTGCTTTACTAGATTGAATCCTTGCGTTGCACATTGTTCCACGGATTCGATACCTTGGGTTCACCACTCGAGGGAAGAAGGGTCCCTTGACTACGACGGGAGACTTGTCCGCTTGCAAGTCACAAACGAACTTTGATACAACTATTAACCGTCAACAAGCCCCTTTTTCTGGCGCCGTTGCCGGGGAGCAAGCAATCAAGATCCGATCTAGTATCGCTTATCTTTCAGTTTTTCTTTTGATTTTCTTTTGCATCTCTTATGTTTGATCATCCTCAAAAGAAAAAAAAAGAGTCAATCTAATCTAGTTTTGATTAACCCTAATTTTTCTTTTGTTAGATTTTTGTTTTATCACTAACCCTAACCGGAGATGGTTGGCTACCTCTCCAAGAAACCCAAAACCTTTTTGTGGATGATCCAGGAAAACTTTACAGGCAAAGGTGACGTGCAACACAAGCTCGAAGGACCATCAAAATCTCCAAGGGAATCACCACCTCCAAGTCCAAAGGAAGATCAACCTCAACCACGGAGCGCGAGATCAAGCTATGCACCCCGGCATTGTTGATCTACCTATCATAAACCTTCAAGACGCCGGGAGGCCGTTCAAGATCAAAGTCTCAACTATCCGCATGACGATTGCGAGAGCCGAATGCATACGAGCCGGATTCCTTGAGTGGCATATCGGTTTACTTAAGAGGAGGATGGAGAAGATGGAGATGGAGAAAGAAGCTCAACACCTAAAGGCTGCCAAGGCAAGATCCACATGCAAGGAGCGTGAAGTGTTCATCGTGATAAAGATGCTAGACGCAAGTGGGACAACTTGCCGGGACAACCGATTGGTGACAAAGAAGAATATCCGAGACAACTCCAAGGTCCCAAGACGGCGAAAGGCTACTCAAACTCATTCGGGAGAGATGAAGGATCACACTAGAGACCATGAAGATCACGACCGAAGGACCGGAGTTCGAGATGCCGAGCCACAAGGAAGATGTTGCATCCGTCAAGACCAAAGGACAAAGCCGCCACCGTGAAGACCAAAAAAATCGACTAAGCCAAAGTGGGTACCCAAGATTGCAACGTCCGCAAAGAGCGTTGATCCGGAGTAATCAAGTGAAGAAGTCTAGCCATGGACTATAAACGAAGCGCTAGGCGGGAGGCAACCCGTTTCGTCGAGTCAAGAATAAGCTACGGGAGGACAACCCGATTCCAGGTTTTTCAAGTCTTTTTAAATTTAATTCAGTTCTGAATTTTACTACGCAAAACCTTAGACTTAGAATGGTTGAACAATATTAGAGACATAATTCTTGGTTGAACATGTTGCTTGATCATAAACCCTTTACATGAACCATCCTATGTGATTGTTTGCTTCTTTTTCGAGAAACCACAACCAAAAAAAAAAAAATTTCAGAACCAAACTCAACCTTTCATCCTCTTTATGATGTTGTGGTTGACTTGTTTTTCATGCTAAAAACACACGAGTAGAGCCACGACTTGTATCTAGATGTTGTTTAAATTTCAGCATGTGGTAGGACTCGCGTGAACCTAGAAACTTGATTTTTGGTTGGTTCAAACATCCATATCCTTGGTTTCTCTAAGATTAGAATTTTTCTAAGCCTCACTTAATTTTATTTCATTCAAAATCTCTCTCATCTAATCAAAATTAGGACCTAAACCTATGCCCCCGTGATCAAGCCGGGAAAAGCTTACTCTCAACCAATGAAGGCAAACTATACCGGTGAGACCGAAATCGACGTAAAAATAAAATATTTTCGACTTGCATTTGTTTTTAATGGTTTAAAAACTTCTCTAAAATTATGTTCGAGCTCTTGCATGGCTCTGAAAAATATTTTAAATTTCGAATTAGAGGAGTGCTTAACCTTAAACACACCTTAATGGAGGCAGTCTAGTAATCATGCATGCACCATTGGATTCCCTTTCATCAACTTTCACCAATTCCACACGCAAAGGACAAGCATGGTGGGCAGCAAGCATCAACTTTTTAGGAATTTCATGGTGGCATGTGAAGCAAGTGGAGCTAGGGAGCATGGACATGACCCAAAACATGAAGCATCAAGTGGAAGGACCAATAGTGGACGAGAGCGTTTGGGCGGTGCAACTCGTGGAGCACGCGGGCAGGAAAGTTGCAGAGGTGAAATGATCGTGCCGGAAGAAAGACGAGACGGGGAGGAGCACCGAGGCCGGCCTCACGTACATAAGGAGCCCCCCCGGCTCCCGTTTTTTTGCAGCAAGCTTCCCTCTCCTTCCTTTGTTTGTGTGTTCAAGTTTGTGTGCTCAAAACCTCCGTAGACATAGCCAACCTTCCCAAGCTTGATAGCTCAAAAAAAAAAATCCACATCCTTAATCCACTCAAAGTCCGGACTCCAAAATAATATTTGTGTACCTTGTTGCCGGGTGAAAACCCCGGATATATATTTGTGAGGGAGAGTGCTGCAATCAAGGAAGAAAACTACAAGTCTTTTCACCGAAGAAGAAGGGATCATCGTCGTCTAAGCCATCATCGACAACCTCTTCGAGGAGGCGCTCGGTTTCCGAGCATCCTCGGAGTATGGAGGAGGACACGGCACCGCCGAGGAGGAATCACACTCTTCTCCTTGGTGGCATGAGGGCCACACAAAACTCGTTTATTAGGTTTTCCAAACTTCAATAACGTATGGAGGAGCCGCTCGTCCAACCTCGCCGCTTGACACGATCATCCGCTCCACCTCCATGTGCTCCGCGGTATTCCGAGGGGTATGTCATCATGACGGAGGAGGAGAAGAAGCTCGCTCGTCTTAAGTAGAGGCTTGTAGAGAACGTCGACATCGACGACCAAGCTCTCCACATATTGGGTTTCACACGGGACACCGGTGCAATTCTCTAGCGGAGTGTCGGCAAACACCCACAAGAAATTCGCCTAGGAAATTTTCATGACCATGGCGCATAACCTTGATGAAGGAGTGCCGAGTCTCTCATTCCGTTGGAGGGAGCCCACAAGAGGAGAAGAAGGAAGACACCGTCGGAAGGGTAACCTTGATCGGTGATGCTATTTCTAGCACTTTGATGGGGTAATCTCCTTTCATCCATGGGTTGCGGTCGATCTTGAGATGTAATCACACTTTGTTGGATTATCTATCTATCATCTTGTGCTGAAAATACTTTAATGCTTAAGGCTAGCAACCATGCCGTAAAGGGAGTAAGGGCTCCATCGCTTCCTTGGACCCATTCAACACAATCCCCGATAGATCGATTGGTTTTCATGTTCGAAACGATTGCATGTCTAGTATCGTAGACCCATGGGCGAGTGTCTCCTATTTTCAAAAGGGAGCTCCGAAACAAGTATGTGCATGAAGGCACATGGGAAGGTTTTTGGAGTATGATCACGGGAAGAGACCATCAACGAAGAAATACTATCCGGAACCCCATCATCCAAGTGTGTCACTTTAGTGCAAGTGGATTTTTGGGGAGAATAAGAGAGACATAGATAACCAACACGGAGTTGAATTGGATTTACTCGCAGCCAATCAACCCTACTCACCTATGATCAACCGGTGGTGTTGTGAGCAACATCGGATTCGGGAGATCGGGTTGTTACCTCTCCATGTTGACTATCTCTTTAAAACCGGGTATTGCAAGGAACCCAAATCATCTCCTACCCGGGACTTCCCTAGGAATATATGAAGAAAGGAAAATATAAGAGTGAAGATGAGAGAGGAGGCTTACAAGTGGCCTAGGTGAATTTGCCCTTCCGGATTGAAGATTAAGACTTTTCTTGAGGGGAAGAAGATCGGTTAGAGGAAGGACTTCTTGTGCCGGCGAAGAAAAATAAAGGAGAAGAATTATAGGAGAAGGATCTTCTATGGCCCAAGAATAAGGTGCACAACAAAATTATGTCCCACCATTGGGAGGAACCCGGCGCCGCCGAGTTACTACGGTGGTGTACCAATGCAAGCATGGGGGAGGGGTGCAGCCATACCCCCACCATTTTTGCGGTGCCCAACGTAGCCTTTGCGGAGCCATTTGCACACCTTCCTCGACCACAACAAAATGGAGCCACCATTGGAGGATACGCTGCAAGGAACATGCAAATTATTGCAGCCATCCAAACCAATGCAAACCAAATGGGTGAAGGAAATGCAAACGTCGCTTATGTGCTTGGACACCTTCACCTAGCACCATCAGACAATTCATAGGAGTAGTGGTGCATTCCTATTACAAGTAAGGGTACAACAACCAAGACTTTCAATATCAACCACCGGCGGAAGATTAGAGAGAGGAGGAGCTTTAGTTATCTTTCCTTTACCCCCTTTTCTTTAATTTTCAGCTCGTTTGCGCCTATGTTTGCGTAGTGTTTTCAGTTTTGCTTTAATTTTCAGTTTTTAGTTTAATTTTCAGCATGTATCTTAGTTTTTATTTTCATCATGAATAATGTCACCACCAAGTTTTTACTTTTGGTAAAGTTACAAAGTTTGTGCCATGATGATATATGATTATAATTGCCGCTTTGTTTATCTTTGTAATTGATTTATGCATGTTTAACCTAGTGCTCTCTTAAAAATACAAATCTGAAATTATCTAAATGCTAGCTCAATCTTCAGCGGAGGTTATGATTAAAATAAAGACCCATAGTGTTTTATGTGCTCTCAAGTTATGAATAGATTGAAGATGTCTTTTATGTTCAAAAATATCGCTAACCTTGTCATAAATATCACTTGTGTGTTGCTCAACCTATCCAAAGCCTTATATATATTTGAGTGCATAAACCTTAGTGCACAAGATTTATTTTTGAGTGAGTTTTTGCAGGCCATGATTTCTCCGGCCCGAGACTAAGAAGCCGGTCATTCCGTTTTTGCGTATCTATCTTTTTGCTAGCCTTTTATCCGTGCATTGTGTATCCCCGCATCGGTGATCCCACAAACTTCGCCGGATATCCACCTTTAAACCAAATATCATCTTTTTGTGATTACCTCCTTGACCACAACCTATCGTTGAGAATGGATCATCAATTCAAGGAAGATCGCAAGACGGTGCCAACGTTGAAGATTTCAAGTATCTCTCCAAGGAAAAATATCTCCGGTACCTACCTTATTTTTCGCCTCTTTGCTCGAGGACGAGCAACGTCTAAGCATGGGGGAGGAGGTAGGTACGGTGCAGTCTTAGAGTTCAAAAGGGAGTATTTTAAAAAAATATATATAATGATGAAAGAGATGTATAGGGTTGGGTAAAAAAAAAAATCCAGTGATATTCATGACTTTCAAGGTATAAAAAATCAAAACTTCGTTGTGAAAGTCATGGGCTGAATATATGACGAAAAAAATGATGAAAGAAAGAAAGAAAAGAATATAAGAAAAAAATATATTTGTGCGTAAAGTGGACTCCCCGGTTCTCTAAGAGTGCATTCAAGGCTTCAAGATAAAAAGATCCATTCTCAATTTTCCAACCATGTGCAATCCGATAACGAGGACTTTCTTTGTGCCTCGGGATCACTCTTTGCCATTTGCACATGTCCACTCATCTAAAGTGTGTGTATTTTTCTCTTTCCCCGCCTTGATTTAACATTATTTTCCAATGACCTTTTTGACGAGTCTCGGTAAGACCATGAGAAGCTTGTCTTGTTTTGACAACACCTCATTTATAAATTCTTGTTAGGACTAAACTTTCCCAAAAGCTCCATATAAAGCCTACCACATATATATGAGAGGGAAAGGAGTAGAATATATAGGCTTGAGAGACAAGTGAGATGAGAGTTTATGAGCAATACATGAGATGATTTAAATTTGTGAATTTGGTTTAGCTTTTCTTATCTCGTTCTTCATTTCAAAAATTCGAGATCCATTTAAAACTTTGTGAGCATGTTAATACTTGTGGGATAAGCTTAATAAGAATCTACCCTCCGTGGAGATGAAGGCTAGTACATTATGGAACTTTATTGAATTAATATTTTGAGAGCATTATGTTTTCTCATGTATGATCAAATGCAAAGTTTAAACATTGTTTAGCAATGATGACATCCATCGAAGGCTTACTCGAGGACGAGCAAGGTTTAAGCATGGGGGAGATGTTGACGGTGAAAATCCGTCAACCTAGCCATGAGTTTACCTTCGGTGTTGGCATGAATTTTATACCTTATCCATTGGTACTAACCCCCGTGGTATAACAAGTTCACATGTGCATGTCGTTTTTGGAGTTTAATGTTTATGCGGGGATTTAGTGTTGAATGCAAGACTTTCGGGGTAAGTTCATCAAGCACCTCATGACAAGACTTTGAAGCCCCGAACAAGTCATGCAATGAAGTAAAATTAACTCCAAGAAGCCGGGGACTTGATCCGAGAAGACGACATACTCCGGGGACTCGACCGGAAAAGTGCGCGAATCTTCCAAGACAAGGAGTTGAGTCCAATTCGGAGAGAAACCGACGACATGGACCCGTATGCGAAGGGGGGAAGCATCCGGGAAGCAAGGGAACCGACCTCGGGCAAAGGAGCCCGCGGGGCCGGGCCTAAATGGGCCCGGGCCGGCCGGCCCGGGCCCGGTCGGCCCAGGCCCATTTTGGGCCCAAACGCGTCCTCCTTTGCCCTAGCCGCCAATCGGGCTATTTATAGTCCCCTGACCGAGAGCCACGCAGAACCGAAGTCGTATTCCGCCGCCGAGGAGAAGAGAAGCTTGAGGGACACCAACTTGAAGATGAGGGCCGTGCTAGTTGTCTAGGGTTTCCCTGGCCGACGTGGGAACCTTGCATGGAAGACCACGTCGGAGCTCCGGAGCGAGGATCAAGATCGAGGGAGGGCCCGGTGGTGATCTTGTTCATGTAATCATTCATGGTGAAGTTTGTAAGTGAATCCGATTTCTAGCGATTAAGTGCCTTCTCGATGATTTTGATTTCTTCTTGGTTTTGCTTCTTCTACGATCTAGTCTATAGCTAGATTACATAGGGTGCTCTTGTAGCCGCGGTGGCTAGAGGTGCATACCGGACCGGCCAAGTGATTTCAACTTGTTCTATCGAACTCGCCCTAGGCTCCCCGCATGAATAGGGATACGTTGTGACGAACGGGGGTCTCGAAAGGCGGATGTTTTCGGAGTCGGATGGGAAGGCCACGATTTAAAGATGCTTTTAATGAGATTCGCTTTTCTATCTTCATCTATCTTGTTTGGAGCTACAACATAAGCATGATCTAGATTCTCTAGATTGGTTATCTCTTGCTTTCTCTTGTTACCTCTTTAGTAGATTAGATTAGATTCGTTTTCTTTATGAGTTAGTAGATTAGATGCAACTTGTCTTCATTAGATAGCTTTACCTTGCTTTACTAGATTGAATCCTTGCGTTGCACATTGTTCCACGGATTCGATACCTTGGGTTCACCACTCGAGGGAAGAAGGGTCCCTTGACTACGACGGGAGACTTGTCCGCTTGCAAGTCACAAACGAACTTTGATACAACTATTAACCGTCAACACCCGTGGAACGTCCTTCCTCTCCAACTCAACGCCACGACTCCTCCAATCCCCGTATTGAGCACGAGGAGGAGAACGCCTAGCAAACCGACCACCCGCACCCTTTCCGGCCCAACCACCGAACCACGACCACCGAAACAACCCTCGCACCGCACGAGCTCGAAACCCGAACATCCGTCCGTCTGTGCCCGCACCGGTCCGACCGGTGCCCCACACCGGTCCGACGGGGTGTGACTCGGACAAGAAGACCACTTGCAGCCTTCTTCTCTCCCCAAGCCCGAACTGTCCTCACAATCGCCTTGCCCCTGGGCATCTGCATACGAGGCTCAAGTACACCATCGAAAGGGTGGTACTTGTCCTTGTTAGCCCACTCCTTCTTCATTCTCTCCTCTCGCTTCCTCTTGAAGCAAAACTCCTCCTTATGGCCATCTCTCCCACAATAGCCACAATGGAACCTCACAAGCTTAGGCTTTGGCTTGGGATGTGGTCGCTCACTCGGTTTCTCTCCACTCAAACCCTCCACCGGTTTCTCACCACTTGCCTTCTCACTCTCCTTCCCAAAGAACACTTTCCCCGAAGTGCTCACAAACTTGATAGGCTTTTGTAGGTCATTTGTGGGTGTAGGAAACACGGGTGGAGCCGGGGTTGTGTCTAGTCGGTTCCTTAGATGGTTAGGTTTTGGTGGGAAATCATTCTTGTGGTGGGTTTTTGGTGGCTCCGGATATTCTCTCCACTTCCCTCACCAACCTTGTTTGCCCCAAGCCCCTCTCCATCTTGCCTCTTAAAGGCCTCGATCATCATCCTCAACTGAGGCTCGTGACCGGACAACCAACCCATCAACTTCCTCAAATCATCATTCTCATCCTGCAAACGATCAACATAATGTGCAAGCTCCAAATTTTTCAATGCATGCATTTCACAGGTAGAGCAAGATGTAGGCATGGGTTCCTTCAATTTAGCCTCGAGCGAACTAGTGTAAGCATGCATCTCATCAATCTTAGCATGCAAAACGGGGCAAGAAGTGCAAGCACCTAGCAAAGCAGTCTAGACTTAAGCTCACCCACTTCAACCCTAAGCACATCTAGTTCCTCACACTTGGAGGCATGCTTCTCCTTGAACAAAGCAAGATCGGCAAGGAAAATAGAGCAATCAAGACAATCATTCTCATCGAAACAACAGGGCTAGCTTTAAGCGAATCAATCTCAAGCTTGCTATCAAGCACCCGTGTCTCTAGCTCACCCACTCTAGTCCTAGCATCCTCGAGTGAAGCCCTAAGCTCTTTCCTCATTTTCTTGGCCTCTCTAAGCATGTCATCACGGTTATCAAGCAAGGAGCCAAGCCTCTCATTCTCCCGGCGCAAGAAGGGAAGTTCATCACGCACCTCGTCGTCGGACTCGCAGTCCGAGTCGCTCCGTGGGCTCTTCTTGCCGCCGGAGCTCGCCGCCATGGTGCAGAAGCCATCTCTCACGAAGCGCTCGGCCCGCTCGGTGTTCTTGGACGACCTCTTGTTCTTGCGGCGATCTCCCTCGTCTTCGCCGCTCGAGCTCGAGGTGGAGTACGCGGAACTGGAGTCGACGTCGCTCGCTCCAACCATCGCCCGGGCCTTGCCTCGGCCCTCCTTCTTCCTCGATCGTCGCTCGTCCTTGTACTTGTTCTTGTGCTTGCTCTTGTGGTCGCGCCTCGAACGGTACTTGCCATCGTTCATCCTCGGCTTGTGCTTGTAGCTGTCCTTGCTCTCGGCCTTCTCCGGGCAGTCGGCGACGAAGTGTCCCGCTTGCCGCACCGGAAGCGTGTCCTCGTGTTCCTCCTCATGTTCACGCGGTTCTCGTGCGGCCTCTCGAACCGCCTTGTCACCGCCGCCGGCTCGTCCTCTCCAAGGTCATCAAACTCCTCATCCGGCATAGACATCAAAGAGGAAAACGAGAACATCCCGGTGGATGGGTTAGAGTTAGTCTTTCCTTTGGAACCACCAACGAGGGCAAGACTATGGGAATCGGTCGGTCCCTCGAGCTTGGCGGTCATGCCCCTATCCACCTCGGCCCGACTTGAGCTTCGAGAACGAGCTCGTTCACCATCGAGTATCATACCGCTCCGACTCGACTATGGCCTCGAACTTTCCGCCCCATATCGTACGATCCAAGGAGTGTAAGAGCTTGACCGCTCTATCATGATCATCGTACGGGAGCACGTCCACATTGGCCCTCATGTTGTTCACCACCACCGTGAACCTCTCGAAACAAGGCATCGATGGACTCACCGGGGAGATGAGTGAAGTTCTCGTACTCTCTCCGTAGGTCGCATACAACCGTGCTCGAACTCGGGCGTTCCCAACATGAGCCTCCTTCAACACCGCCCAAATCCTACAAGCCAAGTGCTCGGTGTGCACCCGATCGAACTCGGCCGACACAAAGCACGAAACAAGTAGTCGACCGCCTTATTGTTGGCATCGAATCCGTCCCTCGACCCCGGAGCAAGGAAATCCATCGGCTGGACATAGCCCGTGTCCACCGTGACATCCCAAAGCAATCGACCCTTTCCGCGGAGGAACGCACCCATCCGCTTGCTCCACATCCGGTAGTTCTTGCCATCGAAGTGTGGAGGACCCGAACCCCGTTCCCGGTACGCCATCCTTGGATCTTAGACCGGTTAGAGTCAATAAAGACCCGAACCTCGCTTCCGATACCACTTGAAGGACCGATACGGCGAACCGAGAGGGGGGGGAGTGAATGGGAGCCGATAAAAATTCTTCTCGAAGGAGATGAAAACTCCAACAAGACGAACGCGGCTTCCAACACACGTCTCCGACTCACTACCAAGGTTGGTCAAGCCCACGTAGCCACCGGAGTGCCACCGGACCTAGGAACCAACACGCAACCTTCCGACCCGAGAAACGCGGCGGAAAAACCAAACCTCGAGTCTACAGACCCACACGGCGGACCGGTGAGCACCACCGGCCGACCGGTCCCCGCCGGTGAAACCGAGCAACTTTCACTAAGTGGCTCTACACGGGGCCGACCGGTGAGACACACCGGTCGACCGATGGCAAACGAAAGCCCCCAAGGCACCAAACAAGCCAACCGACCATCAAATGGACCCAAACTCGAAACAAGAAGCACCACGGGCCAACAACGAACACACCAAGACGTTCACCCGAGCAAAATCCCACGAGAGGGTTCCACCGGTCGACCGGCCAAGAGCACCGGTCGGACCGGGTGTAGCTCGGGCGGCTCGGGATGAACAAAGACCCGCGGGTCAACTCTCCCAAATCCAAATCTCGATCTCCCGAATCGCTCCACGGACTTGAACAAGACTTTGGGGATATCGGGAGCACCTCATGAGGAGTCCATAGCCAAGTTTAATCCCACCAAATCTCATCCAAAAAGGAGGAATCGAAGAAATCCCGCCGAAAGCACTTCCAACCCAAGAACTCAAGAAACCCCAAATTCGAGCAACTTTTCTCACGGATTTGGGAGGGGGATCACAGCCCAAAGAACCACGAAGGGTTCCCACAAATTTCCCCCACCGAATCACCAAGAGAAAAGCCCCAAAAACACTCCAAAGAAATCACCGGAAGAGGGCTCCGAAAATCACCACCAAAAACAACCGGGAAAACACATCCAAACCTTGAGGAATCACGCCGAATCATCTATACATGAAACAAGGATTCGTACAAGGTCTAGCAAGCCGCCCGATCATCCATCCCTCTCTACAAGATCTCTCCGTGAAGCTCTCTTGCTAGTCCTAAGGAAAACCTAGAGAAAATAGGTAGAAAATAGGAAAACTAATGAGCTAGGGTTCCAAGAGTTGGCTGCCATCCTCTCACCTCTTGGGTTATATAGGCGGCAACCGAATGTCTAAAATGCCCCTCTCTACTAACTAGGGATACAAGCCCCTCAAGGGCGGATATGGAATTCTTGATGTCTTCACCATCGGACGGATGCCCGGCGACCGCACCTCGCGTAGCCTCGACGCAAGCCATGCGATCCCGACGCGTGTCCTCCGCTTCGAAGATTCCGGACCGCGTCGTCGCACATCGGTCGACCGGTGCTCCTCACCGGTCGACCGGTCCCCACCGGTCGAGCCGGCCCCGGTCCGTGCCGCCGCACCTCCGTCTTCGGTTCTCGGTCTTGGCTTTGTGGATCAACCAAGGAACCCGGTGGTTTTACGGTGAACCACCGGAAACCCCGCGAACTCGGTGTAGCCTCCGCCAATCTCCACTCATGACTTGGCTCCCACATAGTCCCGGCTCGACCTTGGTTTTGAGGCTCAACCAAGAAACCGTCCACGACTTCATCTTCTTGTTCATGCCACCATGCGGCCCGCACTTGACCCCCGCCGGCTACGGGTCCCTCGAACAAAGCCTACTTGTCTTCTCCACACCCGGAGGCCTCACCGGCGATGACCTTTCGCGCTTGTTCTTCACCCGCACCAACACGAGTCAAGCCGCAACCCCGCACCTGCAATACTTAGCCAAGAATCGGTCCACACAACGTTGTCAATCACTCATCACACAAGGAAGCGACCATCCACCGGTCCTCGAACCACACATGGTCCTCGAGGCGTTCACCGGGATCATCATCCGGCTCAAGACACCGGAATCCTTCCTCAACCGGAATAACAGAGTCCAACCCAAAACCAATAATCCGGTTGTGTAATATGCGGTAGGCTTGCACAAGTTTAACTTGTGTCTCGGTAAGTGTGGAAAGATTTGTTGTCTATAATTTTGAACCTCCCTTTAAGTGCACCAAAGGCCCTCTCCACCGTCACCCTTAGTGAAGAGTGTCTAAGGTTGAATAGCTCTCTTGCATTGGTGGGTTGGTTTGTGCTTGAAAACTCACTCAAGTGATACCTAACCCCCCCTAAATGGAGGTAAGAAGCCATTTACGCATGAATATTCGACATCTACCAGGTAGTAATGACCTACAATTAGTGGAGGATTAGTGTGCAAGTGTGTAATGTGTCAAAGTGACCATAAGTGCATGTACTAGCTAATGCGATTCTGCCGGGACTGTGAACCCATCATTTCTGGCAATGGCATCAGCCAAAATTAGTGCATCATGGGCCGACCCTTCCCGGCCCGGCTAGAACATAAGTGAACTTTAGATCAAAGTTCACGGCAGCCATAACATTCCGTGTGGGGTTGGACTTCCTACCCCCGAAAGCTTGTTGCATGCGTCTAGGCACCCTTGCCAACACATGTGTGCCATCAATGGCACCAATGCATTTCTACGAGAGATTAACATGAACAGATGAACATGTGTGTCAAACTTAAGGACGGATGTGCATGTGTTTGAATCACATTGATATGACTTTACCTTTAGATAAGGGAACCATCCGTGGTCGCCTACAATCTTAGGGTGTGTGACGGTGCTTGGAGGCTTGATCATGTCGGCCCTTAATTCACCAATGGCAAACAACACCTGGTGGAAGATTCTGCTCACGGTCTCAATGGACCTCCTAAAGAATTGATGAACTACCCTAAACCTCACATTGTGTCCAACCACAAAAACAAACATTGCCACCTGCTCCTCCACGAGACAACCTAATGTCTCGAGAACAAGTTTTCTCGCTCCTAAGAAGGTTGCACAAAGTAAAAAAGGGGACTCTTTTCATGCGTAACATGGCAATGCATTCTATATCATTGTAGTTGTACAACATCTCGAGTGTCCTCTGTCTATGCCTCTCGGCTTCAGTCCTAGGGCCATAAGGAATTGGCTCATGTCTTCTAACACGTCTAAGCCTATTAAGCACAAACGAAACCATTACAACAACCATGGCAGTGCTTGCCTAGCCATCGATCATGTTCGCATTTTCGGCCATCTACAATGCATTCACAAATGTATAAGCAAATTAAGTAGACCCTGGCTGGCCTCTGAATGTAAGTGCAAGCATTCAAAAATCATCAAAAGGCACGGCTGCAACGCAAATATTGCCTCCCAGTGCGCATTGGCTAGTCATCATCGACCATTTATATCGCAAAGGCAAAAACAGTAACAAGATAACTGAAATGAACACTGTAAAAGAGCAATAACAACGATACAAGAACAAATACGTCCAAGATTTATCATCACAAAAGGAAAGAACAACAAACAACACATAGATCTGAGGAAAACATTCAACGGTGTAACGAAAGGGGGGGATGTGGATTTACCTCGGTAAGGCCGGAAGGGGAACGAGAAGGAGGTGGGAAGGAGGTAGCGTATCCGGGACGGGGAAGCACAACGGCCGACGGATCTACGACCAAGAACACCACCTAGCCGGAGAAGAAGAGGAAGAAGACCGCCTCGCCGGGAGTTCGTCGGAGAGCCGCGCCGCCCGGACGCGATCCACGCGGGGGAGACGGATAGGAAGCCCGGGGAACACCACGGCCGCGCCGGCGGCCGGAGCTTACCTCGACGACGAAGCTTCTACGGGAGTGGACCGTGGAGAGGAGGAGAAGAAACCGAGGGAGGGAGGAGGGGTGGTATATGTAGGCCATGGATTTCGCCCGCAAGAAGCGCGCGCGGAAGTTTCACCTTCCCGCGCGATCCCGCCCCCGGCTCCCGTCGTCGCCCAAGATTCGCCCGCGTGCGCGCCGTCGAGCCGTGTCGAGGAGGAACGAGGGGAGGGGGGGGCGTGCGGCGCGAGCCGGAGAGAGAGAGGGAAATGGCCGCCGCGGCCCCGGCCCCGCCTAGGGTTTGCATATCAAACAAAGTGCAAATGGCCCTAGCGGGCCCGGACGACCTTTTTTGGCCCGTATCAAAACGGACCCACCATGGCTGAAAATGTCTAGTCAAAGACAGAGTAGGGGCGGAGCTCCCTCAATTGGCGGCGGCGGAGCTCCCTCAATCCGGTGGTAGTGGAGGATCCGTCAAGTGGAGCAGGGGCAGGGCTCCCTCAATCCGACAGCGGTGGGGCTCCACGGTGCGAGGCGGAGCGGGAATGGCAACAACGGCAAGCTGCTAGAGCTCCCTCTTCCCGTGCCGGCCATCCTCGTGGTCGGCTTCGACGGCAGGCTCCCTTCCTCCCCTCTCCTCGAGCGGCCTCGCCGACGTGCTTGCCACGGTCCTCTCCCCCTCTCCCTCCGTGCGGGAGCCAACCGCCACTGCACGATGCGCGAGGGGTTGCGTAAGGTTGCTGCGAGCCTAACTGTTTTGGGATGAAATTCTTCTCTCTCATCTGCTCATATAGACTGTTTGCGTATTTGAAGGTGAGTACTCTTGTTGGAGTTGGTCTTTAGCTTGTGTGAAGCAGGTTCGAAAGTAACAATTCAATAGCATGACTTTCCCCCCAACTAAATGGTCCAACTTAGGCTCGTCCATGTACAGAGAACTACTGTCCTGATCAAGTGGGTTAACATTCAGCACACAATTAATGCGCAGACCCCTAAAACAATGGTCGAAATCTGTGTTCATACATTAAAGTCTCGTTTTGGCACTTAAGGATAGTCCCAATGCATGAAACTAGAGTCATTTCTGTAGCATAGGATTTCGTATCAAGAAACTAAGAGCGTGTTTGCTTGGGTGGTCGTGGTCGGCCGGCCCGGCCGACCGGACCGTGGCCGGCCGCAGCTCGGTAGTCACGGAGCCACCCCACCTTGTTTGGCACTCTAGCCCAACTCAGCTTGGACATCTTTAGATTGTGTTTGTGGCGCACGGGCCGGCGGCCCAACTAGTGGAAACCGAGCTCAAATCGGCCACTTTGCGCTGCGCGCAGCCGAGCTCCCCAGCTACGGTAATTTCTGGTGTACAAGAAGAGTCTGCCCCAACCTGCTTTGGATCCTGCGGAGCACGAGCTCCAAAGCTGAACCAGAAAGCCAAACACACAGAATGCACTCTCGGGAGCGCAGCCCGGCCCATGAGCCACCCTTTCAAACACCCCCTAATCTTCTCAGTTCTGTCCAAATAGAAAATGAACCAAGTAGCATATGTTTGGCTCTCATGATCCTCTACGCGAGTGGCAACAAGCAGGGCAACGACGCACGAGGGAGCTGCTACCTACTCTGCGATGCAGCGGCGAAGGCAAACTGTTTCGCCTGCGCAGCGCCCCTGCCCAACCCCGACGAGGCCCTCTTCGCCGGCGGCGTCACCATCGGTGCGGCAACCCCACAGCAGCAGTCAATGGCGGTGTCCCGGGAGCCCGCGGTGTCGGGCGGCCCGCGCCGTGGAGATCTCGCCCGGACCATATCCCCATCACGCGCGGGCTCCGCGAGCTCATCCGAGCCGGATCGCGGCGGCGGCGAGTTGCGAAGGGGGGCGTGCGGCGGCCGGAGCTCGCCCGCCATGGGCGCGACGGCCCGCAAGGCTACTCGCGGCGGTGCGGGAGGGCCGGCCGGGACCTCGTGCGGGCGCGGGTGGACGGGAGCGGCGAAGCGGCACGCATCGGCTCGGGCTCGCCGGCGGCCGGCCGGCACGGCGGCCTGATCTCGCCAACCTCCATTTGAGCTCGTCGGCGCGAGCATGCGTGGGATCCGCAAGCGGTGACGGATCTAGGATTCAGATGTAGGGGGGCTGAACACCTTCTTATACTTCTAGACACTAGAAAAACTTCATTTATAGCAAAAAAAATTAGAGGAGAGTGAAAGAGGGCTCCATTGCTGTGCAAGTAAGGGTATGAACACCTTCTTCTACCCCTAAACACTCATTTATAGCAGAAAATTTCAAAAAGGCTGAAGAAAAGTTCCTTTATTACGCGAGCGCAGGGGGCCGGAGCCCCCTCCGCCCCCCCTCGCCGCCTCCGTCCCCGTTCGCAAGCCTGCCGCACACAAGATCCGGCGAATAGACTTGGAAAGCGGTCGTTTCTTCCCAGTGGCGATTTTCTCGTCTCCGCGTGCATCAGGTGAGGAAGGACGTCGTTTCAGGATGTAGAAACTATTTCTTCGGTTTTTTAGATGTAAAGTCTATTACACTGGCCTTTTTACAAACAGGACCCCAAATAAAAAAAGATTACAAAGAAGTTGTCCAAACTCGTAATCATCTTCCTCGAAGCCTTCGGAGATCTGTTTGTTGCCGCCGCCGAAGCCGCTTTCCAATCATCGCCGGGCACCAAAGCCAATCTCCACAAGGTGGAGGCCGCAGAGGAGGGCTTACTTCTAGGCGAATTAGCCGAGTACACTGCCTCCAGGCGCATCGGCTAACTCCAGTACCCACGATGCATCCATCGAAACCATCGCCAGCAACCCGAGCAAAACTCGCATTTTCACCAAAGAACATCTTCCTCGAGATTAACGGGGTCGCAACATCATTACCCGAAGAAGACGACGATGCGCCGGCCCTCGACTCCTGGACAAGTCTCCCCGGCCCTCTCCGTTGACGTCGGAGTAGATCGCCATCGGAGAACGGAAGAAACCGGGAGAAATTATTCCTCCGCGGCGTCGTCGCTTCCGCATCGCCGTCGGGAAAACCAAGCCACGGAGGAGCCATGCTCCTCCAAAGAAAACTCGACTCCATCGCCGACCATCTGCGGCGATCAAACCCTAAACCTAGATGGACTCGATCTACTAAAAGATGGACCCCCGCTCCCCTTGCCACCGGCTAGGAGGCCGGAGACAAGGAAGAACGGGGCCAGAGACAGGCGGCGGAGGCTGCGCAAGCAGGCGGCGGCGGCAGTTCCGCCTGTGTCGCCTATGGGGGCGACGCGGGGGACGAGCCGGGCGAGAGCGGTTTGCACTCTTAACGATTTCTTCGGTTTTTATTCTCTTTCTTCATTAATTATCCCGCCACATCATCATTTTGCAGAGGCGACATCTCATTTAATTAAGATAGAAACCACCATTAATATTGCTGAGGTGACATCTCATTTAATTAAGGTAGAAACCACCATTAATATCTCATAGGGACTGCCCTAAGGGCTTGCTAGTTGACTAAGGGCACCCACAGTGGTTATAGAGAGTGCGCTCTCTACGAGGTGTCCAACTCTGCTATAGAGAGCATGTGTAGACCAGCCATCCAACAAGGTGACTTTAACATTAAGTTCCAACGCTAGTGGGCCCATGATGTCAGTATTTTTTAAATTCTTATCATCCCCTTCCCCAATCTCCCATCTCTCCCCGCCGCCGCCCACCCGCAGGCACACAACCGGCCATCCACCGGTCCGCCGCTCCACCCCGCGCCTCCTCGGTCTCGCCAGCCGCTGGCTGCTCCGACCCTGTGCGTGCCATCGCTCCGGCCCGTACCCATCACGCCTCTGCTCCGAGGTCGAGATTTGCGGCTGTCATAGGAGCTTGGCGTCCCGGCCACGTCGAAGGCTCCGGCGCCTGTATGCAGTCGGCCAGCTGCTCCTCTCCTCGCCGCCATCAGCGTCAGCTTCAAGAGTCGGCAGCTCCCAGAACTAGCGCCATGGCATCTTGACGAGCTCCGCCCGAACTCCGGCATCGTCCGCCCGTAGTGGCCTAGCCCGGCGTTCTGATGGCCGT
Source organism: Cenchrus americanus (assembly GCA_947561735.1). Taxonomy (NCBI): domain Eukaryota; kingdom Viridiplantae; phylum Streptophyta; class Magnoliopsida; order Poales; family Poaceae; genus Cenchrus; species Cenchrus americanus. The sequence goes on along the minus strand of OX387244.1, from coordinate 239,352,461 downwards.
GTCCCGAGCCGTCGGACCAGCCACGCTCCTCCGTCCTTCGATCTATGACGACCCCAGCACGGACAAGTCGGCACCCTCGACGGTGGTGAGCTCCCTCACCGGCCTCACCTCCACTCGCTCTCACCGCGGCCCGCGGAGCTCGGCCTCGCCGCCCGCCCCCGGATCTCCGCCTCCGGCCACACCCCCATCTCCGTCGGTGTTCGGCGGCCGTCTCGCCCCCGTGCTCGCGTTGTGGGCCCCGACGACCTCGCCACCACCTCCGACGCCACACCGGCAGCTAGCCGTAGCCGAGCTCCGCTATGGGGCGCATCCCCCCCCCCCCCCCCCGCACTCCTCGTCGTCGCCGCGCCGTGGACAAGCTTCGCCGGACCCCCGAGGTCGCAACGACGGTGCTCGTCTCGTCGAGCGTCATGGCCCAACCGCCCGCGGTCCACCTCGTCCGGCGGTGGAGGCCACGCCACGGCTCGTGCGGTGACCGTGCCTCCCGCATCCGCACCAGCCACCGTGCGTCTCGTTCGCTCCAAGCCACCTCGACGCGCCCCGTCTCGTCTGCGCCGGCGACCTTGCCGTGATCGGGCCACCGGCCATGTCTAGGCAGCCTCATCACATCATGTCTCCGTCGTGCGGCCTTGATCTCGCCATTGTTGTCTTGCTGAGCGGAGGAGCTAGAGACAGCCAAAACGCAAGGCAGAGATGCAGAGAGGGAGCAGAAAAAGGAGTTGAGCTTGTGGTGGGGCCCGCTATCACAGGGGCGCGTGCTATCGCCTCTCGCCAGCCCCGGCGGCAACTCTGTCTCTCTCTTTGCTTCTCTCTCCTACGTGGCTCTGTTGTAGAGGGCTTAACGACACCACTGCGGGTGCCCTAAATGTGTGGGGATGAATAATGAATTTGGGTGGAAAGTTATTAAAAAGAAGTGCGGATTGAGGCACGTGGTGTGAGAGAATGTGACACGATGTGATGGCGAATAGTGCATTAGGATGGAAAGTGGGGAGAAAAGTATGGAAAATAAACAAGCCCTTAGGTCCTATTTAAGTGAGTCTCGGTGCACAGTTTCATTACACAATTAATTATGCCACAGGAGTTTCATAGTGATGACACTCCTCTCACGACAGCTGCAATGGTGCCAATAGTGGGTGCTACAAAAGTTCCACGTCACATTTTCGCTTACATGGATGTGAGAGAAACCAAGAGAGAGAAAAGAAGGTCGCCAACTTTGGCGAGAGCCGATAGCACAACTCTCGACACTGAGCGGGCCAGCTCATTCCATCTCCTCGCCTCCTCTGTGCCATGGCTCTGTCCTCCTCGTCCATGCCTCCTACTTGCTCTCGTCTCCATCTACACCTACCTCACCTTGGCGGCCATCAACGTTGCGAGTCGGCCATCAGCGCCCAACGCGGGCGGTGGGGAAGCCGAAGTTGCCGACGAGCAGCAAGGAGCAAGGGGTGTGGTGTCGTATGGACATCCCTGGGCCCACTACTCTGATGGGTGATAGGACCGACTACTCGGTGGGCCCCTGGAGCTACTCGACTTGTGTTGCACAGTACCTGCTGGCCTGAAGCACAAGGACTACAAAGGAATAGTACTCGGTTAGGAAGTTGTGCACGGATCCATGTAAAGTACTCCTAGCCGTACACGACTAGTACTCTCTCCTCAAACCGACTTGTAACCCTGCCCCGGGGCTATATAAGGTGAGGCAGGGACCCCTCTCTCATCATCCGCATCATCAATCAATCCAGAGCTACGCAGCATACAGGACGTAAGGTATTACGCACATTGCGGCCTGAACCTGTCTAAATTGTGTGCTACGTGTCTCTTCCTTCGAGTTACCGATCTCGGCGAGGCCACATTCTTCTACCTCAGGTAATCCCCTTGGTAGGTTGCCGGTCTAAAACACTGACAGTTGGCGCGCCAGGTAGGGGATCTCACCGAAGATCTCATGGCGAACTCGACGGCTTCAATCCTCAGCAAGCCAACCGTCGCTTCCAACCGTGGCGACGCCTTCATTTTTGGCTCCTAGGTTTGCATCGCAGACGGCGCTGGCTCTTTCCAGCGCCGCCTCACCATGATGCCTAACCCGAAGACTGGACTCGTGATGCTTCCCGAAGTCATCATGGGCACCCTCCCCGGAAAATTCGGCGAAATTTCACACTACAATGAACACGCCGACTTCGAGTCTGGATCCGTCTCCAACTCGAACTCGACGCCCCCAAGGTCATCGCATGCGAGCCGGCTAGTGAGCCATCGTTGAGATTGCCCCACTCCACGAGCACTTCCCGTACGGTCTCTGCAACGCTAGCAGGGCCCTGTTGACGGTGTATTTTGGTACACCAAACATGTTCATTACACTTTGGTTTGGATTTGTTTATGGAACTAACCCGCCACTAGGCACACTAATCATATAACAAGTTCATCTTTGTGCATACATTTGGAAGTGTTGTGTTTATGTAGGAAAAACATGGACATAAAGGACGGATTCGCAACAAGTTCAAAGGAGCATTTATGGAGTCTTGTTCGTGTTCATGAGCTTGATGAAATCACTTCCAATGGTGGCGAGGACCGAAGTGCTACAAAGGAACACCCCTGGGGATTGAAGCGTAAAAGACCGAACTTCATGCATGGAGAACCTCCATCTTGGACGCAAGGATGACATCACCAAAATCATGCAAGTGGAGGGGCAAAGTGCATAATCACCTGAGGACCCACAGGAGCAAAGGGGCGACCAAGCCGGGCCGGGATGGGCCTGGGCCGGTCGGCCCAAGCCGGCCGGCCTAGCCCACTCCTGACGTCGGTTCGGCCCCCCTTTCCTTGCACCTGAAGGATCTTCAACCCCAAGTCCCTGGAGGTGCCGCCATTCGCGAAAGAGAGAGTCATTCACACCGAGAGGCCATCCACAAGCTAGATAAAGAGGAGGGAGATCTCCGGAGGAAGATCGACCATCTCGAAGGAAGCACCCACAAGTGGAGAAGAAGGAAGACACTACCGGAAGGTTGACCATGATCAACGGTGCCATGTCTAGCACCTTGATGGAGTAAACTCCTTGTTCGTCCATGGGTTGTAATCGGTCTTGAAGATGTAATCGTACTTCATTGGTTTATCTATCTATCATCTTGTGTTGAATCTGCTTAGATGCTTAAGGTTAGCTACCGTGCCGTAAAGGAAGTATGGATCCCAATGCTCCCTTGGATCAATTCATACGCCGTGTGCATCATAGGTCTAGTCACGATTACCTCCGCGTAGTGACAGTACGGGGGGAGGGAAAGGGCGAAACCGTGGTCACAACCCCCGATAGATTAGATTGGTTTTCGTGTTTAAAGCGGTTGCATGTTCAAGTATCGTAGACCCATGGGCGAGTGTCTCCTATCTTGATAGCTTAGTCGTTCTCTCTAGTGCAGTGCAGTTGTTTTCTAGTTTAACCTTAGATAGGGTTGGAGTAGTTAGTGAGTAGAGGTAGATCACACGCTTGTAATCCCCTTGCTCCGCGGATTGACAAGAACCTTGGGAATCCCATGGTGAAAAAGGTGTAGGTCCGTACGCTTGCGGATCATAGGCAGATACGTCTTTTATCCGTCAACAAGCCCCTTTTTCTGGCACCGTTGCCAGGGAGCAAGCTAGTTTACATCGTTTGGTTTGCATTTAACTTTCGTTTATATTTAGTTTATCTTTTGTTTACTAATATCTAACCCATATTATCTAGAAAACCACTTGTTTTGTCTTGTTTTTGTTTTTATCTTGTTGTCTAGATGGTGTTCGCTAATCAACCCGTGGAAGAACCGGAGAAATCACTAAGGGATTACACTAGTCCTCAATGTGAAAACCTAAGAGTACAAGAGTCAGATTCGAAGCTCGAAGCGACCAAGTATGAAATCAAATCCAAGATCATCGAGATGGCGGCGGCAAACCCGTTTGAAGGGATGGTTACGGAGAACCCATATAGACACATAAGGCATTTCACGACGCTATGCAACATGGTGCGTCAAGAAGGTGTTCCCGATGAATGGTTCAAATGGAATCTCTTTCCCTACTCACTTGCCGGTGAAGCAAAGATGAAGAACTAGATGAAGCAACGAAAGGTTTAGAACCACAAGATGGAAGCGTGGAGGAAGAAAAATTTGAGGACATAGGAGAGATTAAACCTGAGGAGCCACAAGTGCCTGAGGTAGACCTTAAACCCTCGCCCAAAGGATTAAAGTACGAATTTTTGGGCCCAGACAAGACTTATCCAGTCATTGTGAGCGACGAGTTGAGTCACGAAGAAAATGAGAAGTTGCTGATTTTATTGAAAAAACATAGAAAGGTGATTGGACATTCGATTAATGATCTCAAAGGTCTTAGCCCAGCCTTTTGCACTCCTCGTATACCAATGGAAGACCAGTGTAAGCCCGTAGTGGACCACCAAAGGAGGCTAACTCATGCCATGCGAGAAGTAGTAAAGAAAGAGGTCATTAAGATACTTGATGCCAGAATCATCTACCCGGTTCCGCATAGCGAATGCGTGAGCCCGGTACATTGTGTACCGAAGAAAGGAGGTTTAACCGTGGTGAAGAATGAGAAGGACGAGTTAATACTACAAAGAACTGTGACCGGGTGGCGGATGTGTATCGATTATCGTAAGCTTAACAAATCAACGAAGAAAGATCACTTCCCCCTACCGTTCATTGACGAGATGCTCGAGAGATTAGCAAACCACGCTTATTTTTGCTTTCTCGATGGGTACTCGGGGTTCATGCAAATCCCCATTCACCCGGATGATCAACACGAAACAACATTTACATGCCCTTATGGAATGTTTGCATATAGAAAGATGCCCTTCGGTCTATGCAACTCTCCTTCCTCTTTTCAACGTTGCATGATGGCTGTATTCTCGGAATTCATCGAAGAAATTGTCGAGGTGTTCATGGATGATTTTTCCATTTATGGGAAAACGTTCATGGATTGCTTGGCAAACTTGGATAAGGTCCTCACGAGGTGTGCGGAGGTAGACTTGGTGTTAAATTGGGAAAGGTGCCACTTCATGGTTAAGAAAGGCATAGTGCTCGGACACGTTATATCTGAGAGAGGCATTGAAGTGGATAAGGCTAAGGTAGAGACGGTTGAGCAACTCCCACCTCCGACGGATGTTAAGTCCTTAAGGAGCTTTCTAGGCCATGCCAGGTTTTATAGAAGATTTATTAAGGACTTCTCGAAGATCACTAAGCCTTTAACGCATCCCCTTCAAAAGGATGTGGCTTTTGACTTCGATGAGAAGTGCCTAGCGGCATTCCAGACCTTGAAAAGTGTGTTGGTGAGTGCTCCCATTATTCAACCTCCGGATTGGAGCCAACCTTTCGAGATCATGTGTGATGCAAGTGACTACGCCGTAGGCGTGGTTTTGGGTCAGAGAAAGGAAGGTCGAGTTCACGCCGTTTACTACGCTAGTAAAACTCTTAATGAGGCACAATTAAATTATGCCACTACGGAGAAAGAGTTGCTAGCAGTGGTATTCGCCTTTGAAAAATTCAGATCTTACATCGTGAACTCAAAGGTCATTGTTTACACCGATCACGCGGCCATCAAGTATCTCTTGGCTAAGAAGGATGCTAAACCACATTTGATTCGTTGGATCCTTCTTCTCCAAGAGTTCGATGTTGAAAATATGTGATAGGAAGGGGGTGGAGAATGTTGTAGCCGATCACTTGTCTAGGATGAATCGTGGACAAGATGATAAGGAGCCCATAGAAGACAAGATGAGAGATGACCACCTCTATCGAGTGCTCGATAAAGACACTTGGATGATTGATATCATTCGAGCGATTCGAAAGATGCCTCTTGACCATCTAGATAAAAATTCACAAAGGAGTATAATCTCCGAAAGTCAAAAATACTTTTGGGATGCACCATACCTCTTCAAACTTGGCAATGATAGAGTCATGAGAAGATGTGTGCCAAGAGAAGAGAGGCTTGAAATCTTGAGAAAGTGCCACTAGGCGGAGTACGGTGGACACTATAGCCATTTTAGGACCCAAGCAAAAGTATGGTTCAGTGGATTCTATTGGCCGGAGATGCATGAAGATACTAAAAGATATGTTGCATCATGCCTCGAATGCCAAAGAACCGGAAACATCTCTCAGAGAAATTCTATGCCCTTGAGATATAATCTACAAATCGATTTGTTCGATGTGTGGGGGATAGACTTCATGGGGCCTTTCAAAAACTCACATGGATATGAGCGTATCCTAGTCATGGTTGATTATGTATCCAAGTGGGTAGAGGCCATGCCATGTCGTAAAGCTTCCACGGAGGAGTCCATTGCTATGATTAAGAGAATGATTTTTCCTCATTTCGGTACACCGAGAATCTTGATTAGCGATGGAGGAACTCACTTCACCGGGAAGAATTTCAAAAGGTGCTTTTCCAAGTTGGGAATTGAACATAGGGTCTCTACGGCCTATCATCCACAAACAAACGGACAAGCGGAAACATCGAATGGGCAATTAAAAAGCATCCTCAACAAAACCATAAAGAAGGGAGGCAAAGATTGGTCAAAGAAATTAGACAGAGCTTTGTGGGTGTATCGAACGGCATTTAAAACATCGATAGGTATGACCCCTTATCAATTCATCTATGGAAAAGCTTACCACCTTTCGGTTGAGTTGGAACATAAAGCCTATTGGGCGATCAAAGAGATGAACCTTGATCTCGATGCTGCGGTGGTAAAGCGAAGAATTCAAATAAGCGAGCTAGAGGAGATGAGGTTGAAAGCATACGAGGATGCAAGCATATACAAAGAGAGTATTAAAAGGTGGTATGACAAAAGGTTGAAGAAGAATGAGTGTAAGGAAGGAGATAAGGTCCTCCTCTACAATTCGAGGTTTAAAACCTTCGGAAAGGGGAAATTGCAAAGCAAGTGGGACAGACCTTACATTATTCATTCGGTGCTCTCCAACAGAGCAGTAACCATTATGGATGTGAAAGGCGATCAATTCATGGTGAATGGTTAACGGCTTAAGGTTTACTATGAACCCGACATTGTGCCCCTTCACCACATTGATGTCTTCACCATGGAAGAAGAGCCCGAACGTCCAGCCTAGGACGTAAAATTTTAAGGGAAGTTTGAATAAGGAAAATGCGGCTTCTAGGGCATTCCTTTTCGGACTATTTATTTGGCCGAATTGGGAGCTCGGGAACCCATCCCATCTAGCATTCTTTTGCACCCACGCAGCAGCCATGGTGTCCCCGAAGAGTGTAGAGTTGAAGCAAGGTGTCAAGGAGCCATCGATGGAAGAGGTGAAGCGATGCGAGCTCAAGCTACCTGTGGAGATCAAGAGGACCGCCCGCATCCGTTGCGGAGGGCGTGTCCTGACCGGAGCTATCGCATCTCGCAACCCCGTCAAAGAGGAGAACGTGCCTATTCCCATTCGAAGGTCGGCGCGCATCCAAGGCATGAAGCGGAAGGATTACAAGGAGGTGTCGCCCCGAGCCTAAGGACTATGGGGATAGAGACTACTCCGACGATCGTAGCCCGAGCTCGTGGGCGGCCGCCGGAAGAGATGATAATGATTTGTACATTTGGGAAGAGGTGCCCAAGGAGAAGACTCCCGAAGGCCCCAATGGCGGCGGCAACGACGACGACGGCGACGACAATGAAGATGGCAACGACGGCGGAGACCCTGGCGATGACGATCCTTTCGGCATGCATCTAATGTGTTGTGCAGCTTGTCGTCACTCCATCTTGGAGCTCTACACATCGGTCGACGAATGTTTCCATGCCATGGAGGCAATGAGGCAGCGTATGGAGGATTTGGAACGTGTGGTCGAAGACGACTACAAGTTCCTGAATCGCAATGTGCGCAAGTTTTTCGGCATTGTGGGGAACATGAAGGGCAAGTGGTGCAATAGTTGCGGGAAGTATCACTAGGTTTAGTTTTCCCCCTTAGGATTTTTGTAAGATACGACGAGGACGTCGTATGATTTTAGCGTGGGGAAGAGTTAGCTAGCTAGCCTTTAGTTTCAAGTTTAGATTGGTTCGGTTTAGTCTTTGTGAGAGTTTAGTTTTCGAGAGAGTCTTAGAGTTTAAGAGTCTTTAGTTTTTTAGTGTGTTTTTAAATTTTTGCAAGTTTGAAGTGTCTTAATTTAGTGTCACGTCAAAGAAAATCAAATAAAAAGAGTCCTTTAAATTTTGTGTCTTGTGTGATGCATATCTTGATTCACTCGTTTGTTTGTCTTTAGTTTTTGATATATGAACATAAGTTTGTGATTTGAAAAATGTTTACCGTGGTGCTTAGTGGAATTGCTACTACTAAAAGTACCCATACCGTGCTTCGATCTTGAGCTTTTCATTTTGGTTGTGCTATGTTCGATGCTAAAAGTTGGAGGAATTCAATTTTGAAAATTATCTGAAAACCCTTGTGATAAAGGTTAGCAAAACCTCTTTTTCCAAGTTGAGAGTAAAAAAATCCTATACAAAGCCAAACTTATTTTTCGCTCCACCATAAGTGTGATTAGCGCAATGAGTTGGGCTAGGACTCTTCTCTCTTGGGAGTTTTAATTTCAAGCAATGATCATGTACTTGTGCTTATCTTTTGTTGCTAGCCTCGTCATGCATTCGGTAACGTGACTTTCACATTGGAAGTCCCGTACATCTCCGAATTCCATACCCGAACCTATACATCTCTTTTGTACATCGCATTCCTTGAACACAACCTACTTTCAAAGTTTCGTCTCGTCTCTAGCATGGTTTTTCTTTAAAATTCAGATTGTGTGCATGCAAGAAAGAGAGGAGTTGAGAGCTTTGAAAAGAGAGAAAACAGATGTCAAGAGAGGGAAAAATAAAGAGAAAAGTACGAATCGGCTGTGAATTCAGCAAGAGGAGACGATGTTGCACTGGCAAAATCCTTCATCATTGCTTGCGAAGGACCAGTACTGAATTGGTATTCTTTGCTGCCACCGCATTCAGTCTGTAGCTGGGTAGACCTCAAGACAAAATTCATGCAAGCATTTCAGATGTTCCACGACACAACAGCTGAATCATCAGATCTGTATAACTGCAAGCAGAAAGATAGAGAGCCATTGCGGAATTTCGTGAGAAGATTCATGTAGCAGAGATCCCAGATTCCAGAAGACGATGACAAAACAACGATCAAGGCACTGATCAAAGGTTTGACTCCAGGATCAACAGCTTCGCATCTGACGCGAAAGAAACCCAAGACGGTTGAAGAACTTTTTCATGAACTGGAAGAGTACATCTTGTCCGATGATGATCATCGCAAAAGAGTGGCCGAACGAAATGAAGCACGGCAAGGCAACAGAGAAATGACTTGGAGAGCACAATCCAAGAATCCACGAAACATCAACAATGTGGAAAATCCTCATCCTGACCAAAATAACAGGCCTAGTACAAGAGGAGGATACGCACCCAGGGGAAGGGGAAGAGGAAGAGGACCCCCGAGACTCACGAATCACAACCCAAAAGACTCGTACTTCTATTGTCAGTATCATGGAAGAGGACACAAAACTGAAGGATGCCCAGAAACCAAGAAGAACATGGCAAGAATCCAGCAAGAGAAAGCGTTGATGAGCATCGCATCCTCAATGCTAAATCAATTTCACCCGAACTTATGGCCGCCACAACTCATGAACTCTCATCCAAGTCCAGTCGCAATGCAGCAATTTCAACAACCACAATCATCATGGCAACCATCTCAGCAATTTTTCCCTTAGTCACAGGCAATTTAATCAATCCAGCAACCACAGCCAATTCGGGAAATCTTACCACCACCACCCAATAGTTCGTCAAGACCAGAATCAAGTTCAAGACCCCAGAATTCGAAAACCTTACCATCTTTCGGGACCATTATGCCAATTTCAGGAGGGTCTGCCATGGAGTTCGAAACCAAGAAGCAAAGAAACATGTGAACACCATCATCAATGACGGTCCAGTTGCGCGACCAGAATGGGCCAAGGTGCCAATCACTTTCAATGAAGAGGATTTCAAACGGAAATCCGTGATCCACAATGATGCCATGGTCATCGAGGTAAACATAGCTGGATGGATCATTGGAAAAGTCCTAGTAGACAATGGAAATTCGACAGACATCTTGTTCTTGAAAACTTTCGAGAAGATGAACCTGAGCCAGCACATGTTGCACCCGCCGGAATACCCATTGCAAGGTTTCGGAGGAAAACCAATCAAGCCAGTGGGAAAATATCGCTTCCTGTATCCTTCGAAGATCTCGACAATGCCAGAACAGAGACTCTCACCTTTAATGTGCTCGACATTTACCACCCATACCTTGCGATTTTCAGCAGAGGTTTCATGAACAAATTCGACGTAGTCATAAGGCAGCAATTCTTGTGCATGAAGATACCAGCACCCAAGGGGGTCATCACTGTATTCGGCGATCAACAAGAGGCCAGAAACATAGAAAAGGGCCATACCCCAGGACAGGCAAATGTGTACCAGCTGAAAACAGCCGAAGAAAGGAAAGAACCTTACGAAGAGGCCAAGCGGGACAAAGAAAAGATTGAGATAGCAGCTGATGGTGAAACCAAGAAAGTGTATCTGGATGATATGCCCGACATAGCAGTCACAATTGGGGCTCACCTCAATCCCGAAGAAGAGAAAGAGCTTGTACAATTCCTGAACAAAAACAAGGATGTTTTCGCATGGTCAGCCAAAGACCTGCAAGGTGTTGACAGGGACATCATTGAACATGCCCTGGAAACAGATGAAGGAATACCCCCCAAGAAACAGAAACTTCGAAAAATGTCCGAAGAATAAGTGAAAGTAGTCGAAACTGAAGTTCAAAGGCTGCAGGATGCTAAAGTGATCAGAGAGGTCAAGTATCCAGTCTGGCTAGCCAACACTGTACCAGTAAAGAAAAAGAATGGAAAGTGGAGAATGTGTGTAGACTTCACGGATTTGAACAAGGCATGCAAGAAAGACGATTTTCCCTTCGAGAGGGTAGACAAAATCGTAGATGATGCAGCCAACAGTGAGATGCTCTCACTCCTGGACATGTTCTCGGGATATCATCAAATCAGAGTTCGCAAAGAGGACGAAGAAAAAACAAGCTTCATCACTCCCTTTGGAACATTTTGTTTCGTGAGAATGCCAGAGGGGCTGAAAAATGCAGGATGCACATTTTCGAGAATGATAGCAATAGTCCTCCATCCTCAAATCCGGAGAAACATCTTGGCATACGTGGACGACATAGTCGTCAAAAGTGTTTAGAGAAGAGATCATATCAGTGATCTGGCAGAAACATTCGCGAACTTGAGATCAGCGAATCTGAAGCTAAATCCTGAGAAGTGTGTTTTCGGCATTCACAAAGGGAAAGTTCTTGGATGCCTAGTCTCAACAAAGGGCATAGAGGCGAATCCCGACAAAATCAAGGCACTAGTAGAAATGCAAGATCCAGTTTCCGTGAAGGATGTGCAAAAATTGACAAGAAGAGTGGCTGCGCTTAACAGATTCATTCCTAGAGTTGCAGAAAGAAGCTTGTCGTTCTTTCAAGTTCTCAAAAGTGCTAAGAATTTTCAGTGGTCCGAAACTCAGAAGCAAGCTTTCCAGGAACTGAAAGACTACTTGTCCAATATGACCAAGTTGTGCCCTCCTGAACCAAGATCGTCACTTCTCCTATATGTGTCTACATCAAATTTGGCAGTAAGTGCCGTATTAGTGCAAGAAAAGGAAGAAGAAGGAAAGCTCAAGAAGATTCCAGTATATTTCGCTTCAGAGGCTCTGTCTGGCTCGAAAATCTTCTATTCTGAGTTGAAGAAGATTACATACGTGGTCATCATGGTTGCGAGGAAGCTGAGACATTACTTCGAGGGTCACAGGATAAGGGTCATCACCAATCAACCACTGGGTGACTTGTTCGCAAACAGAGAGGCATCTACCCGAATAATCAAGTGGGGCGCTGAACTCTCAGAATGCATCGTGGATTTTGAGAGAAGAAGCACGATAAAATCACAAGTATTGGCAGACTTTGTCGTGGATTGGACTTCACCAACTCAGAATCTTGATGAAGAGATACCTACGCCTTGCGTAGTGCAGTTTGATGGAGCTTGGTGCTACAAGGGAGTTGGAATTTCAGCGGTGGTAACATCTCCGGCGGGAGTCGTGATAAGATATGCAGCACGGCTCATATTCGCGAACAATGAGCATTCCACGAACAACACAACAAAATATGAAGCATTACTCTTGGCACTAAGAAAGATGAAATCCTTGGGTCAGCAAACCTTCATCATCAGGACGGATTCAAAAGTTATTCAAGAACATATCGAGAAAAAAGTGAAGCGAGGAATCCTGTCTTGATGAAATACCTTGAAAAAGTCAAAGAAATGGAAAGGCATTTCAAAGGTTATTCAATACAACATATTCCAATAGATGACAACAACGACGCAGATAAACTCGCGAAAGCAGCAGACAGAAATCAAGAATTACCTCTTGATGTGTTCTTCGAAATCATCAGAGAACCATCTATCAAGGAATCAAGGCCAAAAACCGTGAATGTTGTGGAAACCCCCGATTGGAGAGCAGAAATCATGGCTTATCTAAGAGGCCATTATGAACCACAAGATGAGTTGGAAGAAAAAAGGTTAAAACAAAGGGCAAGGGGCTATGCAGTGGTAAATGGAGAACTGTACAAATCGGGAGTCACTGAGCCTTGGCTAAGGTGCATCACCTCCGGAAAAGTCCTTGAACTTCTCAAAGAAATTCACAGTGGATTCTGCGGTGCACACATAGGCACCAGGGCTTTAGTAGGAAAAGCGATAAAGCAGGGATTCTATTGGCCTACCATAAACATAGATGCGAAAGCGCTAGTTCGGCAATGTGAAGCATGCCAGAAGACAGTGAATCAACAGAATCTACCTTCTATGCCAGTTCATCTGATTCCACCATCATGGCCACTGCAAAGGTGGGGAATGGATCTAGTCGGACCATTGCCAACTGCTCAAGGAAATTGCCGATTCGCGGCTGTTGTCGTGGACTATTTCACGAAATGGGTAGAAGCAAAACCACTCGCGAACATCAAAGCTCCAACAATTCAGAAGTTCTTCTGGCAGAACATAATCTGCAGATTTGGAGTTCCCAGATAACTGACTGTTGATAATGGGAAACAGTTCGACTGCTACACTTTCAAAGAGTATTGCAAGACCTTGGGCACTCATGCGAAGTTTTCATCAGTGTATTATCCGCAGTCCAACGGAGCAGTTGAAAGGGCAAATGGCCTGATATTTTCGGGAATCAAAAAGTGCTTATTCGACCAGAAGAAGGGTAAATGGATAGAGGAATTGTCGAAAGTGATCTGGTCTCATAACACTACTGTGTCAAGAGCAACAGGTTTCACGCCCTTTCGCCTACTCTTCGGCACTGAGGCAATGACACCAGAGGAAATCAAGAATGAGAGCATGAGAGTGTTGAAAGAAATTCAAGAAGTTGACCAGAAAGTGGAAAAAGATATGATTGAGCTGACAATCCTTGAAGCTGCCGAGAACATTGAGAAGTACCAGAAAGAGACCAAGGCATGGAGAGATAAGAATGTGGTCTGAAAGGACGTCAAAACTGGCAATCTGGTATTGAAAAGAAAGAAGAACTGGGAAAATCCAGGAAAACTTCATGAATCCTGGGAAGGGCCATTCATAGCAAAAGAAACAGACATGCTAGGGGCTTTTCGTTTGCTAGAGCAGACTGGCGAAGAGTTGTCGTATTCGTGGAATGCCGACAGCCTAAAAATTTACTACCCTTGAAAGTGCCAGAAGTAGCTAGATTTAATTTAGAGTACTTTTCCTTACTTTCGCAAGTTTACATTCCGAAAAATCAAAAAGCCGAATCACGTGACTATAAGTGATTTCGGGAAAAAACAATAGCTTTCTTTTTCGTAGTTGCATTAAAATAAGAAGGACCGTACTCTTTTCCTTGCAAAGGGGGCTCTAAATCAAGAGGCAAGGTTTTTAACGAGGCGGATCCTATGTAAATACTCTTTGTGATATATATATGAAAAGAGTCTTCCCCCAAATCGCGCATTTTGTGAATTCCATCGTGAAAAAGAAAAAAATCGTGTGAAAGGCTCCTTGATAGCCGAGATTCTATTATGAAAGAAAAATTCATGAAAAGGGCTCCTTGATAGCTAGAGTTCCATCGTGAAAAAGAAAAGTTCGTGTGAAAGGCTCCTTGATAGCCAGAATTCCATCGTGAAAAAGAAAAAATTTCATGTGAAAGGCTCCTTGATAGCCGAAATTCCATCGTGAAAGAAAAATTCATAAAAAGGGCTTCATGATAGCCGAGATTCCATTGAAAAAGAAAAAAAATTCGTGTGAAAGGCTTCCTGATAGCCAGAATTCTATTGTGAAAAGAGGAAGAGTTTGTGAAAAAGGCTCCGTGAAAGCCTAAATCCCATCGTCAAAGGGATTCCCACCGAAAGGCCTGAGACAACAACAAGTTGTGGCCTAAATCCCACCGTCAAAGGGATTCCCACCGAAAGGCCTGAGACAACAACAAGTTGTGGCCTAAATCCCACTGTCAAAGGGATTCCCACCGAAAAGGCTCGAGACAACAATGAGTTGTAGCCTGAGTAAAAATCATAATAATTAATGGCGATTGCAGCCAATCGAATGTATGTGTCGGTTGTTTAAAAATTGCTTGGTACAGGTTCATGAAAATTTTTCGTGACGAAGATGTTCCATTAAAAAGGCAAGGGGTTCGTGTGAAGATTCATAGCAAATCGTGGTTGAAGCAACTGAGGGTTGCAGTATCAACCAAGGCAAGAATGCCAAGCGGGTCAAGTCCACAAAATTCGCAAACAAATTTTGCCGAGTTGCATCTTAGTATTTGTAATTTCAAAACTCGCAAGCGTATATAATCAAGATGACCGAAGAATAGTAAATTTCTTTAGCTTGCCTCGAAATTTTCATGCAAAACGGCAAGGTGGGGGAGGGTGACATTTTTTCAAAGAAAACGACTTTATTGCCTTAGTTGCATAAAAATTCCGACATAGTTTCGTAACAATTACATTGAGAAATACAATTCCTAGAACGAAAGTTCAACGATGTGCCCTGATTCGCGGTTATTATCTTCCACAATATCGCTCGCGAAGGCGAAATCGAGCCCACTGGTAATGGGGCTAAGGGGATCCGTTTTCGGGATCTGCGAAGGGCCCGAGTTCGCAGCAGTCGGGTTCTTGTCTTTACGAAGAAGGAAAAAAGAAGAAAGATCGAAG
This sequence comes from Cenchrus americanus, assembly GCA_947561735.1. Classification (NCBI taxonomy): domain Eukaryota; kingdom Viridiplantae; phylum Streptophyta; class Magnoliopsida; order Poales; family Poaceae; genus Cenchrus; species Cenchrus americanus. Next base: position 239,337,261 of record OX387244.1, on the reverse strand, counting down.
CAGCCCATCGAAAACTTAAGCGAAACTTCAAGCCAGAAATTAGAAAAATCTTGTTCGGGATGGGCCTCCTGGAATAGGCGCCACGCTCACCACTGACAAACATGTTTCCACGATGAATTCGTAACGGCACCACATCCTGCGCAGGCCCAACTCGCGGGACCTGCGCAGGTTAAAGTTTACAAGACAACTTGTTCAGACAAAATATTACAACCTAACAAAGTTACAAATATGCACAAGGGCCACGAAGGGCAAATGTTTCAGAAACATTCAGCCACTGATATCAACCTTCGGGGAACTCTCTTCATGATCAGAGCTTTCTTCGGCGTCACCACCGCTGCTGCTACTATCGCTAGAGTTCTCTTCGTCCGTCCCGCTGGCATCGTCATCTTCAGAACAGGATTCTGGAGATGCAGCACTTTTCCCTCGCCTCTCTTCTTCAAGCACCTAAAGAAAGCAAAGAAAGAGTATAAGAAAAAACCAAAAATTAGGACCTCGCGAACTAGCCAGAGTAAGCAGTATCCAACCTGGTCCACCTTAGCACGAGCGATCTTTTTGACAGCCTCTTTTCCGCTGGCAATCCAGACTTCTCTCGCGAACTTCGCTCTGATGGCTATGACGTCTTCGTTCGAACGCAACCGTGAAGTGCTCGTAGCATCAGGAAACTGCGGAAGTTTCTCGCGAAACTTCGCAAGATCCGCACAGTCAAAATCGTGAAGCAAATTTAATATGCTTTCAACAGATAATATAGCAGCAAAGTCACTTGCACCAGAAACAACTTCAGGGAGTGCTTTAAACTCGGTGTCGATCCACTCCATGAAGTCGGAAATCCCTAAACTGGCGGGAAGGGGAGCAGGGCGAACACCAAAGTTTTTCAGGGATCTCTCGTATTCACCAAACAAAAGTCTCAGCCTGTCGAGTATTTCAGAAATGTCCCTCTCTGAAGTTTCCTTTTGATCAGCAAGCGCTTTTTCGAGGTCTTGGATTTTCTGCTCTTTTTTACTCAAAGTCTTCGCAAGATCAGCATTGTTAACATGAAGATCTTCCACAGCTTTTGAGGACTTGTCGTAACCTTTACGAAGATTTTCAATAAGTTTCAAGTCTTCGTCGTGTGTCTTTTGAAGTTTCTCGAGATCTCTTCTCGAAATCTCAGCAGCCTCTTCAGCGGCCCTCTTTTCATCCTGGCATTTTTTGAGGGCTACAGCCAAATCAGACACCTTTTTCTCAAGATCGGATTTAGCCGCTCGAGATAGTTTGAAATCGCGACTCAATTTCTTGCGATCTTCAATCAATTTTTTGTTTGTCTTCTCCTGCTCGATCAAACGTTCGCAGGCGATTCTTCCAGATATCGAGACCTTTGCCGTGTAATCCCTGCGCTGAATGGCGAGCTCGGACGCAGAGAACGAACAGAGAAGATCTTCAAATTCTACGAAATCGCAAAACGAAAACTGTAAATACAATATCGAGAGATTCAAAGTGAAAAGAGCTATAAAGGCAGTGCACCTTTCTTATCTTTAGTGACCAGTGCCTGTTTCGAACTTATAGAAGTTCTCTTCGGGGAAGTGCACGGTTTCTTTCTAGAGTCTCGACCGATCTCCCCATGCAGGTGAGACGTTTGTTCCGAGGCTCCTTCTCCTATGTCATTAACAAGTGTGAATGATTTCCAGAGTGTTAAAATCGTTGATGTGCCATCTCCGATACCAGCCGCCTCGCAGCCAACACTTAGTAGTTCACCACGGTAGGACGTACCAAAGCTCTTGTTAAAGGCAGCCAGGGAAGGAGAGGGAACATGGCCTTCAGGAGGATCTTCACGAATTTCGACCAAGGGAGCATCCGGGATGGGATTCTCACCCCTGTGTATGGTAAGCACCAGCTCCTTAGTGAATTCAGGAGAAGCTTCATCTTCAAGATGAACAGGCTGAGAAACGGTAGTGTCAAGAGTAGCAGCAGGGGGCTCAGCAGCAACAGCGGAAATGACTTCCTTCTGAATTTCGGGAGCAGCATCTGAAAAGGAATCAATGTCCATGAAGTCATTTTCAGAACTCGATGGGCAATGTTCATGAAAATTGAATCGTAACAAAGGCCAAAAGAACGAACTTTTTTGGCCGGACTCCACGAAAAGGTCATAGACGAAAGCGGAGGGGACTCGTCGAACTTCGGAAGAGACAACCTTCTTGACAGCCTTCTTAGCTTTCTTGCGGCTCATATGAGCAAGGCTGGAAGCTGCCTGAAGTTCGGCGTCCGAAACTTGTTCGGAGGTCTTGCATTTGCGCTTCGACGATTCAAGAGACCTTGTTTTCAAGGGTTGAACACTGGAGGATGTAGTCTCGTCAATGATCGAAACACTGCTCTTAGAGGATCTTCTTCTTGGAGCTTTCAGGGATCCAGCGGAGCAACTGGCAACAGCAACAGCAGGTATTTTCAACTTACGGCCCAAACGTCGGGAGCGGAAAAACTTGTCTCCACAGACTTCAGAGAATACACGATTTATTCTCTTCTTATGCTTCACCAAGTTCTTGTAGGTTTTATACACATTCATCGTGTATTCGCCAATCATGAGATTTACTCTTCTTTCAATTTCGAGCATAAAGTCATCGGCACTCTGGCCTTCCCTCAGTTGAAGGCTGAACTTCAGAAAGGGAACTTCTTGAGCTGCCCATTTGACATTGAAGTTCACGATTTTGGTTGGGGCCCAGCCATAAGAAATCGGCCAAATTCTGGCAGCAACGAATTCTTGAATGATATCACGACCACCAAGGATAGTGCTCGCAAGGTAGAATGCATTTTCACAACTCCTAATCTCGGCTGCCCGATGATTGTACTCCGCAGTGCACACAGTAGTTAATGCCTCAATAGGCGAGGAGAGGGGATGAGCTGGTCCTTCATAGCCAGGGATTGCAGACATGTCAACTTTGACGTAGAACCAGTACGAGCTCCAGTCTTCGGTGAAATTCGTTTTGCAGCAGGGCGCAATCTGAATTCACGTGATCCCTCTTCGCGTGTTTTGCCGACGAGTGTTGAAGGTGCAACATGTATAATGAGCTTCATAGAATTGACCATCGTCGACCTTAACAACGTCAGGCACGATAACCAGCTCGAAGAATCGCGCAAAAACGTCAGCCCCGAAGTTGCAGCCAAATGTCTTCATAATCCAAATAAACTTGTACACCTCCAAGAATGAGTTTGGCGAAAGCTGGTGGATCTTCACAGAAAAAGCGTCAAGAATCGCCAGTAAAATTGGGTCGCAGGGGAACCTCAACCCGCAGGTAAAGAAGTCACGAAATACAACGACTTCACCGTCTTCGGGAGCAGGGTTTGTTCATCCAGTGGGGCGCGTCCGGTGCCCGCGGGAAAAAATCCAGCAGCCTCATAATCTCTAATCATGTTGGTTGTGACTTTGGATTCTCCAAAAACAAAGGACGGAGGAAGAGGCCCCGACTACTTGGTTGTGATTAAATCCTTAATGTCGGCATCAACATCTCCGACGTCTTCGTCGTCTGTCCTGACCTCTCCTTCTTCGTGACTCCTAGACTCGCTAGCAGCAGGAGGTGACTGCCCCTCTGGAGGTTGCGCGATCTTAGGATTCTGAACTACTAGCTCGGCCGGAAGGCCAGCTACAGCCAATTCTTCGGGCGTCATAGGTCTTGCAATACTTTTAGTTCGAGCCACCTATTCGACAATAATATAAGTAAGAAACAATAAAGATGACTTTCGTAAGAAATAACAAGACAGCATTCGTGAATAAAGTTTGCAAAACGAAAAATACGAATACGATGAAAAGCAAAAACAATAACTCAGTAACAAAGAAAGCAATACCGTAGAAAGTTTAAGGAAGTCTTGAAGCTGCGAACACTTGATCGCGAGGTGCTTTTCTGCGAAAATGAAAGCTAGAGTTCGGGAGAAAGCTAGAATGCGGTGAAAATTTTTTAACAGCGACAGCCCTCTATTTATAGGGGCGAGGGGGGGCAGTTCCGCGAACACACCTCGATTCGACCGTTGCGAGGTTTTCGGAGGACGCGTGTCCACTCCGACGTTCCGAGGGTGACGTTTTTTACTGAAATTCTAAGATTTTCGTGGAATCGGATCGTTGGAGTCAACCTGCTTCCCCGAGGGGCTAATGTTGGGGAATTCAGGAAAACCTATCACCCTCGAAACGTCGAGGTTTATGAAATTCACGAAATGAGTTTTCAAGAACATTGAACTCGCGAAGATCGGGAATCTTGAACCTGCGAAGCCCAGAAGTCGCGAACTCGCGAAGATCGGGAATCTTGAACCTGTGAAGCCCAGAAGTCGCGAACTCGCGAAGAACGGGAATCTTGAACCTGCGAAGCTCAGAAGTCGCGAACGTGCGGAGATCTAGAATCTTGAACCTGCGAAGCTTCGAAGTTGTGAACTCACGAAGACCCGAAGTCATGAACCTGCAAAATCACGAAATCGGGAGTCTGCGAAATTCGGGAATCTACCAGAGGTCAAGTTCGGAAGTCACGGTGCACGAAGATTTCCTAAACGGGGAGATTCATGAATCAGTAAGACGCAAAGTCAAAGATGTCGTCTCAAAAAGTCCGGGTTTGGTGTGTGAACTAGTGGCAGGCTTGTAAATATATGAGATGTAAAAGACATTCATGTACATGTTCACACTAGGAATATTCTTTGAGTTCGAGGGTGTTTTCGGAATGTAAAAGTCCCTTCATCTCCCTATAAAAGGGGGCGCGAGGGCACGTGTAAAGGGATTCACAACTTTTGAGGCTTGAGCAGTCTTTGGGAGACTCTTTGTCTCCTCTTGCGTCATTGATGTACTTGAACGTGTCTACTGTACTTTCTCTCGTGTTCGGGGATTCCATCCGAATTTTCGGATACCCCCAACAATTGGCTTTGAAAGGTAAACAACCATTAGAGGAAGTTCTTAGTTTGACAATACTTGTGTTGATTGTGCTAGCCATACCTATAGCTCCACTTTACATGTTATATGAGAGACTTATGGGAGGTGAGAGTTTTATAAAAACTTGTTTAGGATAACCACTTTATATGAGTGACATGAGAGAGCTTGGAGAAAGGTTTTTGTCTAACACTTGTTGCAGGAATTTTATTTTGAAAATCATAAAAACCCTCCAATGGGAGCAAAGAGTTAAGCATGGCTGAGATTGAAGGCTTCGAGTGAAGAGTTTGAGTTGTGAGGTAAATCTTGACGTGGTAAAGATTCTAAACACCCATGTTGATGTATGATGTTCATTACTTTATGTTTATGTATTAAAGATAAAAGAACTAGCGGAACATGATTACAACGCCTTGGACGAAGTTCTTTTACGAGCACTTACTCGAGGACGAGCAAGATCTAAGCATGGGGGAGATATTGACGGTGTATTTTGGTACACCAAACATGTTCATTACACTTTGGTTTGGATTTGTTTATGGAACTAACCCCCCACTAGGCAGACTAATCATATAACAAGTTCATCTTTGTGCATACATTTGGAAGTGTTGTGTTTATGTAGGAAAACATGGACATAAAGGACGGATTCGCAACAAGTTCAAAGGAGCATTTATGGAGTCTTGTTCGTGTTCATGAGCTTGATGAAATCACTTCCAACGGTGGCGAGGACCGAAGTGCTACAAAGGAACACCCCCGGGGATTGAAGCGTAAAAGACCGAACTTCATGCACGGAGAACCTCCATCTTGGACGCGAGGATGACATCGCCAAAATCATGCAAGTGGACGGCGCAAAGTGCACAATCACCTGAGGACCCACAGGAGCGAAGGGGCGACCGAGCCGCGTCGGGATGGGCCTATGCCGGTCGGCCCAAGCCAGCCGGCCTGGCCCACTCCCGATGTTGGTTCGGCCCCCCTTTCCTTGCACCCGAAGGATCTTCAACCCTAAGTCCCTGGAGGCGCCGCCATTCACGAAAGAGAGAGCCATTCGCACCGAGAGGCCATCCACAAGCTAGAGAGAGAGGAGGTAGATCTCTAGAGGAAGATCGACCATCTCGAAGGAAGCACCCACAAGTGGAGAAGAAGGAAGACACCGTCGGAAGGGTGACCATGATCAACGGTGCCATGTCTAGCACCTTGATCGGGTAAACGCCTTGTTCGATCATGGGTTGTAATCAGTCTTGAAGATGTAATCGTACTTCATTAGTTTATCTATCTATCATCTTATGTTGAATGTGGTTAGATGTTTAAGGTTAGCTACCGTGCCGTAAAGGAAGTATGGATCCTAATGCTCCCTTGGATCAATTCAATACACCGTGTCCATCATAGGTCTAGTCATGATTACCTCCGCATAGTGACAGTACAGGGGGAGGGAAAGGGCGAAACCGTGATCACAACCCCCGATAGATTAGATTGGTTTTTGTGTTTAAAGCGGTTGCATGTTCAAGTATCGTAGACCCATGGGCGAGTGTCTCCTATTTTCATAGCTTAGCCGTTCTCTCTAGTGTAGTGTAGTCGTTTTCTAGTTTAACCTTAGATAGGGTTGGAGTAGTTAGTGAGTAGAGGTAGATCAAACGCTTGTAATCCCCTTTCTCCGCGGATTGACAAGAACCTTGGGAATCCCGTGGTGAAAAAGGTGTAGATCCATACGCTTGCGGATCGTAGGTGGATACGTCTTTTATCCGTCAACCGGCCCACGCGGAAGCTCTCGTCGCACGCCGAGCCGGCAAGGAGATCGTCTCCGACTACTCTTCGGACTCCAACCCCGCTTTCGGCTACTACTTGGACTCTTCATATGAGTTCGACTTCGGGTCGAACCCTGTCGAGCCCGAATCTGAGACCACCACGACTGAGGAACCGCTGTCAGGCCCAGCCACCGACTTGGTTATAACATCAACTCCTATCAGAAGATTTGTCTACTGGCCAGATCGCAAGCCTGTAGATCTGACAGACGGCAACTCACGCTGCGTCGCCTACCTCGACTCACTTCCCTTCCAAGAGGGAACATCGCTAGCTCCAACTGAGGAGCATACGTCAACCGAGGTGGCGACTACTGACTCCGGTCTTGGTACTCCCAACTGCCAAGTCTTCATGGCTGCTGGCGAGACACCAGGGCCCTCAGGGACCCGACCTGACCGGTACCTTGACGACATCTCAGAAGATGAGTTGTCCGCCAATGCACCCGCTGATGAAACTACCGACGACAAGAACGCCCGACGTGACCGCAGCAGGAAGCGGAATGAACGGCGCAGACGTCTCCGCGAGACTCTCCCCATCTAGAACCTCATTGAGGCTCTGGATCAAGTCGCCAACCGGGTGCACACCACCCCCGAACAATGCCTCATGTTTATCACCATGATAGCACGTCAGGCTCAAGGGGTCCGCACGGGCGAAGTCATCACCAAGCTAGCTGAAGACGCCTACTTCATGAGAGTTGACAACAGGGTCACCCAGGTACCCCCTGTCAGAACTCATGAACCCAGACAACACGGTGTACGCAACTGCACCCGCGGAGAACAACCACACAACCCCAACCGCTCCAGGGCCTCATCTAGAGGACCCTCCCAAGGCGGCAATAGCGCGGGCGGCACCGGCGGGAGCCGCGGCGGTGCTAGTCGCAGTGCTGGCGACGACGGTGGTAGCAGTGGCGGGAGCTCATCACACGGCGCTGGCAGAAGAGTTGGTGGCAGCAGTGATCATGGAGGCCGAGGCCACGCGAACAGCCATGTCACTAGCAACTCACATGGCGGCTACGATGCCCACACAGAATTGAAGAAATTCATTCCAAAAAGGCTTCTGAAGCAAACGACAGCGACGGCTTCCCCGCCTTCTCCACTCGACTTCGCGGCCGGCTCCTCCCAGAGAAATTCAAGCCTTTCGGGATCACCAAGTACGACGTGAAGCAAGACCCAGTTCGGTGGCTTAGGTGCTATGCCTTATCCATTGAAAACGCTGGTGGCAACAATGACACGAAATGCCTCTACTTCCCCTTCTGCCTGGACCAAGCTCCACTCACCTGGCTCGAGTCGCTCGACAAGAACTCGATCAATGAGTGGGACCAGCTCAAGGCTCAGTTCTCCAGCAACTTCGCGGGCGCCATGGGGCGCTCAGGTACTCACATGGAACTGGCGATGGTCAAGCAAGAGCAAGGTGAGACGCTACGGCAGTACATGCAGCGCTTCTTCGACAAGTGCGTGACTGTAGTCGACGTCACTGACAAGGAGGTCATCGACCTCTTCCAAGACGGACTCTACCACCGTCGCACATTCGAAGACTTCGGTTGCCGCCGCCCGAGTTCCATCACCAAGCTCAAGGACATGATCACTTCCTGGGTTGATGAAGAGGACAAGGCGAACGCCAAGTATGACTCCATTCGCGGAAAGAGCAAGCACAACACGGGCGGCAACAACAACAACAACAACAACAACAACAACAACAACAACAACAACAACAACAACAACAACAACAACAACAACAACAACAACAATAGGGATCAGGGGGGTCGCAACAACAACAACTACTCGGGTCCTAATCGCAAACGCAAGCCGGACAACATAGCCACGGCTATCCAGCGCCCTGCGAAAGACAACTCGAGAAAGACCTATGGCGGCTTCAAAGACTTGCTGAAAGAAAAGTGTATGAGGCATCTGAAGGGCAACCACACCACCGAGCAGTGCTACCAACTACGGAGGGCACTCAAAGACACCCCAGACCCACGACCTCCTCACGACAAGAAAGGCAAGAAAAAGCCGACGAAGGCAACAACGACTTCCAGGAACCCGACAAGACGGTGAACGTCCTCTTCGGCGAACTACCCAACAGACGGTCTCAGAAGGCCACCCGACGGGAAGTCTTGAGCATTGAACCAGTGGTCCCAACACCTCTGAGGTGGTCGGAGGTACCCATCACCTTCTCCTGCGCAGATCAATGGACAAGCTTCTCCAAGCCAGGACGTTTCCTACTCGTCCTAAAACCAGTAGTCGCAGGCTCTAGACTCAACAAGGTGCTCATTGACGGTGGAAGCGAGCTCAACGTCCTTTTCACCAAGACCTTGAAGAAGATGACATGCTCACCAAGAGCATGTTGCCCTTCTATGGCATTGTCCCTGGTAACGCGGCTATCCCACTAGGCTTAGTGGTCCTGCCAGTTACCTCGAGGTTGCGGACTTCAAAACTTCCTACCATACCATCCTCGGCAGACCGGCCATCTCCAAGTTCATGGCGGTACCCCACTGTTGACGGTTAATAGATGTATCAAAGTTCGTTTAGACTTGCAAGCGGACAAGTCTCCCGTCGTAGTCAAGGGACCCTTCTTCCCTCGAGTGGTGAACCCAAGGTATTGAATCCGTGGAACAATGTGCAACGCAAGGATTCAATCTAGTAAAGCAAGGTAAGCTATCTTTTGAAGACAAGTTGCATCTAATCTACTAACTCATAAAGGAAACACATCTAATCTAATCTACTAAAGAGGTAGCAAGAGAAAGCAAAGAGATAACCGATCTAGAGAATCTAGATCATGCTTATGTTGTAGCTCCAAGCGAGATAGATGAAGATAGAAAAGCGAATCTCATTAAAAGCATCTTTAAATCGTGGCCTCCCTTCCGACTCTGAAAATGCCCGCCTTTCGGAACCCCCGTTCTGCCACAACGTATCCTTACTCATGCGGGTAGTCTAGGGCGAGTTCGATAAGAACAAGTTGAAATCACTTGGTCAGTCCGGTATGCACCTCTAGCCACCGCGGCTACAAGAGCACCCTAAGCAATCTATCTTAAGTATAGATTGGGGAAAAAGCAAAACCAAGAAGAAAACAAAATCATCGAGAAGGCACTTGATCGCTAGAAATCGGATTCACTTAAAGACTTCACCATGAATGATTACATGAACAAGATCACCACTGGGATCCTACCTCGATCTTGATCCTTGCTCCGGAGCTCCGACGTGGTCTTCCATGCAAGGGTTCCCACGTCGGCTAGGGAGACCCTAGACAACTAGCACGACCCTCGTCTCTGAGATGGTGTCCCTCAAGCTTCTCGGCTCCTCGGCGGCGGATGACGAATTGATTGATGCGTGGCTCTCGGTCAGGGGGCTATAAATAGCCCGACAGGCAACTAGGTCAAAGGGGAGATCGACTGGGCCCCGAAACAGGCTGGGTCGGCCAGCCTGGGCCGGCCAGCCTAGGCCGACCGGCCTAGGCCCATCTCAGCCCAGTCTGTGTCCTCCTTCGTCTGGTATTGCTTCCCGAGTCTTCTAGATCCTCTCCCCTTTTGCATGTGGGCCCTTGTCATCGGTTTCTCTCCGAATTGGACGAAGCTCCTTATCTCGCAAGATTCAGCACTTTTCTGGCTAGGTCCTCGGAGTTTGTCATCTTCTCGGGCTTGGTCCTTGGGCTCTTGGAGTCATGTTCACTTCATTGCTTGACTTGTACCGGGCTTCAAGGTCTTGTCATGAGGTGCTTAATGAACTTATCCCGGAAGTCTTGCTTTCAACGTTAAAACCCTGCGCAAACACTTAACTCCAAAACCGACATGCACAAGTGAACTTGTTATACCACGGGGGTTAGTACCAGTGGATAAGGTATAAAACTTATGCCAACACCGAAGGTAAACTCATGTCTAGGTTGACGGATTTTCACCGTCAACACCCACTACACGTACTTGGTACTCAAGATGCCAAGTCTTGCCGGAATACTCTCATTGCAAGGGGACTTAAAGATATCCTTCGACTGCGACACCGAAGCCATGGAACTCGCAGCGACCAATCAAGTACCCAACATGTTGATGGAGACCTTTGCTGCATCCAAGAAGCTTGCTCCACCAAACTCGAGATCCCAGAAAAGACCGACACAGCCAACAAGCCTCAACCGTCAGAGGAAGTGCAAGTGAAGGATATCGACCTCGGGACAGGAGACAGCAGCAAGACTACCATGATTGGGGCGGGTCGACCCGAAATAGGAAGACGCGCTCGTCAGCTTCCTCCGGGCTAACCGAGACATCTTCGCATGGAAACCAACGGACGTGCCAGGGGTGCCCAGGAGGTTGATCGAGCACTCACTCAACGTCGATCCTAAAGCTACCCCCAAGCGACAACACCTCCACTGTTTCGTCGATGACCAACGGGATGCCATCAAGAAGGAACTCGCCAAACTACTCGCGGCCGGCTTCATTCGCGAAGTCTTCCATCCTGAGTGGCTCACCAACCCCGTCCTCGTCCACAAGAAGAACACAAACGAGTGGAGGATGTGCGTCGACTACACCAACCTCAACAAGCACTACGCCAAGGACCCTTTCGGGTTGCCGCGGATTGATCAAGTCATCGACTCCACAGCGCGCTGCGACTTGCTCTGCTTCCTCGATTGCTACTCCGGGTACAGCAGATCGCCATTAAGGAAGAAGACCAGGAGAAGACCGCATTCATCACCCCGTTAGGCACCTACTGCTACACGACGATGTCGTTCGGGCTGAAGAACGCTGGCGCCACCTACCAGCGAGCTATCCAGGCTTGCTTCAAGAAGCAGCTCAACAAGAATGCCGAAGCCTACGTGGATGATGTGATCGTCAAGAACTAAAATTCTGACATGCTTATCGCCAATCTTGAAGAGACTTCGCATCTCTGTGGGAGTACCAGTGGAAGCTCAACCCCAACAAGTGCGTCTTCAGCGTACCCTCAGGGAAACTACTCGGCTTCATCATCAGCCATCGCGGCATCGAAGCCAATCCCAAGAAGATCTCTGCCATCACCAACATGAAAGCTCCCACCTGCATCAAGGACGTGCAGAAGCTGACCGGGTGCATGGCGGCTTTGAACAGATTCATCTCGAAGCTTGGAGAACGGGGGCTACCCTCCTTCAAACTACTCAAGCACCAAGAGAAGTTCGTGTGGACCCCAGAGGCTGATCAAGCTTTGGCGCAACTCAAAGACTTCCTGTCCAAGCCACCAGTCCTCACGGCTCCTCGCAAAAAGGAGTAGCTACAGCTCTACCTTGTTTTGACTACTCACGTGGTCAGTACTGCCATCATTGTCGAGCGGCATGAAGATGGTCACGCCTACCCAGTCCAGTGACCAGTCTACTTCGTCAGCGAGTTTCTGTCAAAATCAAAGACACGCTACCAGCCAGTGCAGAAGCTACTCTACGCAGTGCTCATCACCTCGCGGAAGCTACGAACTACTTCCAGGAGTACTCGATCACCATCGCTACTGACTATCCGCTCGGTGACATTCTGCGAAATCAAGACGCTACTGGAAGAATCTCCAAATGGGTAGTCGAACTCGGTGCCCTCAATATCGACTTCAAGCCACGCACTGCGATCAAGTCTCAAGCACTAGTCGACTTCATGGCAGAATGGCGGGAGAATCAACTGTCAACTCCAATCGAGCGACCAAAGCATTGGGTAATGTACTTCAAGGGTTCACTCAAGCTCGAGGGCGCAGGTGTAGGGGTACTCTTGATCTCTCCGAAGGGCGAGCAACTCAAGTACGTCCTGCAGATCTTCTGGAAGGTCTCAAACAATGAAGCCGAGTACGAAGCTCTATTACATGGGCTCCGCCTCGCAATCTCATTGGGCATCAAGTGGCTATTGGTCTACGACGACTCCGCAATGGTCATCAACAAAGTCAACAAGTCTTGGGATTGCAACAAGGAGAATATGGACACCTACTGCCTGGAAGTCGGCAAGCTCAAGAAAAATTCTATGGTCTCGAGTTCCATCTTGCCGTCCGCGACAACAATGTTGCAGCGGACGTCTTGTCGAAGCTTGGTTCCACTCGTGCACAAGTACTCGTCGGAGTCTTCGTCCACGAGCTTCATGCGCCATCCATCCCGGAGTCGGCGCCCACGACCACTGACCCTGTCCCTTCCTAGCCTGATCAGGAGGTCATGATGATCGACCTAGACTGGCGACAACCCTTCATCGACTACATCCATGAGCTGAAGGTTCCTTCAGATAGGAACTTGGCCGAGCAACTCATCCGCCGAGCCAAGTCCTATGTACTAGTTAGAGACAAGCTCTACAGGCGGGGTGCCACTTCTAGAGTACTCATGAAGTGCGTTCCCCGGGAAGAATGCAAGGACATATTGGAGGAGATCCACAAAGGCGTCTGCGACAGCCACACGTCTTATCGCACGCTGGTGAGCAAGGCCTTCCGGTGAGCTTTCTACTAGCCCACAACTCTGAGTGACGCGGAAGAACTCGTCAGAAGGTGCCAAGGGTGCCAAATACTTCGCCAAGCAACAACACGTCCCGGCCTACAAGCTAGTCACCATACCACCAACCTGGCCTTTCTCCTGCTGGGGACTCGACATGATTGGGCCTCTGCCAACTGCGCCAAGAGGATTCAACGGAGTCTTTGTGGCTATCAACAAGTTCACCAATTGGATCGAAGTCAAGCCGGTCACCTACCCAAAGGCTGACATAGTACTCGACTTCTTGGATGAGCTCGTGCGTCGCTACGGACTACCCCGTTACATCATCACAGACTTGGGTTCTAACTTCAACAACCACCAGTTCTGGGAGTACTGTGAGAATAGCGGGATCGACGTCTGGTATGTCTCAGTTGCCCACCCTCGGGCCAACGAACAAGTCGAGCGCGCCAACAGGATGGTACTCGACGCACTCAAGAAGCGATTGCACGACACATCCAACACTAAAGGGGGCAAGTGGATTAAGGAACTACCCAATGCACTTTGGGGGCTTCATACTCAACCTACCAAGCCGACGGGGCAGTCGCCCTACTTCCTGGTCTATGGCTCTGAAGCTATTCTACCTGCTGACGTGATGTGGGAGTCCCCGGCAGTAGAACAATATGATGAAGGCATCTCAGAAGACAGTAGACGACTCGACATCGACGGTCTCGAAGAAGCTCGGTGCATCGCCCTCGTCCAATCAGCAAGGTAGGTTGAGGGTATCTGACGCTACCATGATCACAACGTCAAGGAACGCTCCTTCAACTTTGGCGATCTAGTCCTCAGCCACATCCAGAACACAGAAGGACTACACAAGCTCAGCTCGCCATGGGAAGGTCCTTGTCAATCGCCAAGGTGACCGGACCTGGCTCCTATCGCATCCAGACACTTGAAGGCGACGACATCAGCAACTCGTGGAACATCGACCAGCTGTGTCGCTTCTACATGTAGTAGATCGACTACTCCAAGGTCCAAGTCTACACGACTACTCCTGGGCCCTCTGCTGTAAGCAGCCCTCCGATCCGGCCCTGGCACTAGTCTACGAACTACTCCACTCCAAGATCCAATGTTAGCGACTACCGACTACTAACGGATCTTGGGCTGCTTAGAGCATCAAGGACTCTAGCGGCGGTCTACAAGACCATGTACTCTAAGGTCGAGCCTATACAGCTACTAACGGATCTTGATGCATAAGCGGCCCTCGGGTCCGGGCGACTTCACTTGTAAACGGCCCTGGCCATCCAAGTGTATTCTTCTTTCAGTAATAAAGTTTGATTTCCAATCAACTCATTTACCGCGCCTCCCGATCAGGCACCTACTACTGAGTACTACTACTCGCGAGACCTCTACGGCTTGGTACTCCGCACACTTCGCTGCAAGTGGCGGCAATGAGTACTCATTTCACAAATAAGTCATGGATAACTCTCACTCATAATTTAAACAAGTTCTTAACAACTCTGTTTATCTTACATATACTATCAAGAGCTAACCCTACAGGTACTCCTACTGAAGGTTAAGCTTCTCCGCCACTTGTTCAGCAATTGGCGCCATCTCCTCCAACAGCACCTTGTATTAGTTGTCCGTGCAGTTGGTCGTGAGCCCACCCGCGACTACATCCACTGGAGCCTTGGGGAAGTACGACTTCATGTACACCAGGACTTGGTTGGGTATCGACTTCGCCAAATGCTTCGCATAGGTCGCCAGACGCCCGGGGGCTTCTTTCAAGCGATCCACCAATGGAGCAATCTTGGGCCCGCCCGGGTGTGGCACCAACAGCCTAGCAATTGGGAGCGCGGCTTCTTCAAGCTCCTTCAGTTGGCCACGTAGCCTCTCGCAGTCTTCATTCAACTTCTGCAGGGATTTATAATAATTCACGAGGTCGCAATCTGAGGCTTCGCGAAGCTCCATGTGATAAATGCACTCATGAGACAGCTTCTTATACTCGTATTCAAGTACCTCTCGGGCGTCCTTCTCCCGGTACACGATATTCTTCAGGTTGGTCTCTAACGCCTTCAGCCGATCTACCCGTGTCTCAAGCTCGCACTCAATGGCTTGGCCGGCAACATACCTCTGTTCTTCTGGCGTAGAGACTTGTTCTTCTGAACCAAGTCGTCGCTCTTCGCCTGCATCTCCTACACTTCATTGTGGTACTGGGCGAAGGCACCATCAAGCTTGGACTGCAGCAGGGCAGAGTGCTTCTTGGCTTTATCCAGCTCTTTCTCCAAGGACTCCGTGCGGAGCACCGTGTCACCATATCCTTGAAGCATGTCAGAGTTCTGTCGGATCTCTCCACGACATCCTTCACAAGGCAACATATCAATCGAGTACTCACTACCTCAAGGAATTCGACTACTAAAGGTGCGGCAACGTACCTTCATCCACTGCTCTGTGCGGCACATTGACTCTAGGTTCTGAGCCACGATAGTCAGGTCACTGAGGTCGTCAGCTAACAGCTCCAGACCGCCAAGACTCGTTGATGTCGCCTCAGCCATAGGCGCCAAGCAGATCGGCGTAGCATCCTGAATCTCGGGCGATCGCATGACCACTTCTGTGCTCGCTCCCGGGAGTGCATCGACCTGCGCCCCACCACAACCTCGAGGGTTGTTGCAGCTTCCAGCTCAGGGGCAGTCCCTTCCTTCACCCTGGTCACTGGTATGGCGACCTCAGCTTCTTTCATAGCCGTCTCCATGGCTACAGCTTCAGGGATCGCGGATCCTCCAACTTGTGCTCCTGTCAACACAGAGTACATGAAGTCAATTCTTACGACTACGTCTACTATGCTTAGTGTCTACCAATGGCGACGTACACGTACCCTCTACTATGGTGGCTTCCTGCAGCGTAGCCTCCACCGTGACTTCGGTCTGTGGCGGCGGTGTGGGTTCCTGAACTTCTGTTGAACGGTCCTCTTCACCACCTGCAGTACCGGTTTCGTCACCGTCCCAAGATAGATCGGTGGATTTCCTGAATCACAAAAGTCAGTTGATCATCCATGCAAGATTAGTGATCCACATGACTACTTAGGAGATCAGCAACACTTACAAAGTTGACTGGACAATAGTCACGGTCAGGGCACCAAGAATGCTGGCGATGTCTACAATCCCAGCCTCTGCGGTCGCCTCGTCTTCGGCCTGGGCTTCCTTTGGTTGCTCTTCCCCCGTAGCCGGGGAGGGGTCTGGCCTTCTCTCTTCCGTTGATGCCTGCGAGTTGTCGGCGCCAGCTGCTTGTTGTGCCGATTCCGACATGACTACTCCAGTGGTTGGAGGTGGGCTGGTACTTCTCTCAGCTGCCCCTCCCACCGTGTCCCATGTTTCTTCTTCACCATGGTTCACAGGGTCTGAAGAAGGGATATCCTGTGACACCAGAAGACTCAACTGTCAGAGCATAGTACTCATCGGAAAAGTACTCAACTGTACCAGAAGCGGTACTTACATCCTGGTTAGTTGTCTCGGTGATCTTCAACTTCTTGGTGGTGCGTTTGCACGCCACATTGTGCGGCCTCCTCGGTGGTGCAGGAATGCTAGCTTCGAGGCTAGCCGGCTTCTCGACGATGAGAGGAACGTTCGGCAATCCAGGGCAACTGAATCTAGATCGCAGTTGGAACTGCTCCTGAAGTGTCTCTTCATCCTCATCGTCTGAGGTGTCTTCAATGGTGACGGTGTCGTCACCCTCGCCGACTTCGCGGCGCTCCTTCACCTTGCCCTTCCCCTCTGCCGGCACATCTTCATGTTGTGGGGGGGGGGGGGTCGGAGACGAACTTCACGATGTCATCCTGCAGTACACAATTCATGTTAGTACAACTACACTAGGCAAATCAATACTCGAAGGCTTCGGTCACGACTACTGACCTTGTTTGGTGGACACGCCGCGGAGTATTCGAGAACTGGACAAGGCGTGTACGACGACATATCTTTGAATATCTTGCCCAGCCTCTCGACAATATCATCACTGTCGACTTCTTCGCTAGGCATCCTCGACGTGTCATCGTTGCCCCTGTACTGGTACCCAAAGGTGTCGCGAGCCATCAGCGGATGCACCCTCCTCTTCATGAAGCTGAAGGCCACATGCTCAGCCCTCAGCCCGGCCTCTCTAAGGGCCTTGATCTTCTTCATCAGCTCAGGTAGTTGAATACCCTCTTGCATCACCGGCTCCGTGTTCCACCACGGTCTGTGCTTCGGCTGCTTCCCGCTCGGCTTCGGCAGCTCTGGATGATGGTTGCTGATATAGAACCACTTGGCTTTCCGGTCTTGATTCAACTCTATCAGCTTGTGCACCAGGTACTGATCAACAGCGTCCTCACGTATCTAGATGTCAGCTCCTCCGACTACTCGCGGGTCGTTGGTGCTGGGTTGCGACTTCACTCGAAAGAACTTGCGGAATAGGATCCAATGGGGCTTGATTCCCAAAAACGTCTCGCAGAAATGCACGAAGACGGAGATGTGGAAAACACCATTTGGATTCAAGTTGAGGTACTCGATGTCGTGGTACCTGAGCATGCCCTTGAAGAAGTCTCTGGCGGGTAGCGCCAGTCCACGCTCTGCGAATCGGGAGAACATGGGGATCTCGTCCGGATTCTTCTCCATTGGATACGGGTCTCCCGTGGCGGTGCGTCATAGATCCATTTCTTTCTCCCGCAGAAACCCGCTGTTGACCAAGGCGAGCAGATCTTCGGTCTTCAGCTTGGCCTTCTTACACTCCTTGGCCGGGTTGGGCGCGGAGTGGACGACGGTGACGATTCTGGGGCAGAACCTTCAGCTTCACTGCGGGTCCTCTTCTTCCCCGCACTGGTCTTCATGATCTTGGACGGAGATGCCTTCATCCTCCAAGTGACGGGTGTCTTCACTCGCATTCGCTCGGGGGCTAACACTGGCAGCGGACTGCGGTGGCACGTATAGATCTAATCTATTACGCAGCAGCGGTGGCGGCGGCAGCAGTGGAGCAGAAGGGCTCAGGAGCAGATCTATTCGCTGACTGCTAATATGGGGAATGAAAAACCCTAAGGGGCTCAGCGCTTATTTATAAGCTATCGATGGAAATACACTGACATAGTGGATAAGTACCAGGCGGGTGACTCAGCGGCGGCAGGCCGTCTTTTCACCTTCTAGTACTTGATGCCCCTCACCTCGGGGGCTCGACTACGTCAGATCGATTCTATGGGTTACTTCAAGGTCCAAGACCAACTCAGGACACATTCTACAATCAAGATGACCCTTTAATTCGAGAGGAAGTACTCGACTCAAGGCTCAGGGGCTCCGTGCCACGTGTCCTTCGGTTTTTTCTCCTGATTTTACAGGATAAGATTGGCAGAACTTCAGATTGACCCTCAACTTGAATCTACGATTCGACCTAAGGCTCGGGGGCTACATTCCATATGGAATGCGATTCTCTAAATCGCATTTTCCATATGGTTCCTTCGTCAAGACAACGCGGGTACTATTAAAGACCTTCAAGAGAAGAACTCGGGGACGCTTGGGAACTACTCGAGAAGACTTCAAGACTACTCGAAATCATCCTGCGTTTCAAGTGCCTTCCAGCCTCAGGACGTTTCAAGTGCTCTTGAGGACTTTTGGCTTGTAGAGCTCGGGGATGCTTGGGAACTACTCGTCAAGTCCATCAAGACTACTCGAAATCATCCTGCTCGACTACAAAGTACTCGGGGGCTTGTCGTATGGACATCCCTGGGCCCACTACTCTGGTGGGTGCCAGGACCGACTACTCGGTGGGCCCCTGGAGCTACTCGACTTGTGCTGCACGGTACCTGCTGGCGTGAAGCACAAGGACTACGGAGGAATAGTACTCGGTTAAGATGTTGTGCATGTCCGGATCCATGTAAAGTACTCCTAGCCGTACACGACTAGTACTCTCTCCTCAAACCGATTTGTAACCCTACCTCCCGGGCTATATAAGGTGAGGCAGGGACCCCTCTCTCATCATCCGCATCATCTTGTAAACACATCCAATCAATCCAGAGCTACACAACATACAGGGCGTAGGGTATTACGCACATTGCAGCCCGAACCTGTCTAAATTGTGTGCCACGTGTCTCTTCCTTCGAGTTAGCGATCTCGGCGAGGCCACATTCATCTACCTCGGGTACTCCCCTTGGTAGGTTGCTAGTCTAAAACACCGACACGTGGGGACACGAGAAGACACGAGCTCCAGTGCACCAGAATAAGCGGAGGAGGTGTGTGGGGAAGGGAGGAATACACGGCGGTTGCCGCAGGTGGATGGAGACGGGCGCTGGTGTTGGTGCCGCACGGCAAGCTCTCTGTCGGCTCTGATTACCGTCGAAGCAGGTCGAGTGCGTGACCACCAGGTGAACCCTGTTGCGGCAGTTAGAGCTCGAAGGAGGCAAATCCTAAACCCTAAAACCCTAAACCCTAGCTGGTGGAAGGGTGTGACTGCCGATGCGGGGCAATCCCGCGGTCGCCAGATGAGGCTGCTGTCGGGGCGAGCAAAGGCCTGAGCTACGAGGCGACCAACACCGCGAGAAGGTCAGGAGGGCCGTGGGTGCCGGCACGAGGGAGTATGGCAGCCTGCGGCCGCTCTAGCGGGGCTGGTCCGCTGGTAGAGGAGCAGTAGTGTATGTGCCATAGTAAAATTATTGGGTGGGTAGTCTATAAACACCATCTATAGCTGATGTGGAAACGTTATAGAGAGCGATCTATCTATAACAATTGCGGGCAGGGTTCACCAAACTGTGAACCGGCCGGTTTCTTAAACCGGAAATACCGGACCGGTATACCGGTCAAACCGACCGGTATACCGATAGGAGACTTTTATCAGGTGTGCTAAGCGAGTGGTATACCGGCCGGTTTAGCTACCGGACCGGCCCGGTAACCCCCAAAATCGCGGTATACCGGCCGGTATACCGCGAAAAGGTGAACCTTGATTGCGGGTGCCCTCACATTTGACGAAACTCCTCTTCTCTGTCCTCATAAATACCTTACCACATAAGCAAATTTGGTGATGTGGCATTATCATTAATGCTCATAAAATCCTTCATAAAACTCTCATTGAGACTACCCTTAGTTTCCAAAAATTTCTCTAACTACCCGACGGATCGAACTTCAGACACTAATTAGAAATATTAAACTTGATTAATGACAAAATTCATTTCTTAACCTCTTGCTCAAACGAGACTAGTTATGCTATAATTAGACAACATCATGCTACAATAAGTAATCTCTAATAACAAATTAATTAGGTGTAATAAGTTCGAAAATGACCCCCCCCCCCCAAATACTACCTCCACCTTGCTAGAGCTAATAAATAATGGTTTTTTCCCAGCCTAACTTTGAACTAGTGAACTGACACAATCATACGTATGACTATACGTCTCTAAATACGCAGCTCCTGCGACTGTTCAAACTGTTGATTTTCGGTAGCCGAAACTGGAAAAGGCACCCTTCCCCTCTCCATCAAATGTGTACAGGGATGCTGGCTTGCATCAACAATTTCCAGTTACGCGGAAAAGGAAGACGCGATTCAACAGGAGAGCGACCTGTGTTTTTTGTCAGCAGGTATGGGTCCGGATGTGAACGATCGAGCGCGAGCCTCCGACGACGCATCGACAAACTTGACGAATCATTGGGAACGGGGAGACTATCGCCCTATCGGACTGGGAGAGTGTAGACACGGATAACGATAAGATTCCTTGGACTGACGTGACAAAAAGGTTGCGCGACGATTTTAACTGTCAACTTCGGCAGAAATTGGATTTGTTGGCCTTCGTTGCATCCGTTTACTTTGGGACTGTTGGTTTTTAGACGTTGTATTACTCTTCGGGTGTGAATTGTGGAAGTTCGTCTATGCAGTAAGCCAGTAATGCGTGACAGGCATTTACGTTATGATCTCCATCGTGGATAAGAACGAAGTGCATATGCTGATTCAGAGTTTCAGACTGTGTTCCTTGTCTTCTTCCTTTTACACTAAAAAAGATCAGTACTCTCAAAAAAATCAAGGAGGGCATGGAGCTGGGTTTTTTTTTTTTGCGATAGGAGCTGGGTTGTTTTAAGAAGCCCAAGCATCCTTCTTGAACCAGTTGGAAATTTGGATCACGAGAGCCCCAAACTACGGCCTGTTCAATTTAAATGCCCCTCAAAAAGAAAGGTTAGCCAGAATCTTGACGGCCCACTGTAGACACATTACTAGTCTCCTAGCCAACCGTGGGCTTCTGAAACCAGCCCAGCAAAGGAGGGCCAAGCCTATACAATGCGAGCATGCAATGATTATTATTTTATAAATCTGATTATTTGTTATAGCTCACCAAGAAATTAGCTATGAATCTATGATGTAGGAGAATAAGTGTCTAATCAGGAAGGAAGATCTTTTGGTGTACTCGATTCGAAAACTACGATCTATAGCTCTTATAAGGACTGATTCTCGTGAGAAAAGTTCTAGCTAACACCAAAATAAATATAAATTATTTTTATTTTCTTATCTATGATCGACCAATATAAATATTTAGTGGATTTAAGCATTTGTTGCATCCATTAAGTCATGAAGATGACAGATGACCCACTAGTAATATACTAAGCTATTTGGTTTGAGAAATCACCTCATCTTAGATGAGATCATCCACGTGAATAAATTTCGGTAGGATGATCTCATTCATCATACCTATATTACTCCTTCCGTCTCAAAATTATCTATCATTTTGATTTTTAGAACATTTTTTGTTATGCATATAAATTTATATTATGTCTAAATAGATAGTAAAATAATATATCTAGAAAAGTCAAAATGATAAGTAATTTGAAACAGAGGAGTAATTGTTAGCTTGTGAGGGATGAACCCATTCCACTCCACAAACTAAATAACAAAAGTGAAGAGTAAGAAGATGATGCAGGGTCCCATTTCTCAGTTCAAACAATTTGTATATAGTTCTTGTTAGCTTACAATTTTGGGAAAAAGAAAGATAATTTACCTCCTTTCAGCTCACAGTTTTTCATCGAAAGAACATGTATTCCAGTGAAGTGATGAGACCTTTTAGTTAAAAAACATGATTTCCGAATCCTAATATACTCAATATCTAATCCTAGTGTAAAAATGATTTAGAGCTTCCATAAAGTAAGTCCCCGATGAAGAGGATGCCCGCACCAATCTTTCTTTTTTTCTAGTACGGCATGTAGTGGTTTTGTAACAAAGTTGATTAGAGACGTGCATTTGCAACAACAAAAAAAATTCAAGCGGCATATCTTTTGTGTAACTTATTTTTTCTCTTCAGCGTATCCTTGCGCTTGCCCGCTTTCTTGAGCATGTTGTAATTTTTGTTTCTAGCTGTGTCGTTGTGTGTTTATTTTTGTTTGCGGGGCTTGCCTTTGTAACCCTTCAACCGAACTCGGCTTTGTTCTCTCTTCTCTTAATGAAAAACACGTTTTGCACGTCTTTAAAAAAAACGTATCTTTCATGAAATAATTTTTTTAAAGACACAATTAGCACGTTTTTTCATTAAAAAGAGAAAAAATACAAAGTCTTAGGTACAAAGACCTTATGGGGAGAACAACACAACAGGTGAGGCCTACAACAAATAAGAAGATGACTACTACAAGCTAAGATGTCCAAGGGAACGGATCTCGATGAACACGACACAACCCAACGCCGTGCTTCCTCGAGGATTAGTGGTGAAAGCGCCACCGGGCGCAGAGCGACCCTATCATGGACATGTCAGTTTCTCTCTTTCCAAAGTGACCATATGAGAGAGTCAAACCCTTTGCGCCGAAGTTTGGTGTCACACCCGATTTTACAAGCAAAACCGAATGCATCTCACGTGTGTGCCAGGATCAATTTACACACACATGATAGACAAAACGAGTGTAATACCATTGCAGTAATAAATCGTTCAAGATTTAAACCAGTACGATATCCATTATTACATCCAGAGAGGTGGACTCGAAGGTCCGAACACAACGAAAACTAAGCGACGAGTAGCTCCATCTCTGACTTCCACAGGCATGATGACTGGGGGATCGCATGCCCTAGAACTCCTCGTAGTCACTCCGGTACTCGTCCTCGCCTCCGACGTTCTCCTCTCGAACGGCGGTAAGCAAGGGTGAGCACACTTATGGTTGGTGCTCGGCAAGTGGGGGAAACAATGCAAGGCTATCAAGGATAGGCTATGGTTCACGACGGTAAGCATTTTATAAGTTGGTCAAGTTTTATTAGCAAGCACCTAATTACTAGGTGTAAGTGTATACCAACCCACTTAACCTTAAAAGAAACCTCAAACTTGAAAGGACCTTGATTTCGCCGTAGGGGGGGGGGGGTGAATAGGCGTGACGACCAATTTAAACTCTTTCTCCCCAAACACTTGAGCCGACAGTGCTCCACCGGTCGACCGGTGGTGGTGACCGGTCGGGCCGGGTCAAGCACCGGACTTCACGGGTGACACCGGTCGAGCCGGTGCGCCTCACCTCGGCCGACCGGTGTAGCACGAAGAACCTGCAAAAACAACTTCAAGCACCTCTTGGCTTCTAGCACGAACCAAACTCAGGGTGTGGCTTTTGTAGATGATCACAAGCAGAGTAATGAGCCCTGCACACACAAGTAACACACCCAAGTAGATCGAAGCGGAAGCAAATGAAATATGCTAGAAAAACAACTTAGAGAATCGAACCACACGAAGAAGCAAGGATTTGTTTCCCGAAGTTCACCACCCACTGAGGAATGGCTACGTCTCCGTTGAGGAGCTTGTAAGGGGCAATTCCCACAACAAGCCGGGTCTCTTTCAACCACTTTCCTCCTTTCCACTAAGGTGATCTTTTCCACGAAGAGGCAAGATCGCAGCCCTTACAAACTTCCCGCTGCTCACCACAACCTTGGGAGCTAGCCGGCGACACCTAGCCGTCTAGGAGGCAAACCTCCAAGAGTAACAAATGCTCCAAAGTTTGTAGACTCGAAACCAAAGTGCTCAAGCTATGGAAAGCTGCTCTTGTTAGCTCACAAGGTCACTCCTAGGCTCACTTCCTCAACCCAACACAAAGATGATGGCTTGAATCCACAAATCTCACAAAGAGATGGTTGGGGAGAGCCACTAAGGCTTAGAGCTAGTTAGAAATGGCTTGGGACCTCGGCAAAAACACTAGAAGCGAAGAACCCTCACTTGAAGAGGGCTTGGGGTATTTATACCCCTCAACGGAGAAAACTAGCCGTTAGTCCCGGCGGCACCTCGTCGGACCGGTGCCTCACACCGGTCAGACCGGTGTACGAAAAACTAGCCGTTGGGCTAGCGGCACGGCCGGTCGGCCGGTGCCTCTGACCGGTCAGACCGGTCAGGCCCAAGTTACCTCCAAAACCTCTTTTAAAGAAACTAGCACTTCACCACCAAGATGAAATGACCCAGGTTAGGTTAGGAGGGTTTGTTAGCACACTCAAAGGCTAGATCTCACTTAGGTCAACTAAAAGAGCACTTTGACTTGGTCAACTCGCTAAGTTGCATCCCTCTTGATAGTACGGCATACCTATACTCAAGAAAAGAGTAAAAGAGCTTTGATGACCTCTTGAGCTTGAACAACTTCAATTCTTGCCATACTTGATCAATAACCACTTGAGGGCTTTTAACGTAGCCTTTGACTTGAGCACGTCCATACTTGAGCTAGTGACTTAGGATCTTTCCATATAGCATAAGAATGCTCACTTGGATCCATGGTCACTCCATGTTGTCAATCTTAATGAGTTGATGACTTGCAAAGCTTCCCTCGGTTAAGGTTTGAATATGATACTTGAAGACCCCACGGATGCTAGACCTTCACCCTAGCAAAACACGAATGGCGGCTTAGCTACGACCCCAAAGATTGCTTAGCCCCTCACCCTAGCCATCTCGGATGATCTCTTCATCACTTATCCAATCCACTTTGAGTTCCACTTTGCTTCATCCACAAATAACCTTCATTTGAAAACCCCGCTTCAAATGCTTGATCTTGATTGACAACGGATATGCAAGCTTCCAACTTTTTTAGAACCATAGTGTGTATACTCATCATCTTGTTCTCTTTCAATAAACTCATGAAGTCTTGCATCATATACTTGTCTTTGTAAATGTGAGCCATAAAATACATCCATAATTAAAATACTTCAATGGTTGCTCATGAATATATAATGAAAACCTGCTCACAATCTTAGACAAAATCATTAGTCCTTTAATCGCCTTGTCATTCAATTCACCAAAATCCACTTAGGGGCCTAGATGCACTTTCAATCTCCCCCTTTTTGGTGATTGATGACAACTCGATTAAAGCTTACAAATAAAACAATAAAGCGCATTTAGATTCTTAGATATAGCTAGAGCTCCCCCTTAATTTGTGCTTTGAGTTGAATTTCAAAAAGTTGGCCTCAAATGTCAATTGCACAAATTTGGAAGAAGAGGCGTGTGAGCTCCCCCTATATCTTAGAATTAGAGGAGTGCAACATGTGTGAGCGACAAAATAAAATCCATGATGTGTATGACAAGATATGCACGGAGCAAAAAGAGGTGAGCCGACTAGGGCAAGTCGGCCGACCGGTCAAGTCCAGTCAGCGCACACAGCAACAGAAGTGCGTGCTATTTGGTCCAAGGTGATCGGGCCAGGGTTGCAAGCTGGTTTAGATCACTTTTCCCCATTTAGCTAACACAAACAAACAGCATTCAAAGCATGCATCACAATCTATCAATAAAGTCGCTTAAATATTACAATAAGGTTTAAAACACACAGTAGCACTCACACAAATGTTCTCAAGTCCACTAAGATAAAGTTCTAACTTATTACATGGCTTCTCTCAACGGCCCGGCGAGGCACCGGTCAGACCGGTGCAGGGCACCGGTCAGACCGGTGCAACACAGACAGCAACCCAGACAGCACAAACTTGTGGCTTTAATCTTGATTCTTCTCCCCCTTTGTCATCAAGCATCCAAGAAGGGCCTGGAGAAGAAGCGTACCGCCGATCACCTTGTCCTTGAGACCCGTCTCCGGGGTGAGAGCTCCCTCCTATTTGAGATTTGTCAAGTATCCAATGCAAGGGAGAGTTTAGATAAATAGACTTCGAGATGGTGATTTGAGATGGATGAGCTATGGGAGCGCAGTTTTTACCATAGTAATAAGGGTTGTAGCCAAAGATCTCGGCGGAGAAGCGAGCGCCCCAATCTTGCACTTGCTCGGGAGGTGGAGGAGGTGGGGGTGCTTGCTCTTCGTCCATGAAGTGAGACGATCCGGCCACATCGGAGGAGGAGGTATAAAAGGTGGAGGTGGAGGAGGAACCGATGAGGACGATCCTTGTCCTTGCTCGGACTCGAAGAACATAGGCCCATATTGATGAAGCATGTCCGAGTTGGCCCATCCTCTCATCCTTTCCTCAAAGGAAGGTATCTCAACTTTGTGGAGATTCCGGAGATGGTGGAGAGCGAGGAGGTTGAAAACCGTGGGCATTGTGCATCAATTTCATCGTGTCCCTCATTTGCTTATTAGCCCTTCTCGACCTTTGTTGCTCAACTTGGATGTCATGCTGGCTCCTGCACATCCCAAATATGAAGTTGAGAAACTTTTTCAAAGGGGAGGTGGATCTGCGTGGCCTGTCTGGCTGCCAGCCACCCCACCGGTCGGACCGGTGCTCGGCACCGACCGGTCGGACGGTGAGCCCCCCCCCCCCCCCCCGATGCGGATCCGGCCGAGCCGCTCCCTCCTCGAAGATTTCTTCCTCATGGCACGGTGCATGCTCAACTCTAGGTGATGGAAGCCGAGGATTCTTGCTAGGGTTGAGCTTCGGAGGCCCGTGTGTCACATTTTTGGGAAACTCCGTCTTTGCAACCTTTTCAGTCATATACATGATGTAAGGGCTGTAGCTGCAAATCTTCTTGGGGTCCTCGGATAGGTGCTTGATCTCTTGCCAAATGAAATCCCCAACACTAAACTCCGGAGCTCCCGGCCTCAAAGCAACCATCAAGTTTTTCTGAAACTTTGTGATTTCTGAGGGGTTTCCATCTCTAGGTGTAATAGACACCCTAAGGAGCCTATTTAGGACAGCAAAGTAGGTGTAGAGGTTCTTCACCTTCCCATAGTTGGCATGCTCACCACGAGGGTACATCACATGCAAAGCATCCTTCTCCAGCTCCCCCTCATCATGGAGCTTCCTCAACTCCCCATCTCCCGCCATGATCCCAAAGCATCTCAAAAATACGTGGAAGGTAATGGAGTACTTCGGCCGTTGGTCATCCAAATCATAGCCCTATCGGTCTCAATGTGACCAAAGTGCACTGTAGCAAAGAACTGGGCGATGATCTCCTTGTTCCAATCCTGTCGGAACCCCATGAGTGTTTTGACCCTTTGCCTCTCACAATTGCTCATGACTTCATCAAATATAGGGTCTCCTTTCCTAGCCATGTGCTCCCAATCCACATATTGTGCCTTGTGTGTGATTTTGGGCTTCTTTATAATCACTGTAGCATAGTAATCTTGCTTGAAATTTGGCCCAAAACCTCGGATCCGATGCGGTCTTGCTCTCCTCATATGGGTTTTTGTCCCTCGGCTTCTTTAGGGCCTTGGTCATGCCGGCCCGTGGTACTTCACCGGCTGTCGGGGGTAAATGTAAGTAGGTGGCATGATCCTCAACCTACCCCGATCATCGTCATCTTCTTCCATAGCATCTACATCCTCCTCCTCATCCTCCACATCCTCGTCCTCATCCTCATCACCGTCGGGACCCGGCCTCCACCGGTGCCTCCTCAACTCAAACCGGCCGGAAAGGTCTCATCTTCAACATTATCATCGCTGCTCGTTCCGGTGTCACCTCCTAGATCGGGATCCTCGGCACTTGCTTGAGTTGAGCGGCGTCTCAATCTCTTGCCTCGATGTTGACGGTCTTGCCCCCTTCCCCAAAGTCACCGGGGATGGCTCCTCGGCGAGTGAGCACGTCTTCTCTTCTTTTCTTTGCCCCTTCCTTTTCCCGTACCATAGCTACCGTCCCGAGTCACAAATAGGATGACAAGAGTGTATAAGACTCTAGGAAAAAGATTGAATTGAACTGGAATTGATTCTTGAAAGTTCGGAACAATTGGGTCCGTTTCGGGCCACACGGTCGGACGGGTGAGGGGCACCGATCGGACCGGTGCCACCCGAACGGAGCCAATTGCTCCCACATTCAATGCGAGCGGCTATTAATCTAAGATTTGGTCTAGATGAATAA
Organism: Cenchrus americanus; assembly: GCA_947561735.1. NCBI lineage: Eukaryota > Viridiplantae > Streptophyta > Magnoliopsida > Poales > Poaceae > Cenchrus > Cenchrus americanus. The sequence goes on along the minus strand of OX387244.1, from coordinate 239,309,006 downwards.
AAGACATCCTAGAATAGATATGACTTGAAAAACATGAAGAAAACACAATTTGGGGGTGGACATGCGCCACCGGTCGGCCGGTGACGGCCACCGGTCGGGCCGGTGAAGACCGTCCGACCCCAATTCGTGATTTATCACAATGTGTCCAACGAAACCTTATGGATCTATAGGTATGCCTTCTAGGTGATCTCGAAGGTGTTCTACCAAAGGGAATTCAAAACTTTGCACCATGTGAGGAGATCGGGCAAAAGAAAGGTTTGAATACCTTTGGAGAGTGGAACTCGAGTTGAAACCGAGAAACTCGAAGGGGAAAGTGAAGAGGGGCCTTGGGAGATCCTTTTGCTTCCAATCTTGAGGCCTTTCCTTGGTTCAATCTTCAAACCACCATGGATTTTGAGAGAGAGGTGAAAGAGAGAAGAGGAAGAGGAGGTCCTCCACGGTTTGAGGCGGGGAGTGGGTGGTGAATGATAGAGGAGAGAGAAGGAGGGGGTAAAAGAGGATTCCTTTTACCGAGGCCCCACGGGTTGACGCCGGGCGTCACCGGTCGGAGCCGGTGACGGCACCGCCGAGCCGGTGACCGTCCATGGTCGAGCCGGTGAGCCCTTATCGGTTGTTCGACCCACCCTCGGTAGAACCGAAGATCTTGATAAATTTCAACGAGAGAGTCCTCATCGGTAGAACCGACACGCCCTCGATAGTACCGACCCTTTTTCTCCTTTTTGAGATTTTGCTCGTTAAAACTTCTCCAAACATGTTATAGGACAATTCTCATCCACTTAGGTTGCGAGAAAAAGGATTATGTGACTTCAAGGTCACCACCGGTCGGACCGGCGGTGGCTTGCACCGGTCGGACCGGTGCGCCCTTGAGAAACGGATTTTGAGCCACAACAAAAGATTTCTATTTAAACCTTTAGAGATGTTTTGGATATGAGATAGAAAGATGAACCATCAATTCTAGGAAGAAGGAAGGATTAACGAATTTAAACAAGAATTCTTGATCCTTCCGAGAGAGATAAATAAGAATGGATTTTAGGGACTTGAGAAAATCCTCTTAATTGTGACTAGCCAACAACCAAACAAGTAGAACTATAGTCACAACTAAGTTGATTGTGTCACTAAGATCAAGAACCAAATATTTTTAAAGTGAGCATACTTCCTATACATGCTAGTCGATTTTTCGAAAAATCTATCCTATGTCACAAAGTGCATGCATCCAATTCAAGAGAATGCCCTAACAAGCATATTTGGCTCATATCTTCATCCTCGAGACACAAAGACGAGTGGAAGTAAAGATATCAACCAAATATCTAGAGAGGAGCACGAGAGGTTCACTTGAAGCAATTACATGCTAAGGAAAGCACACTAGCATGATATTATGGCCTAGATGCATTACGGTATTTCAATGAGTTTCGTGAAAACATACCTTTGCCTTAAGACCATTTCATTTGTGCATAAATTAAATTTTGATCGGTGTTAGCTCTTACTTTGTTCTTTTGGAAGTTACGCTTATTGAGAGCTTCCTTTAAGATGCACAAACGAATGAGACTACAAGATCACTTAGAAGAAATTGTTAGTCCCACAAGTGACACAAGTGTTGTAATGAGCTCCCCCTTAAGTAGTGCTAGAGAATTTGAATTTCTCGACCAAGGCACTTTGTTCAATTAAGAACTTGTTGAGGCTCATTCCAAAACTTGGTCACAACACATGAATGATTTGATAATTGACATGTGTTTAGTTTCTCATAACCTTTGATGCCAAATCACCCTTCTTCTTGAGGGTTTGGACAACCCGGGTCACCCGGGCACTCGTGCCGGGTCACCCCGCAGCATTCAGAGGCGTACCGGGTCACCCGGGCACATGTGCCGGGTCACCCGCCCAATTTGCACTTGCTGCGTTGACCGGTGCCTGTCACCGGTCAGACCGGTGACCACCACCTGACACCATTTTGGTGATTTTCCTTCCCTTTTCCTTGAGTGAGTGAATGTATCACTAATTTAAGTCCTGCAATCAAGGATAAGGCATTGCTCTACTAGAGAGCCATTAAAGGCATCGAATGGCATGAGAAAGTAAATTTTCATAAAACTAGTCAAAGTCACTACCTCATGTTTTGCTCATGCAAGAAGAGCGTCACATGAGTGTTTACCAAGGACCAAAAGTGACCTAGACTTAATTTTAGCGCATTGGTTACCGAGATGACATTGATTTCACGATTCATACGAGTTTGCTCTTCACATGGTTAATTGAGTCCATCAAGATTTCCTAGTCTCCCAACCATGTGCCCAATGCATCTCTTTCATCCCGCAAGCTCGGTAAGCATTTCTTGGTACCCAACACTTGTTGGGTCCTATTGGGTTAGTCACAAGGTGCTTAGGAACCCAAATAGCCCTCATGCTACAATGAGGTGAACTAATCACCCTCATAGCACAAGTTCTATTCTTATCGTTCCTAAGCTTATGGAAATCATAACGAACAAGGTTTGATTTAGGAATGTTACCATTTGGGCAATCCTTGCCCAAGTGACCCTTTTGACGGCATTCGTAGCAAATGCGACTTTTGTTCTTGTTGGTCACATCATTCCTTGCAATTTCTTTTCTACACTTGCTTCGAGTCTTGTTCTTAGAGAGGGTGGCTTCCTTGCCTTATCCGCTTGAAGAGGGGCGCCACGGCCGGCACCGGTCCGGCCGGTGGCATGCACCGGCCTCGACCGGTCACGGTCGAGCCACCGCCCCTTGTTGCTTTTGGGCACGAGTCGGCAAGGTGTCCCTTCTCTCTGCACTTGTAGCACACTCTCCACTTGTTCGAGCTTTTAGACTTCTTAGAGAGTGACTCTTGTGCCTTGTGCTTGATCGGGCGATATTGGGGTTTGATTTCCCCAATCTCGCTCTTTTCTTGAGTCTTGTTCTTGTGGGATGTTGTATGTTGTTGAGGGGTTGAGCTAGTGGCAGTTGATCCCTTCACAAGCTTCTTCACCATGCTTTCACGGTTATCTTGAGAAGGTTGCACTTTGCTTTTCTCCTTCAACACATACAAGTCCTTTTGAAGCTTTTCAACCTCTTGCTTTAGTTTATCATTTTCTTCAGCAATGAGGTCTTCACAAGATTCTACAAGTACATGCTCAATGCTAGATTGGCTTGCTCGAGACAAACAATCATTAGCGCAAGATAAATTAACTTGAAATTGTGAGCATGTGCATGTGTGAGATAGAGGTTGTATAGATTTTACCGATGAAAGCACAACCTCATGGGCTATCTCTAGTGTTGCATAAGAATCAACAAGCTTCTCATAGGAAAGTTCAAGTTCATTGTGATTAGCTTGTAGCACCATATGCTCGCTAGTGAGCTTCGCTAATTTGGCTTCTAGATCATCATTGGCATCTTCTTCTATTTTAGCTCTACAAGCAAAGGATTTGATGTCATGATCATATTTGTTAGCCAAAGTTTCATACTTACAAACCAAGGATGCGAGTTCGGATTTGAGAAGCTCAAGTTCTCTTGACGAAGATCTTGAAGCTTCGGTCTTTTGGTCCTTAGCCCCTTTGGCTTGTCTCTTCTTCTTGCTTCTCTTCTCCTTCTTGGCCATCAAGCAAGTTGGTGTGCCCCTGCGGCCGGTCGACCGGTGGGTGTCACCGGTCCGACCGGTCCCTGCGAGAGGGACGGCGTCTTCGCTTCTTTGCTCTTCTTCTTGCTTGGGGTTTGATGCTTGATGATTAGGGGATGTTGTAGAGGTAGGGCACATCTCCACTGACTCATCTTCATCATCGCTCTCGAGTTCATCCCATTTGGTGTTTACCAACTCAAGTAGTAATTTCCAAATGAGATGAGCATCTTCGGAAATCTTTTTGCTCTTCAAGATAATATACTTTAGTTCTCTACATACACAGCTACACAAAAGGTTAGTAATAACGGCATTGAGTTGCTTCTTCTCCAAGTCCATTGGCGAGACACATGTCTCATCCTTTGGAAGGATACTCGCAACCATAATGCTCTCAGCGGTAGGGCCCAAAACCTTAAGTGCAATGAGAACATTAGAGCACCAAGAAGAATAGTTTGAGCCATCTAGAGCTAGAGGCTCAAACGGTACCTCACAAGTTGTCGACATCGAAGAACTCCAAGCGGTTAAGCTCGAATCGGAGCACCAAGCTCTGATACCAATTGAAAGGACCTTGATGTCGCCTAGAGGGGGGGTGAATAGGCGTGACGACCAATTTAAACTCTTTCTCCCCAAACACTTGAGCTGACAGTGCTCCACCGGTCAGACCGGTGGTGGTGACCGGTCAGACCGGTCAAGCACTGGACTTCACAGGTGACACCGGTCAGACCGGTGCGCCTCACCGGTCAGACCGGTGTAGCACAGAGAACCTGCAAAAACAACTTCAAGCACCTCTTGGCTTCTAGCACGAACCAAACTCGGGGTGTGGCTTTTGTAGATGATCACAAGCAGAGTAATGAGCCCTGCACACACAAGTAACACACCCAAGTAGATTGAAGCGGAAGCAAATGAAATATGCTAGAAAAACAACTTAGAGAGTTGAACCACACGAAGAAGCAAGGATTTGTTTCCCGAAGTTCACCACCCACTGAGGAATGGCTACGTCTCCGTTGAGGAGCTTGTAAGGGGCAATTCCCACAACAAGCCGGGTCTCTTTCAACCACTTTCCTCCTTTCCACTAAGGTGATCTTTTCCACGAAGAGGCAAGATCGCAGCCCTTACAAACTTCCCGCTGCTCACCACAACCTTGGGAGCTAGCCGGCGACACCTAGCCGTCTAGGAGGCAAACCTCCAAGAGTAACAAATGCTCCAAAGTTTGTAGACTCGAAACCAAAGTGCTCAAGCTATGGAAACTGCTCTTATTAGCTCACAAGGTCACTCCTAGGCTCACTTCCTCAACCCAACACAAAGATGATGGCTTGAATCCACAAATCTCACAAAGAGATGGTTGGGGAGAGCCACTAAGGCTTAGAGCTAGTTAGAAATGGCTTGGGACCTCAGCAAAAACACTAGAAGCAGCAACCCTCACTTGAAGAGGGCTTGGGGTATTTATACCCCTCAAAGGAGAAAACTAGCCGTTAGTCCCCGGGCAGCACCGGTCAGACCGGTGCCTCACACCGGTCAGACCGGTGTACGAAAAACTAGCCGTTGGGCTAGCGGCACCGGTCAGACCGGTGCCTCTGACCGGTCAGACCGGTCAGGCCCAAGTTACCTCCAAAACCTCTTTTAAAGAAACTAGCACTTCACCACCAAGATGAAATGACCCAGGTTAGGTTAGGAGGGTTTGTTAGCACACTCAAAGGCTAGATCTCACTTAGGTCAACTAAAAGAGCACTTTGACTTGGTCAACTCGCTAAGTTGCATCCCTCTTGATAGTACGGCATACCTATACTCAAGAAAAGAGTAAAAGAGCTTTGATGACCTCTTGAGCTTGAACAACTTCAATTCTTGCCATACTTGATCAATAACCACTTGAGGGCTTTTAACGTAGCCTTTGACTTGAGCACGTCCATACTTGAGCTAGTGACTTAGGATCTTTCCATATAGCATAAGAATGCTCACTTGGATCCATGGTCACTCCATGTTGTCAATCTTAATGAGTTGATGACTTGCAAAGCTTCCCTCGGTTAAGGTTTGAATATGATACTTGAAGACCCCACGGATGCTAGACCTTCACCCTAGCAAAACACGAATGACGGCTTAGCTACGGCCCCAAAGATTGCTTAGTCCCTCACCCTAGCCATCTCGGTTGATCTCTTCATCACTTATCCAATCCACTTTGAGTTCCACTTTGCTTCATCCACAAATAACCTTCATTTGAAAATCCCGCTTCAAATGCTTGATCTTGATTGACAACGGATATGCAAGCTTCCAACTTTTTTAGAACCATAGTGTGTATACTCATCATCTTGCTCTCTTTCAATAAACTCATGAAGTATTGCATCATATACTTGTCTTTGTAAATGTGAGCCATAAAATACATCCATAATTAAAATACTTCAATGGTTGCTCATGAATATATAATGAAAACCTGCTCACAATCTTAGACAAAATCATTAGTCCTTTAATCGCATTGTCATTCATTCACCAAAATCCACTTAGGGGCCTAGATGCACTTTCAAAACCAAACCACAAACCCGTGATTTGCATTAATCTTCAAGTTTATTAATCATGTGAGGGTCCAAGCCGCTCATGACCGTGAGCACGGCCGATCGATCGTTTTACACTCTGCAGAGGTTGTACACTTTACCCACGGCTCGTGTTCCCCATCTTGCCGGGTTAGCTAGACCCTTAAACACTTCCAAGGTGAGTGGCTAGGGGTCCACTACGAAGCCTTTACAAAGGAAAGAAGAGAAACCAACGACCGCAACCGTTACGGCAGCGGAGCGGACCATAACCCTCCCTAATGGTCGGCACCTTAGCTAAGGTGCTACCCCAAAAGAACCGGGCTATACCCCTTCAACTCCGGCCCCCTGTGCCCCTCTCGAAAAAGAGCTATCAGCTAACTCACTCTCCTAATTAATTGGCTAAGCCAGAGCCATGTGGACTGTGGTTGTACTGTTATCTTGGGTGGTTCTCCATGTTCTGATTATGATTCAAGTTATCGTGTCTTAAGCACAAAACTCATTATATAAACGAAACTGAGTTGTATGACATAAACAAAGCATAACCAAACTCATGTAAAGCAAACTAAGCATTTATCTACCCCAAGCATTTGTTAAACAGGGTTGATCAAGGTGAAGTGGTAAAGTATCTAGTCAAGTCCTTAACTAGGTGTTTGACCATCAGGTTTATGCATAGCAACAGGAATAGTAAACATTGATTAACATGCAGTGACATAGGTTCAAAAAGATGATGCAGAGGGGGAAAGCCACTTGCCTTCCTCTACAAGCTGGGTGAAATCCTCCTCGAAAATAGGCTCTTCCTGATCACCTCCGACAGGGAGCTCAGACGAAATAGGCACGATATCTACGAGTCAAACATGAACAACAAACAATAAATAAAACAGTACACAAACAGTAATAAAACTGGTAAATTTGCTGTTTAAAAGATTCTACTCGTCGAGACGATCATTTTGGTATATAGAACGCTAAAAACGGAGTTAAAATGAGAAAGATATGATTAAAACAGTTTACAGGGACTTATCTGCAAGAAAACTAAGTTTACTGGGCTTTTTATAAATAAAATCAGGGCTAAAACATAATTATAAAATAAAACAGAGGGGTCTAAATGCTAAAAGGATGAAAAAGGACCTTTATTAAAGAAATCTAGGCTGGCCAGGGGCTAAAACATAAAACTCAGGACCTAACCGTAAGAATTCTCAAAGATGGAAGGACCGGCTTGCAAAAATATAAAAGCTCAGGGGCTCTTAAATAAAACGGCCGGCCCCGGCGCGCGTGGATCTCGGATCCAACGGCCACGGGCGCGCGCGTGCGCGCGTGGACCGCGCCGTGCGCCCGTGCACGGGTCCACGGTGGACCGAGGCCAAGGGGTACCCCCTCGTTTTGATCGGGATCGCCCGTGCCAAATCCAACGGCCGGGGACGTGTGCGAGCGGGGGCGCGACGGCGAGCACGCCGGAGTGCGGCGGCGCGCGGCGAGGCTCGCCGGCGTTGGCCCCCGGACGGCGCTCCCGGCCACCTTTTTGACCATGGGTTGGGGCAAAATGCGGTGCGGGCGCTTGCGCACGTGACCAAGGGGTCGGGGGGGGGCGATCGGGCCTCACCGGCGGCGCGCACCGGGAAGGGGGCGGCGTGGCTACTCCGGCGAGCTCGGGGAGGCGGCTCGCCGTGCGTGAAAGGAAAGGGAATTGGGCATGGGTTTTTGCTCACCGCGTGTAGAAGAAGAAGGCGAGCTCAAAAACGAAGAGAAGGCGGCGGTGGGGGAACTTGGCAACGGCGGCAGATCGGGCGGCGCTCCGGTGTGGTCGGGGCGCGGCTGCCACGGGCGTCGGGGATAGGAACCTGCGACAGCACGTGCTTGTTAAGCCCCTGGCGATCCCAAAAATCAAGAAGAAGGAGCGGAGGAACCAATCCTTCACCGGCGGCGACGAATTGACGGCGGCGGCGGGAACCCGAGGCGGCGGCGCAGGGGAATTGGGCTCGGTTGCGTGCATTGGTGTGTTGCGGGTGCAAAGGGAGGCGCAGGAGCTCGTGTGCGAGCTTAAATAGGGCGCAGGGAGGTAGGCGAAGCGGGAAGGGGACGGGGCGGCCGGCGGCTTGCCATTGATGGCCGCGGCCATCACGGCTAGGGTTTAAGGATGGGAGGTAACGACCTAATTGATCACGGGGGAGTTTGATTGCCTTAATTGGCTGTGGAGAGAGGAAGGGAAGGTAGGGGGCGGTCGGGCGTGGCGGGGATTGCGCGGCGGCGCCGGGTCGGTTGGGTAGCAAGGGGAAGAAGAAGAAAGGAAAGGGGAAGGGGAGGCTGACAGGCGGGGCCCAGGTGTCAGCGCTCGCGGGGAAAAAAGAAAAAGGAGAGGAGGAGAGGTGGGCCGGCGCGGGTGTTGGCTGACGGGCCGCTGGGCCGTCTGGGCTGAAAGGGGAGCCGGCGAGGGTTTTTTTTTCTTTTCTTTTTCTTTTTCAAACTTCATTTTCAAACCATTTTTCATTTCAAATTCAAATCAAACTTTTTCAAACTTTTTCTCAAGAATTTTATAAACTTTTTAGAAACCACACAAGCAACCAAAAACCATGCAAGCCAACTGATGATGCACAAACACTTGTTGTCTCTAAGTTTATTAAATTATATTTAATATTTTAGAGCTCAATTTAAATAGCAATTTAAATTCTTTAAATCCTTAAGACTAATTTAAGTTGCTAAGTGATTTTAGTGATGGAATTTTAGGGTGTCACATTTGGGAATCTGCTTCCCAACAACCAACTAGTGTTAGACCGAGAGTTTTATCTTAGCTTGGCAGAAGTTAAAGTCTTCAACTTTGTGTGTGATCTGCCCTTACTATGTGCCTTTAGCAAAGCTATTGTGCTATGCATTTTGGCTCATGGAGCTTGGGCGGAGTGGCCATTGGCTTGGTCTGCCGTGCAGCCAACCACCACTTGGCGTCAACTCCTGTAAGTTGTAGTAATGCGGAATCCAGAACCACATTTCGCGATTGTAAACACAACCGACTAGCAAACTGATCTAAGGTTTCGACCTCCTGCGCACATAGAGCGTAGTCATCACTGTCTCGCAGGCTATGACGACGTAGCATGTTCGAAGTCCAATAGCAACTAGCCAGCCAAAGAAACGACACATTCCAGATGCTTGAATCTTCCATAGATACCCGCCCCAGTCATGCGAGTTCTGCCCAGGAACAGTGCATGATACGTTGAGCTTGAGGAGAACTCCTTGGAGGACGACCACTTCCAAATGGACATGTCCAGCTGGTCAGACAGGAGGATGTCGCAAAGCATATCCCAAAGGCAAAGATATTGGACGACCACATGCACTATCCATGCAAAGACAATATCCTTTATCTTGGGCCTTCCCTGCAGTACATCCTGAAATGTACAGGAACCTCCTGCGTGAGGAGGAGCTGCATTCCAGATATCCGAGGCTAGTTGTCGTATAGAGGAACTATTTCAGCCAGCGATTAATCCAGAATAGAGCTTTTGATCCATCCCCCACAAGCACAATTACTTACACGTCAAAGAAATCCTGCGCAAACTTGTCGACTTGCGCAACTAAACTTTACATTGCGTGAATATGTCATGTTCGTCTGGCTTAGCAGCCACTAGACAATACTACTTTTCTCTTGGTACAAACGAGTCACTAGCTACCAACCCAGCAATACTTTTTTCTCTGAATAAATCAGCACTAGAAACCAACCACCAGCCAAACAAACAGTCGGTCTATGAAATTTTGCAACTAAACTTTACATTTACATTGAGTGATCAAATCTTGACAATCTGAATTAAAGTGCGATCAAATCTCATAATCAAAGTACCCTAACCAAACATTCATCAAATGGCATCGGAAGCCAAACGATTTGTTTTTTCACAACTTTTTTCGGCCGCGCTTCTCCCCACCATCTCCATTTATACTAATAATGCAAAAATTGGTTCGGATCCACTTTTTAAATAAACGGCATTTCCATGTATATATAGATTGTCTGAGAATAACTTTTGCTCATAGCAGTTCCAAACAAGATCAACTTCGACTCTGTTCGGCTTGTCTTATTTAAGCTTTATCGACTACTTTTCTCTTAGAACAAATATGTCGTACAAATTAGCGCACACTACTTTTCTCTCAGAACAAATCCGCTATATAAATTTATATAAATTTGTAGAAGATCTGTTGAGCGGATTTTTTAAATGTAAAAGAAGACCAACTTCTAAGATGCTAGAATAATCTATTGCTCTTTTGGGTCCAACTAATCTTTTTACTTTGAACTAATATAGGTGCAGCAAATCTGACCTTGGGAGTTGGGATCAAATCCAAAACATTTTCATTTTCTTCGAGGAAAACATAGCCGGACCCAATCTGATTAGATTTGCCGGATGAAGGCAGGTTGCTATAACTTCTTCTTTTTTTTCAACAGCGAAGAACAAAGGTCAACCTGCATCCCACACGAACTCCCCGAACCCAGCTGGACAGGCGAGTGCGCGCGTGGCGTCAGCCGTCAGCCGCCGAGCGGACCGGAATTGGGGGCTTCCGGCTTCGGCCGCCACATTTTCAGCCAGCCGCGCACCTTCCTCCGAAACCCCAATTCGAAATTCCGAATCCCCCCACTCTCGCCGGCCACCGCGCGCCCGTGCGCCACCGATGCGCAGATCCCCTCGGCTGAGGCCCCGGCCTCCTCCTCCTCCTCCCCGCACGCCTCCTCCCGCGCCCGCGCCGCCGCAGGCCATGGCCGCGCCCGCCGCCGCAGGCGAGGGACCGGAGCAGGAGCAGGAGCAGGAGCAGGAGCAGGAGTTCGAGATATGCAATGACGAGGGGTTCGTCTACAAGGTTCCCCGCGGGCTCTACCCCGACGCCGCCCCCTCCACCCAGGCGTCCGAGGCTGCGGGCCCCGACCCCGAGATCGCCGGCCTCCGCCGTCGCCGTCGCGCGCTCCTCCGGCTCCGCGCCAAGCGCCAGCGCCAGCTCTCCCGCTGGGAGGCCCTCGCCTCCGAGCTCCTCGGCCCGCTCCCTGCGCCCCGGCCACCAGCTTCCCAATCTCCACCGGCTTCCCCGCATCCCGTCGCCGGCACTGCCACCGCCACCGCCACCGCCTCCTCGGCTTCCGTCTTGGACGAGCTCATCGCGCAGGTAACCTTCACCTCGCTGGACGCCTGGTTTGCTCCGCCTTCTCCGCTTCTTCCGCATTTCCTGCTTCCGAATTTAGTGACCTTCCTCTATTACGGGTGGCTGTGCAGGCAGATGTGCAGGCGGAGCTGCTCAAGAAGGCGTCGGAGCTGTGCGAGCAGATCAACGCGCTCTGCGACGCGCACGAGGCGGACGTGGTGGATCGCATCGCCACGCTGCCGGTATGGGGCAACCCGCGCGAGCTCTTGGCCTCGCTGTACAGTCCCGACCCTGACGAGCAGGCTGACCCCGGTACCAGTTAGGCACTTCATAACCCTATCAGTTCTTTTGGTTGTCTCGATCGTTTGGTACTTGTCTAGATAGTTTGTGCTGGTTTTCGTGGATGCTCACACCGTGTGCGCACCTGTAGGATGGCAGATATTTCTGCTGATGCGCAACCCCAAGTCGTGAAATTTACGTCGTCTAACTAGCTTAGGTATCTTGAATCGGAATATGTTTAAGCTTATTTTGGTATTCATCAGAGGTTTTTGAACCATAGCAGTGTATGTTAGTACCTCCATGATCGTTTCCTCATGTAGTTATTGCTTTCTGAACGAGATTAGTAAACATTGGAATTTTTTAATTCAGCACATATCAGAATGACAGGTTACGATTTGTCATGTTGCACTTTCAGAATTTGACTTGTCACTGCTTAGAGGACACATTATGTTGAAAGAAGTTTGAATTTCCACTATTTTACAATGAAGCCATTAGATTTGGAAAGTTCCACCTTCTCCATTTCCAAAATCTTTTCTGTTTGGTTTCTGGTACTACTCAATCTGGATATTAAGGCAGTGCCATCTCAGTTGTGTCTATGACATGTTTGGAAAATCCTGCCGTGGCAATCATATTTGTTTTGGTGGATATGCTCCTGAGGAAATGAAAGTCCCTGAAGGCCTAGAGTAATGACTTGTGACTTGAATTGATTCCAGTACCTCTGAAAAATCAACTATCAGGGACCTTATAACTGAAAGATGGCGATTCATATTTGGGCTTTCCTCTGACAGTAAGAAAACCTACCAAAGCAGAATATTCCCCTAGTTGACAAGGTTGCTGATATCCTGCATGGGTGGAAAGCTTCCATCATAAATCATGCTGGTCAACTCATCGCAGTATGTGTGGTGTTCACTGCTATTGCTGGGCAAGTGGGTGATAAGGCACAAGTGCTGTAGGGGGGTTCTTTGTCCAAGAGAAGGCCGATGGTGGCAGCTGCCTTGTTTCTTGGGAGCGAGTTCAGCATTCAATCCAGTACGGTGGTCTTGGTATTCTGAACCTTGAAACTCTGAGCTGAGCACTTCACATAAGATGATTATGGTTTCAGAAAACTGATGCTAATCTCCTGTGGGCTGGTTTACCTGCTCAAGTTCCACAAAACAATCAGGCTTTGTTTAATGTTGCAGCTGAGTTTATTATCGGAAATGGGCAGTCCACTTTGTTCTGGAGTCTGGACTGAGTGTTACTTACGAGGCAAAACTATTTTGTAGATGGCTACTAATCTTAGCAATCTGATCCCCAAAAGAGCACTTGAGCAGTGCACTGGCTCAAGCCTTTACTGCTTGAAGATGGATTAATGACATCAATATAGCCCTCACTGTCCAAGTCCTAAGAGAGTACCTTCATGTTTGGGATCTGGTGGAAGGGCTGCATCTGCAGCAGGACATCCCTGATCAACACCGGTGGAGGTTCTCACTGTCTGGTATGTGTACTAGCTAATCAGCTACAATGCCTATTTCCATGGAACAACCAGATTTGCGCCAGGGAAGAGAATTTGGAAAAAAACTGGGCTCCATTGCATGATGCAAGTTTTTTTCTCTGCTTTGCCTTTAATATTTGATGTTAGACTATGGATCATGTGGTAGAGAGGGGTATGCCACACCCTGCTGCTTGTCTTTGTGTGACCTTGCTGAGCCCTTATGACGTGTCTTTGCTCGACAAGTTTGGTCTCTGATTTTTCAGAGGTTGGCCTAATGACCTTTTGCGCCACAGCAAACAGGTGGTGCAGTGCTCTCGAAGGAGTCCCCAAAGAGCTCCGGAAGGGGCTTAACTGTCATCTTATTATCAGCCTGGGAAATTTGGAAGCATAGGAATGATTGTGTATTCTGTGCTGCTAGGCCCAGTGCCTCAGCAATTTTATGGACTAGCAAATGAATCAATGCACCCTCTGGTGTTTGGCTGGAGAGATGGCGCTTGAGGAAATGACTTGTGACTTGGAAATCCCTGAAGCTCTGGAGCAATGACTTCTGACTTGAATCGATTCCAGTTATTTACCTCTGAAAAATCAATTAGCAAGGACTTTATCACTGAAAGACGCCGATTCATATTCGGGCCTTCCTCTGACAGTAAGAAAACCTACCAAAGCAGAATACTTCCCTAGTTGACAAGGTTGCTGATATCCTACCTGGGTGGAAAGCTTCCCTCATGAATTGTGTTGGGTGCTGGTTGACTCATTACAGCACGTGTGGTGTTCACTGCTATTCCTGTTTACCTTGTGATTGCAAGGGACTTGCCCCAGTGGCTGATAGAGGCAGTTGACAAGCGGTGTAGGGGGTTTCTTTGGAAGGTCCAAGCAAATGCCAATGGTGGCAGCTGCCTTGTTTCTTGGGACCGAGTTCAGCATTTCATCCAGTATGGCGGCCTTGGTATTCTTAACCTTGAAACTTTGTGCTGAGCACTTCACCTCAGATGATTATGGTTGCAGAAAACTGATGCTGATTGTCTGGCTGAGCTATTCAAGTTCCACAGAACATCAAGTTTTTGTGATGTTGTAGCTGAGTCTATTGTTGGAATGAGAAGTCCACTATGCGGCAAATCTATTTTGTAGTTGGCTTAAAATCTTAGGAATCTGAACCAAAAAGAGCACTTCAGCACTGTACTGGATTCTGGATTATGGGAGTCATCTGGACTTTTGGATCTCCCATAATCAAACCTTCAAAATCGGTCATAATCTGAAACAAACAGGGCCATGGCTTAAGCCTTAACTGCATGAAAGTGGGTTAGTGACATCACTATGGCCCTCACTGTCCAAGTCCTAAGAGAGTACCTTCATGTTTGGGTTCTGGTGGAAGGGCTGCATCTGAAGCAGGATATTCTTGATCAACACTGGTGGAGGTTCTCACTGTCTGGCATGTGTACTAGCAAAGAAGCTAAAATGCCAATTTCCTTGGAACAATCAAATTTGCGCCATGGAAGAGAATTTGTGCCTAAGCCGTTGTGCTTGATGCTCTAGATTTATACGCTCATCACACCATATTTCGACGAGACATCCTGAAATAGAGGATGGTTCCACATTTGCTGATATCATGTTATCCACAAGGCAATGCTCTGTTAATAGAGTTTGAGTCCAAAATATTGCATAGTAACAGATTGGTACAGGCCTACAAGGAGAGGTCTGTGCACATGGAATGCGATTAGAAAATTTGTGCAGAGAAACTACATGGTATCAGCACATTTCATGAACATAGTTTTTTCTTGGCCCAATCTGTAAATTTTTTCCGTAAAGCCCATCCCTGTAATGTCTGTCTGTAGCTTCCTTGTCATACCTGTATACTTTTTGTGTTGACAAATTGATCCTGTTCTGTATTTAGGTGGCTTGGATGAAGGAACTGGAGGCTTCCAAAGTTCGAAGTGCCAACAGGGCAAAGGAGCTACAGTTGCTTCAGCAGCAGCTGAAAGGGTAAAAATTATTGGTGACAAACGGATTCAAAGCCCGTCTCCATGCAACAGATGCTCCCAATTTGGCTGTACTGGGGAGACCTGCTGTGAAACTCGTGCCGGAGTAGGTGATGAGCTTCATCCACCCGTTCCCACTGAGAGCAGGTAATTTGGAACTTATTTCAGTTAATAATTTGGTCATTTACTACAACTGGTCACATTACTCATATTTTTGCCCCATATCATTCACTCACTGGAAGCAGGAAGAGGAAAGAGGCAGTTAGTCCTTTAAGCTCCAATACTCCAGGACCAATAACGAGAAGGAAGGCTGCTTCCATTTCAAGAGCAGACATATTTGGTAGCCCGGGGCCTACAACCAGAAGAAGGGCAGCAGCACAGCATGTGCCACCACGTTGATGACCTGCTCTCATTAGATGTGTTTGTTGTACACAGTGCGTTTTCTCGCAGCTTGATTTATTGGTGTAAATGTGGCCATCTTGTTGTGTGCAAAGTTAGCGCCTTGATTTGCAGATGCAACCGAGGTAGTGAGGTGTCATGTAATCTTATTTCACTGTGAGGTCCTCTTTAGCTGTTAGTTGTCATCGTGTGTTGGCCCAAATTGCCATTCACTGTAATCACATATTGCTGACGATGCTGTCAACAAGAGCATGCATCATCTGTTTGGAGTTTAGACTGCAAGCAAGCTGTGCTGCTCTGTTATTTAACTCCGATGGGATTATTTGTGCATCTATAGCTGAAACTGGGGTTGTGACTTGTGACATGCTATTTCAGGATATAATTGGTTATTGAAGGCACAACAAAACATCCATCCGAAATGACCTATTCTCAAGTTTATAATTTTTGCTATAAAATTTCCAATATATTTACATGCATAGAAAAATTACAAACCAAACAATCTATAATTTGGGACGTAGTATAACTTAGGATTACCGGATCGTACCTGACCAATGAGATCAGATCAATAACACTGTACAAGCATGATGCGCAATGGGTTTGAATTATAATGCCACTGATTTGTTTGTACTTGGTAATATAATAACACTGTACAATACTCGTGTTTCTTCTAGGAAAAAAGAGAAAAGAACACTCGTGTTGTTTGCTTCATTCCCACATGGGGCCTTGGGACTAATTTATGTACAAGTAAGACAGTTATACCCCAGTAACTGCTATATTTACATGCAAAATTACAGCGACCGTGGCGTCCGTACATTTGTTCAGCAATCTGATGTTCACAAGACAGGAGGTGCGCACCGACCACAGAGAGCTCCAAAATCTTGGCATTCGCAAAGGCAACCTGAGCAAAAAAAAGGAAATGACAGCATGAGCATGTGAAATGTCAAAAATGACATTCGAATTCAGTACTAAACACCGAATAAATACAACATTCTGATAAAACTCAAAACAGAAATTAATTCACGCAGACAGCAATTGCAAAAACTTGGTACAGATATGTAAGGAATGTAGTTAAGAGCCTACCATTTAACAGATGGTGACCAGCTAACAGTTTGAAGCTGGTTCTGCAGTACCACATATCGCGGCTAGTCCTTGTAAAACTGTCCACAAATTAGTCTCATTCCAAGCCTTATTTAGCAGACACACTTGCCTTCTCCTTTTCCAGTTTCCTTTTCTCAGCCTCCTCATTTCGAGCATTTTCATCACGTGATTTTTTGAATATATTCACAAAAATAACCAAAATTGATGTCACTGAAAATAAAATAAGTAATAACTTAGTCAGGTAGACATAAGAACTTTACAAAGGACCATGCAAGAAAATAGGTTGGTGCCAATCAAAGTTCAATTCCTAGTGGACAAAGCAGTTCTTATTTCAGACAGGATAGCATGAATAATGACCAATGAGCCAATGACTAGTAAAATGTTGAAATAATAGAAATGTCAAAATATACCTTGCTCGAAAGGGCAGCGTGCAGGATCCTCACCAAAATACTGAGCTAGGGAATCAGCATTTCTTCCCTGCAAAACAAACTATCAGTATCTATAACAAAAAAAGGAAAATGGGATAAATACTTCTTACAGCAGGGACTCACCACTTCAGCATACAAGGAAATTAGGGACCTAACCTCAGCTTCTGCTGCGTCAAGAAAGCTTTTCAATGCCTGTAGAACTCACCGATTTCAATTCAGTTGTAAAAACATCATTATTGTTCACCTACTGCACATGTCAAGTATGTCGCTGGACGCTGGTACATACACTTGCATGTACTTTTACTGCTCTACTTATAGAATTACATATCAGGAAAATATACAAACAACTGCTCATTTCACCAGTGTTGGAGAGGTCCACCAGGTTTAGAGGCATTGTGATGGCATAGGAAGATGAGGAAGCAAAATACCGGAAATCTAGAGAGTGCGCAATCTGTCGTTTTGCATTAAATGACTTGACCCTAAAGCATCTTAACGTGATGGATAGATATAAACTGATTTAATTTCAGCCATCCAGCAAGTGCTAAAAGAAGAGATATAAACTCTTTTCATACCTTACGAAAGGCAATTGAAATTGCACCGTCATTTTCTGAAGCAGCTAACTCCTGCTCCACCTTCTCAAGACCTTTGTTTATTGCTTGCATTTCTTCCGCAAGCAACTTCAGTTGGATCTGTGGGAATTAACACATTCAGTTGTTCCGTAACATACTTGATGAGTAGACAGTTCAATAGCCATCCACAGATGCAAAGCATAAGTAATTGAAATACCTTAGAAGCTGCTTCCAAATGAATTAGGTCTTTGTCAAAATCAAGAAGTTCAGGCATTTTTGCAGCAAGAAGCTGGCACGTAACAGAAATGGAAAGAAGTTAGCTAAATTATGTAAAAACGGCAAATTAAGGGGGAAAAGGTGACAGACTAACAGGCATAAGGCAGCCAAATGGATTTGGGACGAAAAGAGCAAAGTAAGATCAGGTTTGTTTTAAAACTGCCTAGTTGTAAATGTAAAGCACCTGTGTTTGGATAAGTAGAACTGGACCAGTACCAGGACACAACTACTTTATTGGGAACCACCTGACCAAAAACCACGGCTTACAGTTAACTAGGTAAAATTAGTCTAGTGCACAACTAATGATAAATCAGACATAAACCTGCCCAGCAAGCTTTAGCCAAACCTTGGTCAGATTTTCAGCCATTTACCATCGGCTTTCTGAAACCTTTAAAAACACACAAACAATCTTTGATCACCACACCTCCCCAGGGCTGTAACTTGTATGGGAGATATTCAAATTCAGAAAATGACTCAAGATCAACATATTTGGTGCTGAATCTGATTGGACTGCTAAGATTAGTTACAAAGTGAATCCATTTACCATTTAAGCAATATCAACATGGATATCTGGTGACAACTGACAACTGACCTTTCGAGTATTTGGACCTTTGGAGTATTTGGAGCAACTTAGTGTTTTTCAATAGATATAATTGATTGCTAATCTAAAGAACATTGCACTGCGCTACCATGTAACAAACAGATACTAGCCACATATAGCATGCATCAATGACTACAACAAAAGCAATTCTATAATATACACCCTGTAAGGCTAGTCCCAATTCTTTTTATCTTGTCACAATCTTCAAAAGCTGCCATGTCATATGAAACTATGGAAAATACAACTACCCCAATGCATAGCATCATAGGTTGTTTCTTAGGTCCCACAAAATAATTAATTGTTACGTATGTTTGTGACTATGAATTCTAGGCGGTGTATGGTTCAGTTTTGAACAAGTTGGATTTCATGCCTACGCAATTTTAAAACTCCTATGTGGCACTTGTTTAATGTGCATGATACAATGCACTGAGGCTAGCCTATGTCAACGAACAACAACAACAATAAAACTTTTTAGTTCCACCGCAAGTTGGGGTAGGCTAGAGTTGGAACCCAACAGGAGCCAGCAAGAAAAATGGAAAAGAAAGAAAAAAGGAAATAAATAAAGATATTAATGTTAGTGATCATTTTAGGGATCTAAAAAGTTCATGGATAAAGATGAACGAAGATGATAAATATTAACAAAGTGACTCGGAATTAGCATGACATCATGTAGAGAGGTCACTGCCCACTGGAGTATAATCTTGTGTGTTCTGCCATAGTAGAGACGAGACAAGAGAGGATAGGACTGTAGGGGCATGCTACTGCTTTGGACATATCAAAAAGAAGTTGATCATTTCATATGTAATTAAGGTCAATAGCATGTGAATATAGTGCATTTATAACAAATCTCAGTGAGTAGTGAATACCTTGCATAAATAATGCATCAGTGTCATCTTATTATTTCTAGATCGAGTATCCGACAGTTTAAGAAGGCTGTCTAATCTGAATCCAACAGCAGATCCTGTTTAATCAATCAACAGATCAGGGCATTGGGCAAAGTTGCCAGAGAAAAGACATTGCATATGATTTATCTACAGTTATTTGACAGGAACTATGCTTCCATGCTTCACCCCTTCAATGAAGTTACATGAATCTTAAAGCCCTCTAAGGGGTGACTGGTTCAAATTCACTCTTGGGTTAGTGAATCTCAAGTCTCAAGGGGTGAAGCACAGAAGCACCTTCCTAAGGTACCTCGTGCTGTCCCTTGATTCAAAGCGTTTCCCAATGTGAGAATGGTCTGCATTATCTCCCGTAACTTCAAAGACTCCTTGACCTGCATAAGTTGAGCTGTTGAGCAAGCACACAGGTATAAACATGTCCCGATTTTTTAACAGGGTATCACCATACCTCCTTTGTTGCATCATTTATGGTGGTTAGGTTAGTTCTTAGATCATCCACCTGCCAAAAGGTGAGTTATCCCAATGACATACTGCAAAATTATAGAGAATAAAAGATATTCCAAGCAAGTTGGCTTGGGAAAAGGGGTCACCAAACCTGTGTTGAGAAAGTAATTCTAAAAGCAAAAACTCTTAGTTTGGCCTCCACACGTGGAACTTTCATTAGCTCCAGGAAGAACTACAGTGTAGTTTAAAGCTCAGTCATTACACTGAAGGAGGCACTATGTGAAACCAAAATGCTGAAGTTACCTGTTCGCATTTCCCAAGCATTTCTTTGTTGCCATTATAACCCTGTAATGAGAGACAAGAAAAAAGGAAGAACATTTAAGATAAAAACATGTCAAATACTGATTACGGAGACAAGTCAAATCATAAGGTATGAAAGAGAAAACAAGTGAAAACAATTACCTTTAACATCTCAATCTCTTCCTTTGTAGGGCAAAATTTAATGAGATTTTCCACTTGGTCATTATCAAGAACAGAAGTATCCAAGGCCAAGATTGCACTCTGCCAGACACAATTACAA
Source organism: Cenchrus americanus (assembly GCA_947561735.1). Lineage (NCBI taxonomy): Eukaryota > Viridiplantae > Streptophyta > Magnoliopsida > Poales > Poaceae > Cenchrus > Cenchrus americanus. Next base: position 239,288,770 of record OX387244.1, on the reverse strand, counting down.
AAGAAAATTATGTGGAGCACAAAAAAAGTACCAGACTATCAGGAATTTAATGGAATTGCCAACATAAAACGATGAGAAACACCATAATTGTTATGATACCTAAGAAACAAAAGCATGCATCTAGAAATCTAATAGAGTTCAGCACTAGCTATAAGCCTATAACATGTGACGATCACATAGTACCAAGTGCATTTTTGGTCCTTGAACTGTCACGGAGGTCTGGCTTTAAAGTCCAAGGGCCAAAACTGAAGTTCCTCAATAGCCCAGGGGGACCAAAATTTGACTTAAATATTTTACTGCACTCATATTTGGGTACCCACAAATATACCATGCATCAATAAAAACGGTCTTCTCTATGAAATCATAATAAAATTGTAAAGAGTTAAGTGTCAATGTGACTGATTTTTTAACACAACAAAACCTTTTTCTCAAATATGCAAGAGAACTGTATATCATTGCATTAAGACAAAAGGAAAAAGATCAAAATGGTCATACAAACACACACCCCACACACTTGGTTTAATACAATGAAATCAATTGATTATGATATAAGTAAGGTTAGCGCGGCAAGTACACAGAATAGCAGCAGTCACAAAGTATTGCCAATGTGTCACAAAGGGGAACTGGAGTGTCCACCCCTCTATTATCGGTAGATACAGACTGAACTGTAAAGTAAACTCACAATCATATCAGGTAGAGGCATCTTAATTTTTGTAAGCATAATCTCGCAATTGTTTGCCCGCCGCATGTCAACCTGAAATGAAACTAACAAAAGTTAGTCCGTTTTCTATTGAGTGGAATATGTAGTACTAGTGAGCATTACAACATGAAAAGAAAACCGCAGACAACTGGAATCATCACATATACTCCGTCCAGCCACAAAAGGCGACACTATGGAGAGCATGAAATTAATTAATTATTAAGTTTGACATATGGTCTCAGTTGTATATGTCCCCATCAATATTAATTGGTTTTTGAACATGTTAGCATAAAACATTGGTCACAAACTCAGTTGTGTTTGGGGGGCTGTGCCATGTACATGGTCACATTCTGGACCGCGTGAAAAGTTTTTTTTTAATATCATAGTTACATAATCAAATTTCATGAATGCGCTACACTGGAAACTAATGTCAAAGCTGCATTTGGAGTGTGCATAAAGAGGGCAACAAAGGCAGCATGTTTGTACTGTATATAGAACACCAAATTATCCTGCATCTCATTACACATGTTACCAAATGTAACTAACAAACATCACGCGGGCTAGTTTCATCAGCTAAGCGCGAAGATAAATAAATAAAAATAGATTCACTGATAAAAGAGTGGCCATCATATGACATGCAGTAGTTTTATCAAGAACAATAAAAACAGTCTAAGTTCCAAAGTTCCAATATATCAAATGAGAAATGAAAATGTTACAAATAATTGTGAGGAAGTAATTGACAGCAATAGCATCATGGGAACAACTTTAAAACATTATTATACTAAATAAGGCCAAAATTACCAAGGATAAGGAGAATAATTAAACTTTTAGGAGTTTTAGAAAACATTACGACAGACAATTGGGAATTTTCATACCAGGTGAACTATTTCTGGCTTGCTAATAGCTGAACCACGCTTTGCCGCCCCCTTTTCACTTGTGCTTGTTACGCTTGCTGTGGAAAACAAACTCTCCAGCTCGGATAAATCAATATCAGGAGCCCTGACAAACGGTGCATAAAAGTGAACACAGCTTTAATGAAGAGATGATACGTATCTCAAATAAGTAAAGAAAGTTCCAAGTCCAGAATTAATGATAGATTTTATGATGAAAAATAGCACATACTACAGTTAGCTAGTAATAGTCACAAAGAACATATTTCATACTTAATAAACTAGTGGTATGAGAAATTTAAACTCGTCGGAAATAAATCAATAGATGCAAAAACATGTGATGACAAATTAGGAATAGAAAATCGTGCTATAATATGTCAATAGCAGCTACCTAGCCTGATTCCCTTGTTTTTGGGCATCAGCCCAGAGACTTCCTTGCATTGCTCTTGTAACTTTCACCCAATGCAGAGGCTTTAGTGAAGCCTTTTTGGGAGGGTTACTTTGCTGCGCCAATCCAACGCCACGACCTTTAGTTGATCCAATAGTGTTGCCTCGTCCCCTTCCTAACAATGGAGGTGGCGGTACTGCTGTGTTTGAGATCTTTGTGCTTGGGGGTGGTGGAGGTACAGTTCCAGGAGGTTTTGGTGCTTGAGGTGGTGGGGGTGGGGGCGTGGGGGCTTTCTTTCCATTCATCAGGGGAGGTGGGGGGGGGGGGTGGGGGCGCGGGGGCTTTCTTTCCATTCATCAGGGGAGGTGGTGGTGGGGCCGGAGGAGTTTTTTTATTAGCACTGGGCAGTGGCGGGGGCGGGGGTGGGGGTGGGGATGGAACAGCAGGGCCAGCAGTTCTGGATGAAGTACCGGGTGGTGGTGGCGGAGGAGGTGGTGGTGGTCCTTTTAAAGTAGCAGCAGCAGCAGTTGTAGGTCCTTTGCTAGAAGAGGGAGGGGGGAGGAGGGGGTGGCGGAGGGCCTTTATTAGCTATTCCATGGGCCGGTCGTGGCGGAGGTGGTGGAGGCGGTGGCGGGGCTGCACTAACATTTTTCTGTTTTGCTGCCCCAGAGCTTGGCAGAGGCGGCGGCGGTGGAGGAGGAGGAGGCTGTGAAGGAGCCATATTGCTAATTCGAGGAGGTGGCGGTGGCGGTGGAGGGGGTGGTGAAGGAATATGATTGCTTCCAGTTGGTGGTGGCGGTGGCGGTGGAGGAGGCTGTGGAGGACCTATACTGTTAATCCGAGGTGGTGGCGGTGGCGGTGGAGGCGGTGATGGGAAAGCATTACTTCCACTTGGTGGTGGTGGTGGTGGCGGTGGCGGCGGCGGCGGAGCGGGTGGTGAAAATGGTAGCCTGTTACTTGGTAGCTCCTGCAGTGGTTTTGTTAGGGGTGCACTTGGCCCAGTTGCCGGCACAGATGAATCTAAAAGACTAGATGGTACCCCATAAGGAGGCGTAGGCGGTTGAGGCTGGCGTGGCAGTGGTGAGCTGTTCATTGACAGAGTAGCTGCAAAAGTTGTGATAGTTTAGAATCAAATTTTAATTAAACAAAGAAGATACATAAAAGAAAAACAATGGAAAGGACAGTGATGGGACCCTGAAATCTGTGGCGCCATGAAACATAAAGCAGAGTTTCTCCTAAAGGGGACCTCATATAGACTGTAACATTATCATGAAGTTTTCAAAGCAGAAATTAGTTCATGTAAGAAGTTATACCACTGGATTCAGAATCTTCAGTATTAGGATCATGATCAATATTCTCTGAGTCGGATGAGTTTCCACCATGCTGAACCTTCTCATGATCAGCTGAACCAACAGAATCAGAAGCCACTGAATATTTTTCTTCATCAGAATCAAGTGGAGACATCAGTGGCATCTGTAGACCAACTTTAGCTTGCATTTTTGAGAGTTCTTTCATGTCATTGAGTATAAGCTTTTGAAATTTCTCCTGCAGCGAGTTTGCTGAGAATTCTTTGAGCAACCAATAGGCAGCATCATCACTGCTTTCAATCCAGTCAACCCCGCTGAAGAGTTCTTGAACAGCTGAAAAGGCTTCAATTGGTAAACCACCCTTCATATCACCATTCAGTGTTGCTGTTGGAGCTCTTGTGGGAGACATGCCCCCAATTTCACAAAATAGCACCTACACTTTCAAGTTCATATTAGTGATCCATTTTAGTTCAGGGTAATTTCAAAGTAGTTTGTGCATCAATTTTTACCTCTGCTCTAAAATTCTTCGGATAGCGCTCTTTTGAACCCCAGAGTATATCCACATCATCACTATTCAACATCAATACATTTGAACGTATAAAAGCAGTATTGAACATTATCCTAAACATCATAATTTCCTTCTCTGGATCAAGATCGAGATGTACACACTCCAGAACAATATCTCCCTGGACTAGACATTGTATATCAATTTTTATCACATCACAATCCTCCTGCATGATAACATCCCCAACGATGTCAACCCAAAATAGTCATAGAAAGCAACAGAATTGTTCATGTTGAATTCCACAAACCACCTACCTGCCGATAGTGCCGCAGAGATTTCTTCTTTGGCATAGAAGAAATCATGTTGGCCATGCTAGCATTCTTGCCAAGAAGATTTCGCCCAAAAATGCGGACTAATGGCCTGCATCCATTATCAGAATCAAAACTTGGAATGGCTCGAAGGATCAGGCAATCCAAAGAGAGAGCTCTTTCCATTGGAGGCCACTCCGGAGATATATTTCTTCTGGCCACATACTGCATGTAACGGAGTTGAGATGGCATTGGATTGAGTGCAGAAAAGAGTTGTAGGAACCCTTTGGGTGCCTCACGATAAATAATGTCCAGAGTTTTATGATCAGCGCCATGCAATTTCTTGTAGATGAGAAGACAAGATAACAGAAAAGCCAATAATGGCCAGGTCCCTCTTTCACAATGGAGTAATATAATGTTCTTATTGTTCCCACTAGATAACCAGTGCTCACAGACACGAAGGAAATGCTGAATAAGAGACAGAGGAAGGACAGGACAGCCTTCAAAATGACGGGGGTAATCAATGACTGGGATGTTGTATTCACGCAGTATATCAGCAAGCTGGCTTCTCTTATCTCCATCTCTAAAGTTAATCGCCAGGAATGAAGATTCTACATGTTCTTCATGCAATTCTGTAAGAATTTCATTCAAATAGACTGGGTACATTCCCTGAGGCAAAACTTCAGTGCTGAAGCATGAATCAAAAACTGTAGGATGCCAAAAAAATATGATCAGTTGAAGCAGTCATAAATAAGTAATGTGATCTAAGAATGTGATCAATATAGCAAAACCCTCTATTCGTACCATAGATTCTGTCAATAAACTCCAGTAGTCCATCAGGAGGTCTCTTGTAGAAGAATCTACTTAGCAGTGACATCTCATGGGAATGAAGAAATGTTGTGATAACTGCTCAGGATTTAAGTGTTATTACTGCAAAAGTAAATTGATTTCATAAGAACTAACTATTAAGGTATATGGGCATGATTATCATATCTGAAAATTGGCATGAAGTATGTCTGGTTAATCACTTTAACTATCAGGTTTAGGATATGATTATCATATCCGAATATTAGAGTGAAGCATGTCTGGTTAGTCATTTTAACAATTAGGATTGCAGCAACTAGTAGAGGTCTGATTAGTCAACTCCTATAGGTCCATTATGTTTCTAAAAGCATAAAAACAACACTTAAACTGCTGATTCGGAAGTTCCATGGTCCAAGTCCCCTCACCATGCATTGCAGCACCATTTAAAAGTGTAGCATTTCTAAGCAAGGATGTAGCCATGTCAGCTCAATAGAGCTTGCTTCCATTTATGACAATTGACAACTTAAACACATTTAGGTAACAGCCAGACTCCAGAACCAGAGCCGTACAGTTCAAATGTAGTAACAGAGTCTACACCTGTACAATGTAAATTTTATGCTAAGGCATTCTAAAATTGTACATTCCCTCGTCTGTGCACTTCTTACCAGCCACAGCCAGACTGTTACGAGTGTTGCGCTCAAGCTAATTAGTTATGAACTAACTGGAGGAAATACCAATGGAAGTTCCAGTGAACTCTGAAGGGTATATGGATTGGATGCCATGTCTTGTTCAGTACAGGGACACATTTGGTTGCGAATGGGGGATTCAGTTGAACCCTGGAAACGTGTTGGGGAAACAAACCGCGCTAGCAACTTTATCGGTACTAATAAGTAGTACGGTGTCAACCAATGCCGATCCTACGCAGTAAATAAGAACTTCTTAATCGAATCCGCCGACAAAACTACTGCGCCACACGCGAATCCCCAACCAACTGAATGATGTGGGCAGGGATTGCTGCGCGGTTCGATTGGGTACGCAGCTCTTAGGAAACGGGAGTCCACCAGAAGCGAGCTTAGGATCACTTACCAACACAAAAAAACGACACGAACCGAATCCACGCCCGCGTGGATCTCCCGCTCCGCTGGGGCGAGCTAGGAGCGCGGCCGCCGCCGCCGCCGCCGTTTCGCGTGGCCGCAGCAGACTGTGGGAGCGCGCGGTGCCAAGAATCAGGAGCCTAGGGTTCGGAGCAGTAGTGGAGGGGAAATTTTTGAGCTGGGCGTGGGATGAGGGAGGGGGAGTGTGATTTTCCCTCCGCTTTTTTAAGATTTCGGGGGGCTTTGGCTTCTCTGTTCTCTCTCGGCGGTGTGCCGTGTGGGGCGCAGCAACTTTGAATCGCGACGAGACGAGCAGAGAAGAGAGGGGGAGGATCTGGGTTTGGCCTTGGGCGTGGCCGTTTCGTTTTGGGCGTGTGGATGGGGTGGAAGGCGCGTCTGGGCCCGCGTGGCGGCGGGTGCAGGGGCGCCGAGGGTTTTTCAGCTCGGGTTATTTGATTGAGATCATTACCATTGCTCCGGTTTGGAGAAAACATCACTACTATTCACGTATTTTGAAATTTGTCATTACAAATCTTGACTTGCCTCAAATATGCCACAGAATACATACGAAGACGACTCGGGTCCAGCTGCAAGTGTATACGAAGATGTACATCTCATTGTATTTGCGCTCTCCTATCAATGACATGTGGGCCCCACTTGTCGGCATCATCTTCTTCCTCTCATCCTCTCTCACTCGGCGGCATCCGCCACCATCGATGGCGAGATGCAGCAGCGAGCGAGCTTGGCATTGTGTGCGGGCTGAGCCGCGGGGCACTCCGCGCGGATATAAGGAGGCCGTGCCGCGCGCCACGGCCGGCCGCCGCGCCTCTCGGCTCGCGGACCCGCTCCTCCCCGCCATCCCTCACGCCCGCGCCGGTCCTTCCCCGAGCCCTCTCCGCGAGGGGCTAACCCGTCCCCCGAGCTCCTCCCGCCAACCCGCCCACGGAGCAAGATGAGAAGAAGCAGTCCGCTCGTCTCCCCGCCTTCCCCCCCCCCCGCCGCGCGCCGAGCCCTCCCCAAACTCCTCCCCGCCGTAGCCCGCTCCGCCCCCAAGCTCCTCACCGGGCCGGCGGGACCGTTCTTGGCCGGATGTTGAAGAAAGAGCCGACATGTGGGGCCCACATGTCGGCCGAGTAGAAGGAGAACAATACGCAACATGTGTGTTCAAATACGGTCCGACGGTGGCCCCATCACTTGGAAGACGTAGGAAATGACAAATATCGGGTAGAAGAAGAATTGTAGTGGTAAATTTCAAAATATGTGAATAGTAGTGGCGTTTCTCCAAACCGGGGAAATTGTAATGGCCTCAATCCAAATAACCCTTTCGGCTCGTGCCGGTGGACTATGGTGGCGGGTCGGAGGTCGGCGGCTGTGCTTTCTCGATCGATCGGATGTCTCGTGTGAAAACGCGAAATAAACTCTCGTGAAGCTGACACGGCCAAGCACTGGCAAAAATTAGAGTTTCGAATTGTGATTTCCGGTTCTTTGTGCGAGTTTGGTGGTGAAAGTCTAGGAAAATTATATTTTTTAAAAAATAAATTAGTAGGAGCACTTGCTATATCATATAAAAGAGGAAAGCAAGCGGGTTATTACAAAAATTGATTACATAAAAAGATAAAACACTCCACGCGTACAAGGCTAAAAACATTAAGTTATACGGAACCCCACCTTCCTCCCCACATGCTAGAGATCGTAAGGTAGCCTCCGCCTTGATCGGCACCAACACCCGCACGAGGCCTTGTTCGTTTGGCCCCTTCCTAGCGGGAATGCGGCCCAATCCACGGGGACTCCTCGCCGGGATCAATACCGCGCCCTCAAAAAAGTCGTTGTTCGTTTAACCCCCTCCTATGATCCCATACCGGCCCAAACCCACTCGTGGCTCGTACTCCGGCCGGGAATGAAACATCTCCTCTCAAGTCGTGGAACGGACCCCGCGTGACGTCCGGTGTCGTCTTCGCGAGAGGAGAGGCGTGAGGCGGTGCGGGCGGCGGGCGGGCGGCGGAGGCGGAGCGGATAAGGAGGAGGAGGACGGACGTGAGGCATCTACGGTGACCCCTCCCGCGGCGAACCTCCCAAAAGCATTCCCTCCCGCCGTCATCTCCTCCCGGCGGCGGCGGTGGATAATTTCAAGTCATACGAAGAGGTCATCGGCGGACCGGCCGGAGCGTCCTTCTCCCCGAATAGCCCATCCCTTCGGCGGTCACCTTCTCGGCGGTGAGCCACCCATTATCACCCCTTCACCTCTTCTCTAATATGGGCTAGGGTTCTTCATGACCGGATCTAGATATGGTTCTTGATTTGCCGTAAGGGTTCTTGATTCTCAAGATCTCGAGTCCGTAATGCTCGTACTTGGTTCGGTGCACACGCCTACCTCTCCTAGAGGAAGGAGAGTCTTTGTGACATGCCGCCCGCTTCGGCTCGAGTCATTTTCCCCCGTGTTTTGCTAACCTTTTTTAGTGGCTCATTTTTTACTACTTGTGTTAGCAGTAGCTCTACTTTTAATTGTTGCATTATTACCCATTCTAGGCTCGTATGTGCTCTCTTCACTTGTACTTTGTGGTACCCTTGCACTAGATCGGCTTATCGGTTACATTATAACCATTGAAGCGATCGGGTGCAAAATTGTCACTTGAAGCATGGAGGAAAAACTAATAATTTGATTAAATTCAGAGTACCATGTGAATCTGCTTTGGATGGATTAACTTGATGATATTCAATAATATTTCTATGGTTTGTTCAGTTCAGTTAATTTGATTAAATTCAGGGTGCCATGTGAATCTGCTTTGGATGGATTAACTTAAATACATGAAGCATTTTAAACATTGTCTCGCTTGTGAGATGATCCTTTTACCTTTTAGCAACCGTGGAGCATTTAAAATTGACAGGGGTTCTTATCTTGTCGTGCTTGATGTGCTTTTGGGCAACACATGTGTTTTTCTTGGGCGAGAGCACCTCGCCAACATAACTACTACTTGTTGTTGTCCCGGCCATTTACATGAGACGGTTCATTGCTTCGTTTGCTAACCGATGATAGCTATTCAATGGTTCGTTCAACCGGAATTAGGCGAAGTGGCATTGGATTTTGCCTACTTACTACTTGAGGTAGTTCTGTTTTACAACTATAATTGCATACTAACCCTTATACTAAGTTGGGAAAATATCCATTTGCTAAGCGATGTCCTTGTGAGTCATCATTTTTGTTAAAAAGACCGAGTGATACAATTCGTAAATCCTAGAACTTGCAATGAGGCACTTTGTGACATTGAATATTACTAATTTGATAGGATGTATACTAGAAAAGCATCGGCGGGAATTATATGCTAGAGCCACTCTGTTGCCAAGATATGTTACCAAGAGTAAATATGTAACTTCCTATTGGGGTAACCATCATTACACTCGAATTTTCCATCAATTTTCGATGATTAGTTGATGGTTAGCGAGACCTTTATTTTCATCTGCATGTGGATTTTGTTTGTGCCAATTTTGCTTTTGACTATCCGAATACAATCACTTTTATTGAATATGTCATGTGTAATTTTATAGAGTAGATTTTTTTAACTTGCTTTTCTTTTGTAATTGGAAGGCTAGAGGACGCTTTGCTTGCTACAACCCTTTGCTTCTTGGAGAGGGTTGATAGACAAGAGTTGAACCGACGCCTCCGTTTTCTCTCTGTTCGATGATAGTTTTTATAAAGTTGTTGGTACAAATGTACAAAGGCAAGTGATTTCTAGCGGAATATATGTCAAAGTTATATAGGTAGTTCGTGGATTGTTCTAGTTCAATATTGCAACATGATATGTATGCACTTCTTGTTTGTGCGAGGCTCAACTATGGTGCGGTGATTTATAAGTCAACCGTGGTTGCTAGTGCGAGTGTAGATTGCTCCTTGCAAGTGGTATTTACCGACAAGTGACGGGCAACTTTGCAAGAAGTTAGATTTTGTTCTCCAAATTTGCGAGTTGGAAATGCCGGAGTGATATTCATCGTCATACATCAATTTACGTACTACTCGTTTAGTTCAAAAACATTTTACTCATTTTCTTTAACTTTTGTACTATCGACAAGTCGGCATGATGGATAGGTGTAGCTAAAAGATGAAGATGATGTAGTCATTTGTTTAATTTTACGTACTTATTTGCTTCAAATTCCAAATGATGTGTGAAATTGGATAGGAGATGTGATGTCTAATGGAAAGGGGGCGAGTATCCCTTGTATCAACCAAATGCAAAGAAAAGGATTAGGGGGTGAAGGGGATTCATCCCCAAGAGGTTTGGGTGATAGCGAGAGGGATCCACTGTCGGGCATACTCCCCGGTACCCATGCAAGGAAGGATGAAGACGGACTCCTACTAGAATTCCCTTGTAATCCTACTAGGACTCGTTCCGTGTAATCCTACTAGGACTCTGCCTTGTAACCGACTAGGAACCCGCCCCTTGGACTATATAAAGGAGGGCCGGGTACCTAGCGGGCACCCGATCTCAATCAACACCAAGCGCGGGGCGCCATACTTGATTCCCAAACAGGACGTAGGGTTCGCCACTTTGGCAGCCCGAACCTGTATAAATCTTGTGTCCCGTGTCCATGCGCACACCTTCGAGTTTTCGGTCTCCCGATCACGATCCCACCGCACAATCTACTACCTCGGGAGCCCCCTTGGTAGGTTTGCCGGTCTAAAACACCGACAGCTGGCGCGCCAGGTAGGGGTGATCATCACCACCGGGCGAATTTGAAGGACCCTCGTCAACAAGATCAATCTACTCGTCGACTCGCTGAGATCCATTGAAGCAAGTCGCCTTGCTCTTGTCAAAGCGGAATCAATTTCCCTACGCCGCGCGTCCGGTTGCTTCGGCACGTCGTGCGGCTCGTCGCACGGCTCGTCATCGACTACTTCGACTACGTCGCGCGTCCGGTGCCTCGGTACGTCGCACGGCTCGTCGTCGACTACTTCGACTACGCCGCGCGTCCGGGTGCCTCGGCACGTCGCGCCGCTCGTCATCGACTACTCCGCCTCGCGCGCGGCTCGTCGTCGACTACTTCGCCTACGCCGCGCGTCCGGGTGCCTCGGCACGTCGTGTGGCTCGTCACGCGGCTCGTCGTCGACTACTTCGCCTACGTCGCGCGTCCGGGTGCCTCGGCACGTCGCGCGGCTCGTCGTCGACTACTTAGACTACATCGCGCGTCCGGTGCCTCGGCACGTCGCGCGGCTCGTCACGCCACTCGTCGCGGCGCTCGTCGTCGACTACTCCGTGCACCGCGACTTCGTCTTGCGGCCACACCGGCTCTACCCGGCCACGTCGTGCGTCGCGACTACTTGTCTCACGACAACAATGGCTCTACTTCGAGTACGCCGCGCGTTGCCGCGACGTCGTCTTCCGGTCGCATCGCGTCGACCATTCATCTCGACTAGTTTTCCAAACTAATCGAGAACGGCGACGCCCCCAACAAGCCGGTCAAAATCAACTCGACTAGTCAACTTCAAAGCAACAACCGTCGCGGCTCCATCACCGACCGCCACGGCTTCATCAACGATCGCCTGGGCAACAACGGCTAAGTCATTTATTTAAATGATTACCGTTTTCTTTTCTTGGCTTGTTCTCCTCATCATGTAGGACTACTTGCCGACTACTCATTTGTGTACGCTTCTCGGCGGGTTTTCGCGGGAGCTACACTCTGCCGACTACTCTTGGGGTATATCAATCAAGTCACCACGAGCCTACTTCATCAACTCGGGGGCTATCTCAAGGAGACGACTTCTAAAGTCCGCTCCGTGCGGCAACTTAATGTCGACTCGGTCGCATCTTCGCCCGCTTCGGTGGCATACTACATGTGTAAGCTTCGATGGAACCTAGATGTAAGTGGCCCTCGGGTCCGGCGACGATGGAACCTAGCCGCACGTGGTCTTCACGCTCCGTACCATGGGTTCAAGTACCCTAAGTACTCGCGCTCCGTAACTTGGGTCCGAAATCCATGGCCCGGTACACAAGTCGACTCGGTTGCACCTTCAAGTCCACTACGGTGGCAACCGTACCTTGGGTCCGAAATCCATGGCCTAGGTACACAAGTCGACTTCGTTCACACCTTCAAGCCCGCTGCGGCGGCAATCGTACCTTGGGTCCGAAATCCATGGCTCGGTACTCAAGCCCACTTCCGGTGGCACAAGTCGACGCTAACGGTCGCACCCAAGCCCACTCCGGTGGCACAAGCCGACTTCGGTCGCAATCTTAAGCCCGCTCCGCGGCAAAACTACTTGTTTTCTCTCGATTTTTTCACTTTGGCTTTCCGGAAAGTGCTTTTCGTTTTTTGCATCTTAAGTCCACCCCGCGTGGCACAATGTCGACTACTGTAGTCGCATATCAAAGTCCGCTCCACGCGGCATCCTAAAGTCGACTTCGGTTTTCAAGTCGCATTCCAAAGTTCGCTCTGCGCGCGCACAAAGTCGATTTCGGTTTTCAAGTCGCATTCTAATGTCCGCTTTCGCCGACATCGAAAGTCGACTTCGGTTTTCAAGTCGCATTCTAAAGTCCGCACCGCCGACATCTAAAGTCGACTTCGGTCGCATCTAAAGTCCGCTCCGACAAAGATGGCTACTTTTCAAGCTACACGACTCGATGCTAAATTACTTCTCGGAATCTCTCCAATCGGGGGGCCGCACTTCAATTACTACTCGAGGATCACTTCGGCGAGGCTTTGCTAGCTCTCAAGCTCGGGGGCTCCGCACCAACAACTACTCGGTGTGGCTCATACGGCTCTCTTATCTCGAGGGCTACACACTGCAAGAGTATTCGGATGATGGCTTTCGCGAACACTGAAGACCCTTGGACTGATTACCTAATCATTTCAAGGCTCGGGGGCTGCTATGCTACACCCATCATTCAATTTTTTCAAGACAGAAGATTCAGAATCAAGATTGACCCTTAGCTAGAGTCTGCAACTCAACCTAAGGCTCGGGGGCTACTCCATATGGAGTGCGATTTTGCAATCGCACTTCCATATAATCTCGACTTCAAGACTGATGAGCTGGACCACCTTCCAGCCTCGTGGCAGTTCAAGTACTATTGAAGACTTCTCCAAGCGTACTCGAGGACGCTAAAGAACTACTCGAAGAGGCTTCAAGACTACTCGAACTACTACTCTCGACTCCAACGTGCTCGGGGGCTTGTCGGGCATACTCCCCGGTACTCATGCAAGGAAGGATGGAGACGGACTCCTATTAGAATTCCCTTGTAATCCTACCAGGACTCGTTCCGTGTAATCCTACTAGGACTCTCGCCTTGTAACCGACTAGGAACTCGCCCCCCGGACTATATAAAGGAGGGCCGGGTACCTAGCCGGCACCCGATCTCAACCAACACCAAGCGTAGGGCGCCATACTTGATCCCCCAAACGGGACGTAGGGTTCGCCACCTTGGTAGCCCGAACCTTTATAAATCTTGTGTCCCGTGTCCATGCGCACACCTTTGAGTTCTCGGTCTCCCGTTCACGATCCCCACCGCACAATCTACTACCTCCGACCCCCCTTGGTAGGTTTGTTGGTCTAAAACACTAACACCACCCAACCCCCGCGTGGGTTGGTTCCCTAGGAGGGTTAAATACCTCGAGCCGAACAAAGCCTCGGGCAAGGCCATAACACCTTTAAATATCCTGCGATTCCTTTCATTCAAATGTTACAAGCCGTATAAATCGGCAACACCGCCAAAATTTGCTTTTGCTTCTTGCGCGGACCTCGTACCGCCGAGTTCAACAAGTCCTCCATGGACGAGAGCGGGATCCGTACGCACACTAGACCATTTGTCCACCGGGATACGAGAAACCAAACCTCGCTACGCAAAGACACACCGCAACGGCAAGTGCTCGGCAGTCTCCATCTATGTTCGCAACGAGAACAACAAGGATTACATGGCCAATTCCTCTCGGTCAACTTGTCGGCGGTCCGAAGCTTGCATTACACCATTAGCCGGCCAAAGAATCCGCGCTTGTCTTCTACCTTTGCTCTCAAGCTTAGATTTTAGCTCATTACACTCCTTGCTAAGCAATTTGAATTTGCACAACAAATGTTCATAATTTGTAGCAAGGGTTGCACTAAGATCATTGAGAGCATTGAGTTCTTTAATTTCATTAGCTTGTTTCTTAAGCATTCCTTTTTGCTCATGGACTAGCTCAACAAGTTCATCGAGAGAGGTGGTGTCGGATTCATCATCACTTACATTGCTCTCCATACCTTTGGCCATAAGGCACATCTGTAGTGATGATGATGGACCTTGCATGAAGTGGGTGGTGAAGTTCTTTCTTGATTCATCACTTGATCTAGAAGAACATGATTCTCCACCACTTGTCCAGTCTCGGATGGCGATAGTTGATTCTTTCCTTGGTCTCCTCTCCTTGACCACCTTATTATTGGGCTTGTGCTCTATCTTGGTGAACTTGATGTGTTGATGATGACACCCTTCTCTCAAGTGGACGTTGTAGCCGTACATGTTGACTTTCTTCACATACTTTAAGATCTTCTTCACGTACTCGGCCACCATGGATTCAACCTCTTCATCACTTGAGGAATCTTCATTGTCACCATCATCACCATCATCTTCGCTTGAGCTTCCATGAGTAGCCATCCTTCTCATCACCTTCTCTTGTTGGCTTGAGAGGGCATGACTTGTGGTTGGAGAAGATGGTTCTTGGGGCTTTTCTTGGGGCGCCTTCTTGGACTTGGGCATGATTTGAAGCTCACGTGCCATGATCTTGCTCAATATATGAGATGGCTTCAATTCTTTGAGCTTCTTCTCATAGATGATAGCTTTCACCAAGTCATAATCAGGCTTCCGGAGACTTTGAAGGATCTTGCGGTTGATGTTCACGTCCGTGATGTTCTTGACACCTAAAGCATTAATCTCATTGACAAACACATTTACGCGTGAGTACATAGATTCGACATTTTCATTTGCAAGTTGCTTGAAGCCATTGAATTCCTCAAGGAGACAACCGTAGCGTTCATTAGCAACTTCTTTTGAACCCTCATTTTGCTCCTTGATGGTTTTCCATAGCTCATGAGCATTTACAAAATTAAGAACTCTATTGCAAACACCTACATCTAGTGAGGACAAAATGATACTCTTAGCAATCACATCAATTTTTTTCCTTCTTAGTACCATTTCTCATGCCCTCATCGGTGACTCTCCAAACATCAAGGTCCTTTGCTTGGAGATAGGCCTCCATGAGAACCTTCCACCGAGGATAGCCCGTGCCACCGAAATGTGGAGCCAAACCTAAGGTATCCACCCCTTTCATACCTCTATAGAGCAACTCACTAGGCGGTGAAGCCTAACCATTCCAATGAGTCGGTTTTCACAATTTACCAATCGAATTGACGTTTCCTTGTGAAGGAAGTGAGTCCTGGCTCTGATACCACTTGTAAGAAATCGGATGCTCGTTAGCCTAAGAGGGGGGGGTGAATTAGGCAACTAAAAACCTTAATTTATGGCTTCACTATTTTTACACAAAGATAAACTAGAACATACTATCTAGATGTGCAACTAGGGTTATTCTAGTGTGAAACTCCCATCCCAAAACAAGGTTTGCAACATATAGACAATCCTAGCATGATACTACTCTAGGAAAGTAAAGGCAAGCAAAGATTACAATAGAGTAAATGCGGAAACGTAAAGGGGATGAGAGGAAGCAAACTCTTGACACGCGATTTATCCCGTGGTATCGGTAGGCACTAAGCCACCCCTAGTCCACGTTCTTTGAAGCACTCACACAAGAGTATTGCTTCCGGTCACCAAGTCTCTCCCAAGAGCACCACTTGACTCGCCACAAAGGCTAGCCACTTAGGCACTTGCCAAGCTCCCTTGGTCACCTTGATGCCGCCTCCACTAAGGAGCTTCTACACCAAGGAAGGGGGTCTCCACATCCCCCGCACAAAGTGTCCTCGCCGCTCCACACCAAGCCGGAGGGTCGATGACGATTGCCGGTGAGCCACTTAGGCCCCAAGACTTCCGGCGAACCTTGTACACCTTTATTCACTCAAGAATCACCTCACAAGGTTGGCACAACCTTGCACTCACTCAGCTCTAAGCTAAGCCTAGCACTAAGCACATACACAAAGCATGTGCAAGTCTATGGATGAGCAAATTTAGCACTTGGATGACTTGGATATGATCTTCTAAGTGTCTTGCACTCATCTGCACTTCCACACACTCCAGCAACCTCAAATGGGAGAGTAGAAGGGTATAAATAGGCCAACACATCAATATAGCCGTTGCTCTAATGGCTATTTAAGATATACCGTCGGATGAACCGACAGTGTCATTTTATGTAGCGTCGGATCATCATGTGCTGCCATATGCTCTTCCGTATTTTGCTCGTATCTCTTTGCTCCGAACTCCGTTTTCGACGAGCTTATACTCGTTGGAAAGCTTATGAAATTCTCTACAAGATTATAAAAAATCCTGAGCATTTGAGCATTTTTTGAGCATCGAATTACTGAAATTGCACCGACGGTACCAGAGGTTCATCATGTCACCCACGTTGCTACCCTGCGGTATTTTGGCCATAACTCTCTGCTCCGAACTCTGTTTTGGGCGATCTTGTACATGTTGGAAAGCTTATGAAATTCTCTAAAAGACTCTGAAAAAATAATGAGTATTTGAGCATTTTTTGAGCGTTGGATGAACCGATGGTAGCGTCGGTTCATCCGGTGCTAGTCATTTTCGCGCGAATACCTCTCTCGTATGTTTCCCGAAAAAACATAGGATGAACCGACGCAATCATCCGATGGTACCACCAGATCATCCGGTGCTTATACACTTGTTTTTGTCTTCTCGGGAGTTCATCCGGTGCTCACAAAAATGGGACCGTTGGATCATCCTATGCCCTATTTTCAGCACATCTTAATTTGGGCATAACTTTTCACTTCGTATTCCGATTTTGATGATCTTGGACTCTATGGAAAGCTTGTGGAATAATCTTCATGACTCTGTAGCATTTCATACCATTTGATTGATCTAAGAATAATTTATTCAAAGGACAAGTCCAATTCATTCCTCTCTTTGTCCCGGCTTCATTTTTTTTCTTTTGTCATGCTTTGCATTGTGTGCAGTTGCATCCATGGAACCTAGAATGCCTATAAGGACACGCTCAATTATTTTGGTTAGTCCTATGATTGTGTTGTGTATGGATCACCAAAATCATACTTGAACAAATGGCTATGGCGGCCATGTTCGCTACACCTACCGACACTTTTTGTGCTAGCCCCGAATAGTTGTCTGTCTTCCTCGGTACAAGGCACTTCTAAACCAACCCAAGGTCCGTCAAGTTCAGTCCACTTGTACCACAACCACCTCGGTCGCGAGGGCATGGCTAAATAGCTCTAAGTCCGAACTCCCAAGCCGCCTAGATTTTTTGGCCGCTTGACCTTGGCCCAGCTCACTAAGCAATGACCCCATTAACATTCTCCTCTCCTTTTCAAAGAAACCCCCTTTATCTTGTCAATTTTCTTTATTGTCCACTTTTTCGGTGTAAAACTGTTAGGAAGTAAGTTGGTATTGATGAAAGAACCGTATTCATGACCTTAATGTCACACCCGACTTTCCGAAGAAAACCAAGTGCAAGCCTATATGCATGCCAGGATCAAGTTTCATGCATATGGTGACATATAAGTGAATACAGAAACAGTATCACCTAAGAAAAAGAAAGATTATCAGAGATTTACGCTTAATCCTGGAAACGAAGGCTCCGAACATCACGGACAATCGGCGGGGGTTGCGTACGCCTAGCAGCAACAACATCTTCACAAGAC
Organism: Cenchrus americanus; assembly: GCA_947561735.1. Classification (NCBI taxonomy): domain Eukaryota; kingdom Viridiplantae; phylum Streptophyta; class Magnoliopsida; order Poales; family Poaceae; genus Cenchrus; species Cenchrus americanus. The sequence goes on along the minus strand of OX387244.1, from coordinate 239,270,980 downwards.
TTCAAAGCAGCATCCTCTTTCTGAGCAACATTATTTATAGCAAGGGTGAGCACTTGTCGTACTCAGCAAGTGTGGGGAAAAAAGAATGAATGCAAAGGCTTTATAGTGGACTGGGCTATAAGCATTTAAGCAATTTTAGTTGGTCAAATTTTATTAGCACTCGATTACTAATAAAGTATAAGTTTATACCAACCCACATTAAGCATAAGATAAGAGATACGCCATAAGCACATGGCAAGCATAACCAGAGAGAACGATTTAAGTCCATCTTCGAGTTTGATTATCATGTGAGGGTCCGAGCCGCTCTTGACCGTGAGCACGGCTAATCGATTAGTTTTACACTCTGCAGAGGTTTTACATCTTTACCCACAAGTCGCGTAAAAACTCCGAAGAGTTTTGCACCCAACCACGTTGTGCAAAAGTAGGCACAATACCACACTACCGAGGTGTGGCCGCATAGGGACGCTACGAGGCTTTTACAAAGAGTCCTCCCGTGCGTATTAGTCCATAGTAGTATGTCATAGAGGCTATCTTTCGTACCACACTTCTATTACGGACGGTAAGCCATAGAGTCTTCCGTTCCATCACCGCTCCGAATAGAAGAGCCATAAAAGCATTCCTCCGTCCCCAACCTACTATGCGAGTAATAACCACACAAAGACTTCCCTAATTACTCGGCCAAGACCGAGCCATATAGTCCTTGTGGTTGCACCGTTGTCCGGGTGGTCGCTCCATGTCCCGATTAATCATATGGTCTTGTATTAACATCCAAAGATATAACATAAATGTAAAACAAGTTCATCATTGTTGTTCATTAAAACCACCATAACCCAGGTATAGCAACTAAGCATAGCTACCCAACATAAATGTAAACCCGGGTTAACAAGGAATGACAATCAAATACTAGGATAAACCTTATTAGGAACCCATCAAAATTAATGCAAGCAATGCAATGAGTGATTAAGTATAGTTCTTAGGACAAAAGATCAAGGACACACTTGCCTTTAACCAAAGTAATGTCTTTGCTCAGAATATCTTCAACTTCAAGCTCTTCCAAACTTCTCGAACGGCGTTCACTCTAAGTGCATCAATCATCGGGCACAAACATACACAAAGCAAACAAACACATATACTAAGAACAAAGCATAAATCATAAGAAAGCTTTAAAAGAACGCACTAAAGGATAGGCTTGACTAGATGGATCACTAAAGAACACAAAGGGTGCTTGGAAAGGCTTGGTTAGCTTTAAAGAGATGGTTGTGAAAAATTGAGCAAGGACCGGAAAGATCACACTTAGATTGAGCAGAGACAAGAACGTCTAACGAACGTTTTGCATATATGAGAGAACAAGGCTATGAGCTAGGTTCATTTTAATTAGTAAAACAATTATAAAGGATATTTTAGAAATAAAATACCCTGTGTTGACATTAATGCAATATTAAACTTTATTTATGAAACCGGTGTAAAGAACTAGTCAAGTTTTATTAATAAAGATTCATATATGAATTTAACCGATTAAACATTTAATTTAGAAAAACTAAACTATATGAACAATCTAAACGAAACTTTGTAACTCGAGTAGATCATATTATTATTTAAAAACATTATAGAACTGACATTAATCATATTAACATTTATTATAAAAGCCGATGTAAAAGCCTAACCAAATTTTAATTAGAAAAGGTTAATTAACTATTAAGCAAATTAACATTTGGTTTACGAAAACCGAGATAAAGATCTAAATAACTTTTATATATAAAAACATGTGATAGAAACTTTAATAAAACTAAATTTGCTTATGAAAAACGATGTATAGATCTATTTTACTTTTATTTATAAAAAGGCATGTGTAAATAGACATTAATCAAAATTAATATTAATTTTATTTTTAGAAAACAAAACATGGTGAAAACACACCACTAACGCGTGCTTTACATTATTATGGACCTAACGCAACTTGAACGGATTAAATCGGAGCTAAAACGAAAAAGATACGAGAAAAACAAGATTGAAAGGACTGTTCGCGATTAACCATAGATTTGGAGGGGTAGCGAGAAAAGATTTGCAAGACACAATAAACGAGTGCTTGAGAAAAGGATAAAACTCGGGGTTAGATCTATAAAAGTGCTTGGGATGGATTGGATCTACGGAATCTAATCTTTCCGGGGGGGTTTTGAGGAAAGGTGCAAGACTCAAAAGTGGATCTAATTATTTTCCGGATTTTACGGGGGGGTCAAGTGCAAAGCTGCCATCTTCTTCCTCGGGACACGGGAGGGAACCGGCCATGGACGGGAGCTCTGTCCATCGCGGCGCCGGCAAAGACACGGGCGAGAGGAGGCCGGAGAAGGGCCGGAAATCGGACGAGGGGGGACATGGGGAACCGCGTGGGGCACTCACCGTCGGCGGATTTCGAACGGGCGGCCGGATTCGAATTCAACGGCGGCGGCCGATTTCTTGCGGTTCGGCTCGGGCCACGGCGGGCGGCGGCGGCCTCGCGCGGGCGGGCGCGGCGGCGGGCGCCTAGGGCGCGGGGAGGCGGCGCGCGGCGGGGGGCTAGGGCGAGGCGCGCACTAGGGCGGCGCGGGGGCGGCTTGGCCCCGCCCTTTTGGGGGCGGCGCGGGGCGGCCATGGCCGGCCGCGGTCGGCCTCTTGCGGTGGCCGGATGGGCCCCGCCGGGCCGGGCGGGCCGGGCCGGCGCGGGCGGGCCGGGCGGTGCGGGTCGAGCCCACGGGCTCGGCCCGGGTAGATAGGAAATGTTTTTTTTTCGAAATATTTTTCCTATGCAAAGATAAATCCGAGAATTAACTAGATAAATCGATAAAGCCACGAAAAATACCCGAAAAATTCCAAAAATTTCGGGAAAATTCCCGAGCTAGATTAGGTCATGAACAATCCAAATAAAGCATTTGGTGCTCATGAAAAAGATTTTAGAGCCTTCTAATAAATAGAAATAGCTCAAGGAAAATGAGAATAAATTCCGTAAAAATCCGGAAAATTCTCGGGAGAGTTTGGACAAACTCCTAAACGCATTTTTTTTGAAACCTTTTTGCACTCAAGAACCACTAGATGCATCGGCATGAATGCAACACTCACAAATCTTTTATTTAATTTAGAAAATCAAACAAAGGATTTTTTCCTATACTATATTCCCGTAAAGAAAAATAAATGTTGGAAAAATTTTAAAATTATGAGAAAATTGTTATTTAATTATTCTTTCTATTCACATCCCGAAATTCGAAATTTCGGGGTGTGACAAATCTACCCCCCTTAAAAGGAATCTCGTCCCGAGATTCGAAAAAGGCTAGCAAGAGACAAGGGTTTATTTCGAACTCTTTTCATATCCTTCGACAAAATTTTTCCTTTCATGTTACGGAAAAACTTTTCAAGCCTAAGTTATACCAACATCCTTAAATATCGGGGGTCTTGTCTTGCTTGTGTCGTTGTCGCCATTCCCTCTTAAAATGGCGATCTAGAAATTTCTTCGGGCATCCGTTGATAAAGTGTCCACCGACTTTGCAATAAAAACAAGCTTTACTTTCCCTAATGTTTCGACGATTCTGTGGTGTCTCATAAATCACTGGTATTGTGACACCATGAGGATATTCTAGATATGCATCTTCATTGTGACCTTCAGGAAAACCTTGGGCTTGAGACATAAGATGTAGGTGAGAATTGTTATTGGCTTCCCCTGGATATTCCCTTTTTCTCTTCTTACTCATGATCTCCGTAGCTTGCTTTCTAACCCAATGGCTTTGTCGATTAAATCTTGTAGATCGGAATAATCATGCAAGCTTAGTATACTTTGAAGATCTTCATTCAACCCTTTGATGAAATGCTCTCGTTTCTTCTTATCACTTTCACCGATCTTGGGGCATACGAGAGATAATTGAACAAACTTATCCCCGTACTCGATTACCGTCATCCGTCCCTCGCTTTAAGTTAAGGAACTCCTTCCTCTTGAGCTTCATCGCACTCACGGGAGTATGGTGTAAGATAAAGTTGTCTCGAATTCCTTCCACACAATACTCTCGAGTTGCTCATGTCCATTGATGTAAGAATTCCACCACTCGAAGTTGCTCCTATAAGTTGCCAAGATGCATACAAAGCTTTCTCTCCATCATTGCATTGTACCATATCTAGCTTCTCTTCAATTGTCTTGATCCAGTCTTCAGCTTCTAAGGGGTATGTGGTACTGGAGAACATTGGCGGCTCAGTCTTCATGAACTCTGCATACTTATCATCTGAGGGAGGAAATGATAGCGCATTTGGGTTGTATCCATAGTCATCACCGTTCTCGTAGCTTTCTCCTTGGTTACCTCCTTCTTGGTTTTCCATCTGGTTGGTAGATAAAGATATGATCAGAAGGGGGACAAGAGTAGTGCAAAACGAGTGGAGGAAGAACAAGGAGGTGGGAGGTACAAAAGAAGAACCCAACTAAGCAACCGATGTTATTGCGGATGTAAGACCCACAATACACCAACACTCACTTCAAAGAAACGAATCAATCAAGTCCATAAAACCAAGCATCATCATGCAAACACACAATTCCACCAATCAAGGCATAGCTAAAGGGGAACGACACTACACGTTGTTAATGAAGTCAGGGGGTATCCTCCTAATAGATCAGATATATCTCCCAGCAAGGATATCCATAAATAATGGATTTTTCCCAGATCAAGGAGTACGAAATTATGAGTTCAACCCAACTGGAATCACCTCAATCGGAGGTTCGGAACTCGAGATATGAATTAGACAAGATGGCTATGTCAGCAGTGTTGTCAGATTCTGAATGCTCCACTAATTCGTAGGTATCTCCTTGGATACAAAACGAATACTACTGAATTTTGGATATAATGAAGCTGATGCAATTCCTGAACTACTCCAATTGGATTTACCTCAATCGGAGGTCTATAGCCCGAGATATAGAATATTGAAGGTAACTAGGTCAGCAGAGTTTACAGTTTCTGATAGCTCCAATGTTTCGGGCATAGCTCCTGGAACAAGTACTGGATAGGGCTGAATTTTTTTATAGAAATTTACTTATGAAATTTAGGAACTAACCCAACTGGTTTCATGTCGATCGGAGTTCTGTAGCTCGAGATAATATTAAAACAACGCCGATGTGTCGAGAGCTCCGCGAATAGATGGAATGTTAAGGGTAACAGTTCTACCAATAAATCAAGGGGGTGTTATTGCTTGAGCGAATGAATAGGCGAGGTCGAAGAGATGTTTAAGGAAAGTGAAGATAAATATACAAGAATTCATGGTATGTAGATAAAAAGATGGTTAAGTTGTGAGATCCTTCATCAGAGAGGTCAAGGATAAGGTAAGGAGGGATTGTAGAACAAAAGAGGCATTAAGAAACGACCAATACTAACTAGGCTTACGTCCTACAGTCGATACAGCTCTGATACCACTCTGTCACACCCGACTTTCCGAAGAAAACCAAGTGCAAACCTATATGCATGCCAGGATCAAGTTTCATGCATATAGTGACATATAAGTGAATACAGAAACAGTATCACGTAAGAAAAAGAAAGATTATCAGAGATTTACGCTTAATCCTGGAAACGAAGGCTCCAAACATCACAAGCAATCGGCGGGGGTTGCGTACGCCTAGCACCAACAACATCTTCACAAGACTTCAAAGTAGCATCCTCTTTCGAGCAACATTATTTATAGCAAGGGTGAGCACTTGTCGTACTCGGCAAGTGTGGGGAAAAAGAATGAATGCAAAGGCTTTATAGTGGACTGGGCTATAAGCATTTAAGCAATTTTAGTTGGTCAAATTTTATTAGCACCCGATTACTAATAAAGTATAAGTTTATACCAACCCACATTAAGCATAAGATAAGAGATACGCCATAAGCACATGGCAAGCATAACCAGAGAGAACGATTTAAGTCCATCTTCGAGTTTGATTATCATGTGAGGGTCCAAAGCCGCTCTTGACCGTGAGCACGGCTAATCGATTAATTTTACACTCTGAGAGGTTTTACATCTTTATCCACAAGTCGCGTAAAAACTCCGAAGAGTTTTGCACCCAACCACGCTGTGCAAAAGTAGGCACAATACCACACTACCGAGGTGTGGCCGCATAGGGACGCTACGAGGCCTTTACAAAGAGTCCTCCCGTGCGTATTAGTCCATAGTAGTATGTCATAGAGGCTATCTTTCGTACCACACTTCTATTACGGACGGTAAGCCATAGAGTCTTCCGTTCCATCACCGCTCCGAATAGAAGAGCCATAAAAGCATTCCTCCGTCCCCAACCTACTATGCGAGTAATAACCACACAAAGACTTCCCTAATTACTCGGCCAAGACCGAGCCATATAGTCCTTGTGGTTGCACCGTTGTCCTGGGTGGTCGCTCCATGTCCCGATTAATCTTATGGTCTTGTATTAACATCCAAAGATATAACATAAATGTAAAACAAGTTCATCATTGTTGTTCATTAAAACCACCATAACCCAGGTATAGCAACTAAGCATAGCTACCCAACATAAATGTAAACCCGGGTTAACAAGGAATGACAATCAAAGACTAGGATAAACCTTAATAGGAACCCATCAAAATTAATGCAAGCAATGCAATGAGTGATTAAGTATAGTTCTTAGGACAAAAGATCAAGGACACACTTGCCTTTAACCAAAGTAATGTCTTTGCTCGGAATATCTTCAACTTCAAGCTCTTCCAAACTTCTCGAACGCCGTTCACTCTAAGTGCATCAATCATCGGGCACAAACATACACAAAGCAAACAAACACATATACTAAGAACAAAGCATGAATCATAAGAAAGCTTTAAAAGAACGCACTAAAGGATCGACTTGATTAGATGGATCACTAAAGAACACAAAATGTGCTTGGAAAGGCTTGGTTAGCTTTAAAGAGATGGTTGCGGAAGATTGAGCAAGGACCGGAAAGATCACACTTAGATTGAGCTAAGAAAAGAACGTCTAACGAACGTTTTGCACATATGAGAGAGCAAGGCTATGAGCTAGGTTCATTTTATTTAACAAAACAATTATAAAGGATATTTCAGAAGTAAAATACCCTATGTTAACATTAATGCAATATTAAACTTTATTTATGAAACCGGTGTAAAGAACTATTCAAGTTTTATTAATAAAGATTCATATATGAATTAAACCGATTAAACATTTAATTTAGAAAAACTAAACTATATGAACAATCTAAACGAAACTTTGTAACTCGAGTAGATCATATTATTATTTAAAAACATTATAGAACTGACATTAATCATATTAACATTTATTATAAAAGCCGATGTAAAAGCCTAACCAAATTTTAATTAGAAAAGGTTAATTAACTATTAAGCAAATTAACATTTGGTTTACGAAAACCGAGATAAAGATCTAATTAACTTTTATATATAAAAACATGTGATAGAAACTTTAATAAAACTAAATTTGCTTATGAAAAACGATGTATAGATCTATTTTACTTTTATTTATAAAAAGGCATGTGTAAATAGACATTAATCAAAATTAATATTAATTTTATTTTCAGAAAACAAAACATGGTGAAAACACACCACTAACGCGTGCTTTACATTATTATGGACCTAACGCAACTTGAACGGATTAAATCGGAGCTAAAACGAAAAAGATACGAGAAAAACAAGATTGAAAGGACCGTTCGCGATTAACCATAGATTTGGAGGGGTAGCGAGAAAAGATTTGCAAGACACAATAAACGAGTGCTTGAGAAAAGGATAAAACTCGGGGTTAGATCTATAAAAGTGCTTGGGATGGATTGGATCTACGGAATCTAATCTTTCCGGGGGGGGTTTTGAGGAAAGGTGCAAGACTCAAAAGTGGATCTAATTATTTTCCGGATTTTACACGGGGTCAAGTGCAAAGCTGCCATCTTCTTCCTCGGGACACGGGAGGGAACCGGCCATGGACGGGGAGCTCCTGTCCATCGCGGCGCCGGCGACACGGGCGAGAGGAGGCGGAGAAGGGCTGAAATCGGACGAGGGGGACATGGGGAACCGCGTGGGGCACTCACCGTCGGCGGATTTCGAACGGGCGGCCGGATTCGAAGTCAACGGCGCGCGGCCGATTTCTTGCGGTTCGGCTCGGGCCACGGCGGGCGGCGGCGGCCGCGCGCGGGGCGCGGGCGCGGCGGCGGGCGGCCTAGGGCGCGAGGAGGCGCGCGCGCGGCGGGGGGCTAGGGCGAGGGCGCGCACTAGGGCGGCGCGGGCGGCTTGGCCCGCCCTTTTATGGGGGCGGCGCGGGGCGGCCATGGCCGGCCGCGGTCGGCCTACGGCCGGTGGCCGGATGGGCCCCGCCGGGCCGGGCGGGCCGGGCCGGCGCGGGCGGGCGGGCAAGTGCGGGTCGAGCCTACGGGCTCGGCCCGGTAGATAGGAAATGTTTTTTTTCGAAATATTTTTCCTGTGCAAAGATAAATCCGGAATTAACTAGATAAATCGTAAAGCCACGAAAAATACCCGAAAAATTCCAAAAATTTCAGGAAAATTCCCGAGCTAGATTAGGTCATGAACAATCCAAATAAAGCATTTGTTGCTCATGAAAAAGATTTTAGAGCCTTCTAATAAATAGAAATAGCTCAAGGAAAATGAGAATAAATTCGAGAAAAATCCGGAAAATTCTCGGGAGATTTGGACAGCTCCTAAACGCATTTTTTTGAAACCTTTTTGCACTCAAGAACCACTAGATGCATCAGCATGAATGCAACACTCACAAATCTTTTATTTAATTTAGAAAATCAAACAAAGGATTTTTTCCTATACTATATTCCCCGTAAAGAAAAATAAATGTTGGAAAAATTTTAAAATTATGAGAAAATTGTTATTTAATTATTCTTTCTATTCGGATCCCGAAATTCGAAATTTCGGGGTGTGACACTTAAGACAACCAACATTGTTTAAGAGACGACCTTTCCACGCCGGTAGCCTATTAGCTACCTTGTCAATTACCAGCTGAAATTCAACTTTGTGCAATTGCCTGTAGTGCAATGGCAAGCCTAGATAAATGCACGGAAATTCCTTTACTTGACACTAAAAACCCTCCATGACCTCATCCATGTTAATGCTATCACACCTAATGGGGAACACTGCACACTTTTCTATGTTCGTGATCAAACCTGACGCACTGCCGAAAATGCTCAGAATATCTGCAACTGTTTGGATTTCCTCCTTCATCGGATTGACAAACATTGCAGCGTCATCAGCTTACATGTTGATGCGAATTCTTGCAAACAGGGTTCTAATTGGTGACAGCAGCCCCTCCCTGGAGGCAATCTCTAGCAAGCGTTGCAGGGGCTCCATGGCTAGGATGAACAACATTGGCGAAAGAGGATCGCCCAACGGACAATGCGAAAATGCTTGAACTAGCGCCCTCTAGATCCATTCAGTAGAATTGTAGTTGATGAGGATGCCAGTAAGGAGGAGACCCATCCACGCCAACACTTCCAACAAGAAATCCCACCGCACACTATCAAATGCCTTCGCAATATCCAATTTCAAGAAGAGCCCTGGCTGCTTTCCCCGATGAAAGGCCCGGATGGTATTCTGAGCGTAAATGAAATTATCCTGGATGCTACACCGTTTTATAAAAGCACTTTGCGCTCTGGATACTAAACCATCGAGTTCTGGTGCTAATATGTTTGCAAGGAGCTTGGAAATCAACTTTGCCACTGAGTGTGTTAGACTAATTGGTCGAAAATCTCCAACTCGTTTTGCATCAGCAACTTTGGGAATAAGCACAATATGGGCAGTACACAGCTGTGACAAATGTTGATCATGCATTCTGAAAAAGTAGTCAACATCACTAAGCAGGTCACTTTTGATAACTTCCCGGTTTTGCTTCTGGAAAACTCCTATAAACCCATCTGGGCCCGGCGCCTTGTCCGCTGCAATCTCATGCACTACCCCTTTTAATTCCTCCTCAGTGAACTATTCTTCAAGATGTGACAAATCCCTTCTCACTAACTCTAGGTCCTTCCAATTCAGAGTAAATTCTCTTGATTCCGGCTGTCCAAACAGCTTGTTGTAGTGATCAAAGAGGATGGCTTCCTTATCTTCATGGGCATAGCAAACACCTTCATTTGTGTGAATTGAATGTATCAGGTTCTTCCTCTGACGACCATTTGCCTGTAGGTAAAAAAGCTTGTTGTTAGCCCCCGAAGCCCTTATGGAGGTCAGCCTTGAAGCCTGATTCACACGAAGTTTCTTTACCGTTGTCAGCCCCAGAAATCTGTGCTTGAGGTCACGTTTGAGCCTGATTTCTTGGTCACTTAAGGTTCTAAAGTCCTGAACTGCATCAAGAATTCCTATCAGCATACTTGCCGCCTTTAACAACTGCTTGTTTCTGCCAATCAGACTCTTGGCCCATCTTCGCAAAGCTTTGCTCGTGCGCTTTAGTTTGGTGTGCAACCTTAGAAAGGGATTCAAAAGTTGCAGTTGCCTTGACCAAGCAGTAGCAACTACATCATGATAGCCCGGGAGCTTTGGCCAGAAGGCCTCAAAACGAAACCCAGTGTATGTTCGCAATGTAGCCTGTCCAGCACTAAGTAAAGGGAAGTGATCAGAGACTTTAGACGACAGGGCTTGCAGATAAACATTTGGCATCATTAAGTCCCAAGCAATTGAACAAAAAGCTCTATCTATGCGTGTTTGAGTTCTGTCATTAGACCAAGTGAATTTTCTCCCTCTCAAGTTCAACTCTTTGAGTTCAAGATCTCGCACCACCTCCCGGAAAGCCCCCATCAGTCTCCGATTCAGATTGCTATTGCTTTTGTCACTAGCCTGAAGAATCAAATTGAAGTCCCCTATAATCAACCAGTTATCTGATACTACATGCTGCATCCATCATAGTTCACCGATAAACTGAATTTTTTCGTTGTCTCCTTATGGCCCATACACAGCCGTAAGGAACCATCCCTCTGTCCCCGGGACATCTGTAACTTTAGCGGTCACAGAATGGACTCCCAACTCCACTGAAGAGATTCTGAAAATGGACTCGTCCACTGCCAGGAGAATCCCTCCCCTTACACCATCTGCAGGTAAATACACGAAATTTTCGCAGAATCGTTCCCTAAAGTCTGCACCACCACGTCTCTGTCGATTATTGAAAGCTTCGTTTCTTGAAGCGTAACTATGGTAGCTCGCATATCTCCCACCAAATCCCTCACCACCTTCCTCCTAGCATGATTATTGAGGCCCCTTACGTTCCAATTCAAGAGAACACAATGCTGCTCTAACATGGAAACCGAACAAACTCACACCACCACCTTACTTTCCCCCACAAACCACCAGAAACCAGCCACCGCCTACAACAGCAGGAGCCGAACAGACCACCGCTCACACAACAGCTCCTGCATGAAATAAAAAACAAAGGTAAAACAACAAAGATACACATGCTCGCCGCCAAGGAACACGAGCACCCCTCCTTCCCTGAAACCATAAACATCTTAAGCATTTGGAACCACACCAACCTCACTTATCAGCTCCCCCAGACTGTCATCACAACCCACTTCAGGTAGGCCAAACACCGTTCTCATGTTGCCAACATAAACTGGTGGAATAGAGAACCAAACTGATCGCCCAAGCGATGAGCAGCAACATCAATCGACAATCCATCCTCCTTCGAGACCCCCATAGTGGACAGCAAAAGGTTGGCAGCTTGAACCTCTAGGGACTGTCCTAAAGCACCTTTAACAGCAGGCTTCTGCTTATGCTTGTCACATTGTGGCCCATTCGCCCCAACTCCCATTGTGCCCTTCCTGCCTTGAACTCCCTTGACTCTGGGCGGAGGATTGCACAGAAGCGACTCCTTGAGCGGTGCGATGAAACAGGATATTTAACTTTTTACCATCATAGTGGTTGGCACCTCCTCAAATATCATCCTATCAGTTGACGCTACACTTTTACCATATTTGCTTATGTGGCACGCCAACGAAGCTGTCCACGTTGGATCCGTCCTACAAATGACATCCAATGCCCCTGTACTATCATCTTTCTTCTTCCTCAGGTCTGTCCGCCGGCAAGCCCCTTCCCAGCTTCTTCCGCCGGTGAGCCGCGAAATCTCTATGCTTTCATTTCCTCTGACGGCGGACTGCAACGGTCGCAACTCGGCGTCCCCTCCGTCCCTACTCCCTTTCCTCCGGTGAACGGCCGGGCGAGCTCGGGGGCTGCGCAGGAGCTCGCCTCCTAGGGAGCTCGGGAGCCGAGCGAGCTCGGGCTGCGATGGACGCAGCTCAGCGTCCCCTCCGCCCCTGCTGCCTTTCTCCGACGGCCGGCCGGCGAGCTTGGTGGTCACTTAGGGAGCTCGAGGGTCGGGCGAGCTCGGGCTCCGCCCAAGGAGCTCCGATGGCCAGTGCACGCGGGAAGGAGCAGGACGGCACACACACGACATCAAGGAGGAGGCAGACGATGGCACGCTGACGCTGAGATGGGCTGCGACTTGGAGGCGTCGGCCTGGGACTTAGGAGCTGGCGTCATCGCGCTCGCCGGAGCTCGTCGACGTCGGCCGTCGGCCACCGCAGACGTGCGCGCGGCCCAGGAAGGTGGCCGCGGCCGTGAGCGCGACGCAAGGAGGCTCACCGTGGCCAGTTCCCTCAACGCCGCCGCCCTCTAGTGGCTGCTGCTCTCCAGTGGCCGGCACCGAGCAGAGCTCCAGGCCATGTCGAGAGGTTGAAGGTAACGTTACATGTGGGACCCACATGTAAATGACAGGGGAGAGAGAGCAGGAGCAAGAAGGCAGAGGGCTTAACGGACATTTCACGCGTGTGTGCTGACTTGGATCCACCCTGAAACGAGAGCTGACGTGCCACGTAAGAAAATGTGGTATTTTTGTATCGCATTTCTTCGGTGCGTGGTAAAAATGTATCGTCAATGAGTAGGATGATATTTGAGGAGGAGTGCCAACCACTATGATGATGGTAAAAAGTTAAATATGACGCGATGAAACGGGCCATCCCCTTTGCATTCGTCTTGTGGCCAGCATGCTCGCGTGGTTTCCAACCAAATTCAACCGCCTATCTGCAAGGCTCAAAACACTCAGCCCAGAGTTTAGCTGGACCATTAAATTCAGGTCAGGCCCAACAACATCTCCATTCTCCTGCAGATTGCAACCCACATTCAGATCGATATTTCGCCCAGTGGCGTCTTGACAGAACTCCAAAGTCTCTTCGCCCTCCAGAGCACATGCCACAACCCTTGGCTCCTGACCACTGATGAGCTGCTCTGAACTCCTGTTGCTGACGCTGCCCCCCATCGGGGCCCTTCCGCATGAAACTCAGTCCCGCGTGCTCTACCTAGTTCAGATCCGCAGGCTCGTCACATGGCTCGGTGTCTCGTGCCCCGTCCATATGCTCAATCACTACCAAGCCCGCGATGGCCCCTGTTGGCTCCACTGAGCACGAAGGCCCTGCAGACTGGTAAAGCTTGGGGCACGAATACCTAGCCTCATCAACCATTGGGTCCTCCCGCCTCTGCATTTGTACCCACGTTTCACGAACCAGGAACCTGGCGTCTGCAGCATCAAACAGGTGCTCACAGGCCTTCACCGTATCATCCAAACAAAAGACTTTCGTACAGATGCTACCGTGGAATCTATATTCCCGCCAGGCCGCCACGCGTTTTTTTTTATATTTGCAGAATACTACTACCACCGTTTTTTATAATTGATGCCGGTGGTGGAAACCACAAGCCAATTAAAACCGAAGTTGTTGTCGGAAATGACATGTAAGTAAAAATGGAGGTAACATTTCTTTTTTGTAACAGGGGACTTGTGACTGTGATGGATGATCTATATTGTGAAACAAAGTAAGGTTGAGATTCTTCAACTTATATCAATGTATGGTGTAGATGACTCGGTGACTCCTGATAAGAAAAACAAGGACATGTGGTGCATAGCGGCGGAGTTAAGATTGGAAGTTAGGAACGACTTAGACGCTTAGTTCTTCAAGCCTATTTTTACTCTTTCTTCATCATTTTCTCCATCATTTTCATTATTCATCTTATCTTTCTCCCAAGAATCTGTGGTATATTCGCCACTGGTGGTGCATGCATTGCATCAGGAGAGCTGTGGAGCTGTTGCAGCAAGCCAGCAACGAGGCCGGCGATGGCAAGCGAGCACGGGAAGTAGGTGTTTGGCCTTACCAGTTTGCACTACGCGAAGTTCTTTGTTTATAATCCTTTATCACTTGTAAAGTTTCACCATGTTAAATTGATTTTTCATGGATGCTATGAAGGTTCCGCAACCCCTTCATTCGTCTCTAGCTCCGCCCCTGACCGCCCATGCACCAATCCAACTACAAGGACTCCACGAGATGAAATCCACGAGGAGACGAGGTGAAGTGTACGTAAGTTACACGAGAAAGAAAACCGCGGAACTGTGAAAGCAGCGAGAAGGTAAACTACACAACACATTATCACAAATCACAAATGTGAATTGACTTATCTAATGGTAGAGTGATACGGTAGAATGCTACCCAAAGACGGTTCAAATCCACGATTGCTTGGCGTTAGGCGTTAAGTGGTAAGCGACGTTCCCATCAACAAAGAAGCGTCAATGGTGACTTCGGGAATCTCCACATCTACCGATTGCCCTTGAGAGATGCTCATAGGTGTAGGGTTTGCGTACGTGTGTTCATAGGGATGACTGAATGAGTGTGCGTGCGTGTTGTGAGCGTCTCGCGTTGCACTATGTAATTGTAAAAAAACCACCTTATCACAAACGGCCCATCACAAGCAATTTTGATTTTATACAGGTCTCAATGGAGAGGGTCATCGCGCAGTTATCAAGATTGTAAACCGGAGAAGCGTGCGGTGAAGGGTCATGGTGCCGACACTCATCTCTCATTTCATGACATTCCCCTTCTCATGAGAGACTGGACTTACGGGTGGTGATGAGGCTTAATTCAGCGCCAATTTCGAAGTCAACATGAGCAATTATATCTATTGAACCTTGCACCGATAGAGTGCAATGTTGGAGAGCATTTTCCCAAAATCTATTGGCTTATACGGTGTACTCTCTCCGGTCCGGTAAATGAAGTCGTTTAGGACGGTGACACTGTCTCCAAAGTATAACTTTTACTTCTCTTTTCTATAAAAATATTTATTGAAAAGTTATATATGTATATTTTTCTGAAAATATTTTTGAGGACAAATCTATTGATGTTTTCACATTTCCAAACTCAACGACTTAAAAGTTATTCATGATTTATATTTCTAATGTTTGACTCAAATATCGTTCAAAAGGATTTCATTTACCAAATCGGAGGGAGTAACTCCACTCGATCTGGGTTTGCGAAAATCATCACGTCATCTGCATATAGAGAGCATCTTGGCTTTGCTGCTCTAGAAAGAACCGGGGTTATGATGTGGAGGGGGTCAATGGCCAAAATGAATAGCATGGGGGAGAAGGGTTGACTTGCCATAATCCTGGTATACCGTTGACATGTTAACAAGACATATTAATTAACATTGACCGAATATTCATATCACACTAACAAAACAAACAGAAATTCCACTGCCCTGGGTAACAATAATCTATTTTGAAAATTAGTGCAATGAAAACTCCCCCCTCTGACAGCTAAATTAAATATCGTGCACTGCAAAAGGAACTGATCGAATGAATGAACAAAAGCTTACCCTTTTCTTAATTTGTTCATCGAAATTAAGAACTTTATTGTATAGGTGTATAAGGAGCTCTCGGTTTCCTCTGACAGTATATAGCTGCTCAAGGGGCAAGAGTGGTATAGTAAATTACAATTCCTAGAAACCATACCGGTTATACATAAATGCATTCTACAGGGCATAGATAACATAATCAATTTCATTTACCGACTTTTATCAAAAAAAATCATTTACCGACTTTTTATCAAAAAAATATCATTTACCGACAGTCACTAAGTTTAGTTCATTGACAACAAATGTTCTCCAATGCAAGGCAATGGGCATCTGCGAATACAATGCGTGAAAATTTTTTTGTGACCCCTTCCTTATCTCCTCTGGAAATTGAACTTCATGATCGCAAAGCTGAACATGAATGCGAAAGCCACAGTGAAAACCACATGCACCACTGCCACAACCCACAAGAGGTCATGATGGAAGCCAAAGTGCTCCGTAACGAACTGGGCCACGGTTTGGTCTCTACGCTCAATCTTGGTTTGGATATCACCAAATTGGGAGGCAACCAAACCATATAGTGTCCATGCGAACGGGCAAACCCAACAGAACCACCTCCACCAAACAGGAATTTTCTGAAGAAATGTTGAATGTGCATGGGTTACAAGGAAGTCATATTATGCTGTAAGATTCTGAAAGGCGAAAGCAACAAATGGTTACAGCTATAGTTGTATACCACGGGAGAGTAACTTACAGTTCGAGGGATGAGATATCCTGAGAAGAGGTTCCAGGCATTGTAGATTGCAGTTGAAAAGACAGCTGCTACGCTCTCGTTTGGTGTCAATCCTATTGCCATCATTCCGTGGAATGTGAAATACAGAAGTGTGAAGTACATGAAGAACAAGTACCAAAATAACTTGGCAACACTCCACTCGAATCCCATCATCGGATAGACTAGCATTGTATACATCACAGTCTGGACTAGGATGTATGGAAATTCAATAGCAACCTACAAAAGGACAAGGCAGATAGGCAACATTGTTAGGTTGAAACTTCAGAGACCAAAACAACATGGCAATACTCTTGAGTGAAGTTTCTCGAGACTGTTGAGACCGGAACTTGTTTCCTTAATCTAAAAAAAAATACTTTGGTTGTACGAACAGTAGCATGTGCATAGATGCAATTTTAATTATTAGGCGCCTGAATCCGAGTTAGATTCAGCAGTCATGCACACTTGGAATTAGGTAAACTTTGACTCTAAAGCCAATTTACCTGTCCAAATGCATACGGGAATGCTGAGTACATGCCAGCTGCTCTTTCTCGGTAGAAGACTGTTCTCTCCACCACCACAACTGGCTGAACAGCACCAGAATTTTGCACCCCAATATAAAGCACTGCAGCATACATTGATCCCACAGCATTGAACAGATCCTGCTCTTTCTTACTGCACCAAGATACGAGTAAATTAAAGCATCCGGGTACATCTTCAAACAAAGCCTTAATTTAACAATGCAAATAGATAAAAACTCTGGGAGAATTAATATAAGAATATTTACGTTTTGGTCCCGAGATCCCAGAACATCGTTCCAAATAGTAGTGCAATAACAATTGTAAAGAGTAATCTCACTGCAGTGTAAGATGGGTTCCTCCAATATGATAAATTCTGCTTCCACAAGCAAGCTAGGCATTGTGTAAAGAATGATGTAGAGTACTGTGTAGAGAAGTGGAGATCGCTAGAACCAGGAGGTGGTGTGCTCAGCTCCTTTACAAGTTCTTTGTTCGTTCTGAAAATTAAAAAAAGATAGAATATTAATTATATATCCACCCTGGGCATCAAGAGTTGTACTGGTGCATGAGAAGTCCAGGGAGGTTAACTGATATAGTTCTGAATGCCTGTAGATTTCACTGAAATCAATATCGAGTATCTCCTCCTGGGCAATAGAGGTCACTTCCAACATCCATGTTGCTGGATTATATCCATCTTTTATCTTACCAATGCCTTCAATATCCTAAATCGAACAAGAAAAGTTCTTATTCATTTATTTATTTATTTATTTATTAAAAGATGGCATAGCTTGCCAACAAATAACAGTGTAGAGCGCTACTCTATTTACCTCGAAGTACCCGATCAATCTTGAGGAATTCAGCCCCAGCGGACCAACATATATCTCTTCTCCTCCTCTCTTCATGAGTAAAAGCTGCAGTTCATAAATAACGAGAACAGCATTGTCAGTGCCTGATCTTCATCTAATTGAACTTAGGGAAATATCGCCAAAATAGAGCATCGAGAATTATATATTCACCTCATCAAATGATTCAAATATGTCGATACTTGGCTGGTGAATGGTGCAGACAACGGTCCTACCAGTGTTAACAGTGTTCCTTACGGTCCTCATCACAATTGCAGCTGCCCGAGCATCAAGACCAGAGGTTGGTTCATCCATAAATATGATTGAAGGGTTAGCAACAAGCTCTACAGCAATAGTTAGCCTCTTGCGTTGCTCAGTCGATAGACCATTCACTCCAGGAAGGCCAACAAGCGCTTCCCTCAACAACGTGAGTTCTACAAGCTCCATGACTTCCTCAATGAAGATCTGTTATAAGCGCATCTAATCAGTTAAAAAACAAAAATGTGAGGTCAAATCTATTTTTTAACAATCTACCTAGCCTACCTTTCTTTTTTCTGAACCAACATCTGAAGGAAGCCTCAACCATGCAGAAAATGCGAGGGACTCATAAACTGTTACATGTGGAGAATGAATATCATTTTGCTCACAATATCCTGATATTCGTGCAAAGGTCTCTTGCTCCTTGGGATACCCTGAAATTGTGATATCCCCTTCAATGTATCCTCCAGTTTTTCTACCTGCTAACACATCCATCAGAGTAGTCTTGCCAGCACCACTCACACCCATCAGTGCAGTAAGCACTCCTGGCCTAAACGAACCACTGACACCCTTCAAAAGCAACAAGCGGTCTTCCGTTACTCCTTGTGCTGCCATTGCCTGTGCAAAATAGAAGAATTCTGTAAGCAACCTTATGTACAATATATTGGGAAATACGAATTTTTATTCATTATTGGGAAATATAATTACCTCTGGCATGTCTATGGAGTATTTAATGTTGTTAAAGGTAAGTGACAGTTGTGTAAATGGAAGTAGCATGGCCTTCCTTATAGGACTAGAGTCTGCATGGCTTGTCACATAATTTTGGTCAGCTTGGTGGGACTGTTCTTGCCTCCTAGCTTTGTTATCTGTATGCTCCTCGAGAACTTGACCAGTTAAGTTGGCTTGCTTTTCTCTCAGTGCATCTTCAGGAATTGATGCGTGAGATTCCCCGATTGCTGTCAGATACAAAATGCAACTTTCTGCAGTTATTTTATTTTAATTTCACAACTTTTGATCTATGAACCATTGGGTTTCTAGATAGACAAAATTTCTGAAATAGTAAATACACTTACGACTCAGAAATGAAAGAGCTACAGTGAATAGTATATTGAAGAGGAGTGTGTATCCAATCAGGGCACTGAATCCTATCCAATACCACTTAGCATCAGTAAAGATTCCGCGAGATTTCAGGATGCTGATTCCCAGTGTCTCATTTTGTCCCGGAGTGATCTGTAACATGGAAATACTAATTTTCTGTTTTTCTATGTGGTTGATTTGGTAGCCGGTCCAAAGAGAGTACTTACTTTGTTCCAACTGTGTCCCAGAAATTCGTTCGTTGAAATAGCATTCTGAGCATAAGATAATGGAGATATCCAGTAACCCCAAACCCACCATTTCTTCACCTCAGCTGGAACATAGAAAGCAGATTGAGATGGAAAAAAAAGCAACTATTTTCATTTAAAACCATTGGTGTAATCATCGAAGTTAAGATAACAAGGTTCAGTTCATTGAAAAAGAAAAATAGCTAGCAAAGTTTTGAACTCAAGATTGGAAATCCAGTAACTTACGTCTTGAAAGAATAAAGCCATCCAATGTCGTGAAAGCCAACAACGACAAGGGTGCAAATGTTTGAGATGCAACCATGTCTCTTCCAAGTCCAGCAACAAAGCGGAACAGTGCTGATGACATCTGGTTGAGCGCAAGTAGCAGCAAATACTGCTTAAAGAACCTGACACAATAAAATTTCAGATCTTGAAGAAAAAGTTTATTTATTAGTGGAATTCGATTTAATAACTTCACTGGAACAATATTAATTTCCACCCAGAGCATAGATCAAAGAAATTATCTTTTTCTTATATCTTTGGGCAATAAAATGGGTGCTCCAGTGCATCATATACCTGCTTACGCTAGGATCAAATCCAACAACATAGTATGTAGTGAAAACATAAACTCCAACTTCAAAAAATGTGATAGGTATCTGAAGAATCCATGATGCTAAAGTGTAGGCCCATGCAGGGAAGAAAAGAAGATCTCTCTGCTTGAAGAAAACAGGAAGTTTCATAACAGTCATGCCGAGCTCTGCGAAACCATTGAACATGATTGTGTCAAGGGCGAAGTATAGCGCCCCCATATAGATTGATCCATAAGTCAAATCGTGATGCATTTTCGTGCGGAAAAATGTGGACATCACGAGGAATGCCATAAGGGTCAGCTGAAATCAAGAAAAACTTCAGGTTGATTCCAGGTATCATCCAAATGATTGAAAGAAAATATAACAAAAGTATGGTCATACATTAGCTGCTTTAAAGATGTACATGAACGCATTTCTCTTCATCAGTAGAAGCTCTCTGTCAATAGTAGCTTTGAGCAACTCCATCCTGCTGACACCGAACTTTGATGTAGCCAAAGCAGCTGGATGGCTCCTGTTCCTGTCAAATGGCTCTGAAAGCTCATCCTGAATAGACCGTCCCATGTGGAAAGAATGAAATGCACCTGAGAATTGCTTCACAGGCACAAAGCAGTATGGCCTATCATGCCTATACCAATATTGCTCCTGGTCTTTCCTTGATGTGACCTTTTCAATGTATTCAGAGATATCAGTACCATTCATCTTGAGAAATTGAATAACTAGTTAGCATCTAAGTTTATACAAGATGCACATACTTCCTGCAAGAAGTCAGCAACACCCTTTCTTGGGGGGCATCTGAAGCCCATCAACTCAAAGAATTTGAGTACATGTTCACGGGAGCCCTGGTACACAATCTGTCCATCAGAGAGGAGTATAATATCATCAAATAAGTTGTATGTTTCAGGTGCTGGCTGAAGCAAGGAGATGACAGCCGTTCCATCAAGAATGTGGATAGTCTGCCTAAGTGAATTCACAATCTGGTATGTGGTTGAGCTGTCCAATCCAGTGGATATCTCATCCATAAACAGGGCTCTTGCTGGACCAACAAGCATTTCACCTACACCAGCAAAAAAAGTGAGATAAATATTTTTTTCCTTCAAATGGTCAGTAGAATTTAGAGCAAAAAATGTCACTGTTAGACAGAGAAATGTTAGCCCCGACTGTGGTCATCATTACAATACAAAATATAAAACTAAACTATTTCACCCTAACCCATACATAGCTGAAAATTGATAACCATACCTGTTGTAACACGCTTTCGCTGTCCACCAGACACACCCCTTAACATCTCATTTCCTACCAAAGTATCAGCACAAATATCCAAACCCAATATCTGCAGATGTCTCAGAATGGCATACACATGTGACGATATATACTGAAAGATCCATAGAAAAACATTTTAATACTGGGAGACTGTACCTTCAAGATGTACTCTGTAACAACACCAGATTCGTCCCCTGCCATAGCTGCCGCCTGCAGCAGTAATAGCCAACAGAAAAACAGAATGAACATACTGTATGGAGTATACGGTAAATCATCTTTTGACATAAATAGTTGTAAGGAACATATAATCTCTTATACAATAGAAACCTTACCTTCATGTAAACATCAATATCATGATCTAGAGGCTTGATATTCGTTGCCTTTTCCCTTCTTGCTAACTCAGTCAGCATCTCTAGATAGGAAAATGAACGAACCTTAATATCCAACCATCTAGTTTCTACAGTTTCATGCACTATTAATTTACCTAAACGATCAATACGTTGAGGAGCCAATTCTCCTTAATTCCAGGATTCATTACTCATATGGTGTGAAGTTTGAAGTTGTGGACAAATTTATTTCAAAAGACATGATAATCAGTGCTAGAGTGTCTCTTAGCATTGCTACCATGAAGTATTATGTGCGAACCAGTTACCTTAAATTTTTGGATAAATGTCTTGATGTGTGAAACCAGATAGTTTCGAATTAGACAACATTCAATAGCGTACCATATCTAGAGCCAGCACCTTGGCATCGCGCTGAGAAGGCCAAGGTCTCCCTCACTGTCATCTCTCCAATGTGGAGATCATGCTGGCTGATGTAGGCGGCTGTCCTTTCTGGGACAAACTCATTCATCTCATGGCCATTGTAGGTAACTTTCCCTGAAACCTGAAAAACAGAGACAAGGACATGAAGTACTACTTTCGTGTTACTTCTTATTGATGTGCCCACACCACAAGAAATGGATACAACATAACAGGACTCCATTGTATCACATGAATTTACTATATTCTTGTTGAAATGAATATTTTCTGTCATTTTTTTTGCAAATTACTATGAGCATGCAAGCAGTAGGGTCTGTAGTAAAGAGGCTTCCTCACCTTGAGGTCCTTGTCAAGCTTGCCAGCCAACGCACGGAGCAAGGTAGTCTTGCCCGATCCAGGTGGCCCCAACAGTAGAGTCATCCTGGAGATGACAAGAAGACCATGGATCATGGATGGTTAGGAGTCTTAGGACCATGATGAAGATGCCAACAGTGTTCTACTGAGTAAGTGAAACTGAAACAAAATTCCAATAGGATGTTAACCTCCGAGGTTTGATGATTCCACTGACATCGTGGAGGACCGTCATTGGCTGTTTCTTGCTAGGGATGACGCGAAGCACGTTCCCGATAGTCTGGAGAAGAGAACCATAACGAGAAAAGATTTAGGATATCTCAGCATACTCTGGTACGGAAATCGTGCCCTTCTGAACTGAAGAAGATTACAAGTGCCCAGGCATGCACGCCACATGCTCGACGAAATGTCGCACAGCAACGTGGTGGAAATAAAAAAATATAGTCTCCCCTCGCCATGAGAGGTGCTTTCGTAAGGTAGATGCAAGCCGGTGGTGACGCGTAGTTGAGAGTAGTGGCAGGGGCGCTGCGACGCCACAGCGCCGCCGGCCGGTCATGAGGGTGGACGCTAGAGATGTCGGGAGTTCGGGACAACGCTGTGTGTCCGTCACCTGGGTACCTGACTTGCTTCTTTCTCTTCGAACTCTCTGCTCTCTCCCGCTCATCATTTTGGTAATTTACGGAAAGTTATCGTAACATGTCCCGCAGTTTATCAAAACAGATTGGCATCTTTGATTTTAACAAAAATATTGAAAATACCTCCCCAATAGTTTCGAAAAATACTTAACATTTTTTAGCAACTTCGGAAAAACCCGCCTCCGCGCGCGTAAATATACTCGCGCGTACTCCACTTGACATCGGCGTTTCTCACAGAGAGATATGGGTACCCAATGGGTCCCCACCAACCAGGTCTCAACGTTGTCCCAAAGCATCTCTAGCGTTGTCCCCAATGAGTTCCAATGAGTGGAGTCGACTTATAAGAAGACACGTCAATCCGACGGTGGGCCCCGACCGTATACCTTAGCATTTTTAGCCCGTCTCGCCCGCGCACGAACCTTGCATCGGACGGGCGTGGACGGAGATCTTGAAGCCCGCAAATTTTTTTTGGCCCGAGCTCGATCCGAAATGTTGTTTTTAGTTATTTTACACTATAAAATGCGCGGGTGGCCTCACTACTCTCGGCGAGTTTAGTCTTCTTTTTTTTGGATCGACGTGCACCCTTTCGACCAACTAATGGTGTCAAGACTTCAGTCGGCCTCATTCATGCTTCATCGTGACTCTATCAACGGTTCGCTTCGTCTACGCAAGACTCGGGGGCTTGAGAGATACGGGTACCTCATAGGTCATCCCCACCGACTAGGGTCTCAACCGTCCCCGATGGGTGGAGCCGACTCGTCGAAGACACACCAACTCGATGGTGGGCCCTATTCGACCCGATGTGTGGGTCCAAAGATGAGAAGACAACTTGGTGTGCGTGTCAAAGCGAGTCCGGACGGATTAAACCGGCCCGGATAAGCTTCCATGTTTTAACCGACTAGGATAGATGAAAATCGACTTGTAGCCCAAGGTCGTCATCGGTCAATATAAAGTGGTTTGGGGTGTTCCCCGAGGGCGGATCAACACGAGTATCTCATCCTTCAGCCTCTCACGCAAAACAATACAAACCACCGAGAATTGGACGTAGGGTTTTACTCTCCGAAACCCAAACGAGTATAAACCCTTGTGTCCCTGTGTTCTGTGTGCATCTCATGGATAACCATTAGCGTTGTTCTTGATCCCTCTCTACCTCTAAATCAACCACACGTGGGTAGGATTGTGCAGATCCCAAAGTCTGGCACTAATTTTAGATCCGTTTAAAGTAGATTATTGAAAAAGATATGATTTAACGCAATGAAATCCATACAAGCTATATTTGACGAAGTTCTTAACTATATAATTGCAAACTTGATTGTAGCCTATTTATCACTTGTACTTAGGCTAGTCTCAATGAAAGTTTCATTGTGTAGTTGTCTAGATTAAAAAAACTTTATAGTGAACATGTATCTCACATATCATAAAACTTCTCATTCTCTCTCTCTACGAGTATTTTTCAATATTAGCAAAATTGATGATGTGCTATGAAAATTAATGCCGACGAAACTCTTCATTGTGACCGAATGCATATAGCACACATAGTTGGATCCCTTAGTATAAGGAAAAAGTCTATATCACCCTTCATCTATGAGGGGTAGACTACATAACACCCCCAACCTATGAAAAAGACTATATCACCCATGAGAACTTTCCAAAACCGGTCAAATTACCCCTTAAAGCAGTTTTGAAAAATCATATTAAATCACAAAAAAATCATAAAATGGAAAATCCAATTGTGTTGGACTTAGAATGAGTAGATATACACAATGAACATATAATATGATATGCTTTAGTACATTTTTATATAGTTATGAAGAAAAACATAGATCTAAAGCTACAACAAAAAAAATAATTATAAACATATCATATTATATGTTCACCGTGTAGATCTACTCATTGTAAGTCCAACACAATTGGATTTTCCATTTTATGGTTCTCTATGATTTACTACGATTTCTCAAAACTGCCCTAGGGGATAATTTGATCGGTTTTGGAAAGTTCGGGAGTGATATAGTCCGTTTCATAGGTCGGGGGTTTATGTAGTCTACCCCTCATAGATGAGGAGGTGATATAGACTTTTTCCTATACATTCCATAAATTCACCTCTATGGTATTGGTGACAGAGTTGATGACCGTTGGCAGGCCCCGGTGGCCAACCTGCACCTTCGCCTCCACCTCCAGGTTCTCAAACCGCACCTCAATGGTCGGATAATCTATCCCCACCCTGCATATATACGTGCATACGACAATTAGTTCAAGCAAACTTATACATACCCACAGGGCTTGAGCGATATCCTGTCAACTGCCATCAGTTTTGCATCGTGCACTCGTACCTGTTCATGCGCGCCTTGAGCTTGCGGAGGAAACGCTCGTGGTCTTCGTCGGCGGAGCGGATGAGACGGCCGATGAGCGCGCGGCTCTCGTGGGCGCCGAGGCTGCCGACGTCGACGTCCACCTTGTCGCCCCCCTCCGCCGTCTGCAGGATGCCCCGCCGCACGCGGTCGTACGTTGGCAGCCGCTCCAGCGCCGCCCACCGCAGCGCCTCCTCGTCGTCCACCTCATCGTCCTGCTGCGCGAACCGCGATGACGACCGCCGCGAGAAGGCGTCGCTGCCCTGCCTCCACAGCGACTTCTCCCGCCGCAGGCTCGCAATCTTGTGGATCTCTCTGTTCATCCTTCACTTGTGTGTGCGTGTGTTACAGTTTTAATAGTCTCTCTCTCTATATATATCTCTCAAGTCGAAACTACTGCTTGCACGAGTTTAACTTGCAGGGTGAAATGTGTCAACATATATATAGGCAAAGTTAGTCATGGCAAAAATGTATATATTGCATGCGGTTGTGGAGTTGGTGAGGGCACTGTGTGGAGGTGTACTTTAATGATTTTAACTACCTTGACTATGACAATTTGACACTGCTTCAGCCTTCAGCTGTTGCGTTGACAAAGCACTTGACTCCGCCCCCCCCTACAGGGTTCCTCCCTCATCTGCTGTTTCGTTACCTGCGACAGCTCTTCTGATCTGATTCAACCACGGCTTTGTTTTCAAGAGAAGGTTCCTCGAGGCAGCGCGGTTATTAGGAAGAACTAACTTCGTACCAAATCGCAATTATATACCAGTAATTATGAAGAAGCGACCGGATCTAGTCTGAACACGTAGCCTGCATCCTGCAATATGTTTCGTATTGACCAAGCATGCATGTCGCTGATTACTTCCGAAGTTCTTTACTTCTTCCTTATATGCTCTTTTTTACCATATGGTCGCTGTTGACATCACACAAGAACGAACGTTCAGAGTTAATTTGGGACAAGTTAGGCGGCTTCCAGAACCTTTAGATGACATCAACAGTATTAACATGTCGCCAAGGTAGTTTCAAGGAAGGGGGGCAAAGTGCAGAAGGTTACATAGAAGAAGTAGTTTGCTATTTACGGAAAGAGAAACTTGTTCTCGGTAATGTAACCATCTAGGCCCTTTCGCACCTTTGGTAAAGGTGTGTTTCGGTGATAAATGACAACCATATGCTTGTGACTAACCGTTGTTTTGTAGCGGATTTCATATTGAGTTATTGTCGCAAGTATTGAATGAAATGAGACCCCTCAATTTAAATTCAAGGACTAAAAATGGATGAATACTACAAGGCTAAGGACTTTGTTAGTTCTAAGTGTCACAAGGAGATGAAGGACACTTGGATGGCTAGTTTGTCGTGTTTGACCGTACTATTAAGAGGGGGTTCGTACACTAGTAACTTGACCATGCACTCAAAAGCCATAAAAATATGCACTCAAGTTCCTTGGTTGTCAACTAGCTCAGAGAGTTCATGGAAGCAAGGTTGAAGCAAAAGAATTGACTGGAAAACTCAAAGGCGCTGAATTGGATGAGTTAATATGAAGTTCATAGCGTCGGATGATCCGACGCCCGGTTTTCTAGATTCGTCGGATGAGTTCTGTGGCCAAAGTATTCAAAACAGGCTATCGGATGAACCGACGGTACAGGCATCGGTTCATCCGACGCCTTAGGGTTTGGCTACAGTATGGGTCAAGACTCGGGGCTTAAGCATCGGACGATCCGACGCCTTGACCATCGGTTCATCTTACCGTTGCATTTAAATCACACAGAGACGCGCCAAGTCAACTGCTTCAGCACCGGATGAACCGATGCTTGGATAGGTATACTCAGCGGTTCATCCGACGGTCTAATTCAAACCATACAGTACCGCCCCGAGTGTGAAGTCTTCAAAGACGGATGATCCGACAGGCGTCGGTGTATAGCGTCGGTGCATTGTCCGGGTTTCTTGGTTCAACGGCTATATTGCGGTCGTGAGTGACCGGATGATCCGACGCTTTGCGAGAGGAGACCATCGGTTCATCCGACGTACTACTTTTTCAGAAACCCTTTTGTCACACCCCGAAATTTCCAATTTCGGGATGTGAATAGAAAGAATAATTAAATAACGATTTTCTCATAATTTTAAAACTTTTCCAACATTTATTTTTCTTTACAGAAACATAGTATAGGAAAAAGCCTTGTTTGATTTTCCGAATTAAATAAATGATTTTATGTGTGTTGCATTCATGCCGATGCATCTTTGTGCTTCTTGTGTGCAAAAAGTTTTAAAATGCATTTAGGTGCTATCCAAACTCTTCCGAGAATTTTCCGGATTTTTCTCGAAATTTATTCTCATTTTCCTTCAGCTATTTCTATTTATTAGAAGGCTTTAAAATCTTTTTCATGAACCCCAAATACTTTATTTGGCTTGTTAATGTCCTAATGTACCTCTCCGGGAAAGTTTCCGGAATTTTGAGAATTTTCGCAGTATTTTTCGTGCCTTGTAAGCATTTTCCGGAATTTCCGAATTTGTTTTTGCACCGGAAAAATATTTCGAATAAATAAATAAATAAAATCTTATCCTACTCTATCCGGGCCGAGCCCGTAGGCTCGACCCAATCCGCTTCGGCCCAACCGTTGGCCCGCTCGAGCCCATCCGGGCCCGGCCACCGCAGCCATGGTCCGCACGGTCGGCACCGCCGCCACCGTGGCCTCCCGCGTGCGCGCCGCGGACTCCCCGGGGCCGCATGCCTATAAAGGGGCGGAGCCCGAGGTCACACGCGCCCTAACCCGCCGCCGCCGCCCGTGCCTCACCTCTACGCCATCGACCAAGCCGCCATCCGCCTCGCCGGTCGTCGCCCTTGCGCGCCGCCGGACGCCGACGGGTGAAGCCGACACCGCCGTGAGCTTCACGAGATCGAGCCGAGCGCAACCGCCCGCTTCCCGTCGCCGCAGTCCACCGGAGCACCGCCACGGCGTTCAACCGCCGCCGGCCACCTCGAGCTCCGCCGCCGGCGGCGGATTCCGCCCCGCTCCCGCCTCTCTCCTCCGCCGGTGAGCACCATCCCTAGACCCCCTTCACCTCCCTCTCTATTCCCCGCCGCGCCGAGCCGGGAGACCGCCCGGTCCGCCGGCGATTTGGCCCTCCAGACCGCCGCCCGCCCCTACCGCCGTATCGAGCGGGGAGGAATAAGATGAGGGCTGGCCGGTTTGCAAGTAGCCCCCCGAAGTTGCCTTTAATCCATAAGTTAGTCTATGTCCCTTGTACCATTTTCATGTTTAACCTTAAATCTATTATGTTTCCTACAACAGATCCAACCGAGCCCTTTTTGCACATCTAACCTTGGGTTTAGATCTATTCATGAGCACTCGTTCAAGGTGTGTCTCGAGAATTTCCTCTCGCTAACCCCCCGATATCTATAGATAATCGTGACTAGGCCCTTATCATCTTGTTTTGCTCCTAGTTTCTTCGTTTTAGCTTCGTTTTAGCCCGTTCAAGTTGTGGTAGGTTCATAATAAAATAAAGCATGCATTAGTGGTGTGTTTTCATCATGTTTGTTTTCTAAAAATAAATTTAATATTAATTTTGATTAATGCCTGGTTAAATATGTTTTTCCAAATAACCGCAATATAGATCTATACACCGTTTTTCATAATCAAATTTAATTTGATTAATGTTTATTTCACATGCTTTTGTAAATAAAATCTAATTAGATCTTTTACCCGGTTTTCATTAAGTCAAATATTAATTTGCTTAATGATTAATTAACTTTTATAATTAAAAGTCGAATAGGCTTTTACACCGGCTTTTAAATAAATGTGAATTTGATTAATGCCTATGCCATAATGTTTTTGATAATAATATGATGGAAAACCCTTCCAAGAATTTTATAACAACTTCTACAATGCATTCTCTCGTCTCCTAGAGCTAAATCTTTGTTAGGAACTCTACAATCTGTTTCACGATGTCTAAATATTATATTTGGATTGATCGTCTCAATCTATCCTTGAGAAATTGCACTTTCGATCCCTTTCCTTTGTGGCCTAAACTTCTTCACTTCGAAACTTGGCCATCGTCAAGAAATTCCAAAACCTCCAAGAATGTCATTTTAAGTCTAATCTCTTTTACCGAAAGTCCATGTTCAATTTTCTCGAAGCCCTCTCTTCAAGCCCATCCGTTTCTCGAGTTTTAGCCCGGCCACGTGACAACACGAAGTCCATATATAGCTCGGGCTCGGGCGTCCTTGGTGTTTTGTTTAATTAGTTGCCGGGCTTCTTGCAAGCGGCTCTCCGTCCACTATACAAGGAACCCGAGAGACTCCGGCTCGTTTGATTGGATGGAGTTGTGTGTGCACGTCAAGGGTTCCCGGCCGCCCAACATGCATGGCACGTCGTGCTCTCCTTTTATTCAGCTTTGCACCACACAACAACATATGTGTTGACGCAAAATCCGCACCCCGCGCCAAGCACACAACAAGCCGAACAAAGCCGACTTAACACACGAGCGGATTTCGTAGCGTGCCAATCAATTTTCCCCGAAAATTAACAAAAGACAAAGCGCTTAAATACCAAAGCTTGGAACTTGCCGGTGGTACCGGCAGTTCCATATTTGCGTCTAGAGAGCCATGTAAGATGACATATAGCTACAAGAAGCTATCTCGTCAACGGGTTGAAAGTCATTCGGGAGCTTTAGAATATAAAACGAACATAGCCGAATGGATGACGTAAGCATGACAAAAGATCGGTCTTTGTTTAAATAGCGTTGCCCGTGCATGACCATGACCGATTTTTGATGATAAACGACAAGTAAAATAAATAAAGTAAAGCACACTAATAAATGTGAGATAAACAAGCATGCATAGGCCGAAAGCACTAGTCTACCGCATGTCTAGGTACTTTAAACCCGTCAAGCATGAAACCAAACAAGTTAATCCACCGCATGATACAACTTGTATGAATTCACACCACTAACCACAAAAAGATCAATCCACCGCATGATACGATCTAAATATAGAAAGCTAAAAGCATGCATTGTTTTAAAACATAATTTATAAGCATGTTTTACCCATGAAAGCACAACCGAATACAAATTGTATAGAACGAATCGGGATCCATGGAGAAGGAACAAACATTGCTAAAGATGATAAATCTATCGTATTTAATCGAAATCTAATCCACCGGATGATTAGCTCTAAAACAACCCAAAAACTCGCATCTACCGCGTGATACCCGATTCGTCAAGATTTATACAAGATTTAACAAGTTTGAACCCGCAACACGTGACAACTTAGATTGATTCAGTTTCGGCTATTAGAGAACACGTGATCCACGTGAACTTGTTTTGCATAAAGATCACCAAACGAGATAAACCGATTCAAACCAATCTAAATTGGGCAAAGGAGTGTTACATGAATTTAAACATAAAGTAAAAACTCAAAGCAACACGTGGTAACTTAATGAATCTATTAGATCTTACCAAACCTAATAGAGCCGATAACTAGCTTCAAGCTAGATCTTAGCCTACCGCATGACTCATGATCTAACAAGAAACCCCCTTGAACCAAGCTTGAATCCACCGCGTGATACCAAGCATGGTAACAAGACTACTTGCATCACGATCTAAATCCACCGCATGATACTAGACATGATACAAGGTTGCCGGTACTTACGGAGGTCGACAGATCGATGATCCCTCTCGAAGAACTCGATGACACGACTAGGAC
Source organism: Cenchrus americanus (assembly GCA_947561735.1). Classification (NCBI taxonomy): domain Eukaryota; kingdom Viridiplantae; phylum Streptophyta; class Magnoliopsida; order Poales; family Poaceae; genus Cenchrus; species Cenchrus americanus. The sequence continues at coordinate 239,240,008 of OX387244.1, read as the reverse complement.
TCGAAAGTTTGGCGTGAAGTCGGTTTGTTATGAGAATGTTCGATTCCAATTACATACATCCGGGGTTCATATTTATACCCTATCCTAACATGACTCTTGGTGGACTACAAGCACAATATTTGATACCTAATTTAATGCCCAAGTGCGAATGCCTATCCATCCATTCGTCCCTTCCTTCCTCTCGGGCCACGTCGCACGCAATCCCGCGAATCCGGCGTAAACAGTCCTTTTGCCGAACGGAAACATACCGCCGACCGCAGCACTTCTACCGAACCCTCCGAAGAGATCTTCCCCTCGCCGAACGGATTTGTTACCAAGTTAGGCCCACAAATCAGCCTCTTTCCTGTACCAATTTTCGGTGTTAACATATGCCCCTTCAATTACGGGATAAAAGTGATTTTATTCCGAAATTGACTGTAAACGCCAACGCCTCCAAGTCAAATCTGTTCAACACATATTCTTTCTCCCTGCAATCCACCGGAGCCTCCGCTCAAATCCAAACCCTAGGTATCTTTTTCCCAAGCTCAAATCTTCAATGGCGGACCAAAATAAGGCTGCTTGTAAATTTCATCCCCTCAAAGTCCATTCGGCATTATCTTTTTCGACTCCTACCTTAGATTTCTTCTTCCGCCTTTCCTCGACAAGAGCTTTCCACCGAACTTTTGATTCACACCGAGGTCAACTCGACATCCTATTTCCTCGGTCCAGTGGGAACTTCTGATCCCCGTGAATTCATTGAAGCCGAATCCAGGAGAATCCCCTTCAAAGCGGCTTTATCAGGGCCTCCTCTGTGGCAAGATGCTTTCAAGAACTGGCCTTTGCCCCCAATTGCAGGTTGGAGAAATTGGTATAAGAGGATACTTGCAGATAACAGCACCAAAACCAGCAATTGGGACAGCCTCCGCATCGCCCAATGCTTGGAATTATCTTTGGCCGAAACCCCAAAGAATGAAAATCTTTTGATAGCAGCACCGCCACTTCTAGTCAAATGGCGTCAATGCTTTCCTCTTCGGTCACGGCCCAATGTCTCCCACTTTGGCCGATGTATACATGATCACCGGCCTTGACATTTCAAGACCCATGTATCCCTTCCAATACGAGAGGCTCCACAAGGCGAAAGGAGTGAAGACGGGAAGCGGATACAAGTCATATATCCGAGAATCACATGAAAGACGGCCCTCTAGGTGAAGTTGAATACGGGCGTTCCGAATATGTGCCCGTGTAGATTCATCTTCTCGTGGTAAAGCCAATGAGCCAACTTTGAATCACATTGCCATGGCTACAGATTTGGCTACTGGTCATCGCATCCCTCTTGGAAAATATCTCCTAGGGAGTGTGTATCATATGCTTCATCAGACTATTTCTCAACTGCACACTGGCCAGAAGATATCATGTGTCAACGGCCCTTGGTGGTTTGTGCAGATGTGGCTGCAACTGTACATGCACCGGATTGTCAACATCAATCTCAACAATCGGCTTTTCCCTTCATCCAGCCACAAAGAATGGGAAACTCAAATTACCGAGAGGATGCCAAACCCATGGAGAAGTCTGCTTCAACCATATCTATTGACCAGAATGTCAGTCAGCTTTTTGAGCTCTTCTTCAAAGGTTTCCCTGATCCTCTTTGGCTCCCTTATCTGAACAATGATAATTTAACCCTCCCTTTTGAATTCTCCTTTGAAACTGGATGCCATGATGCAAGATCTATATAAATCTTCAATATCTTTATCCATCCATGTGCTTTGCCAGCAGAATTTTGTGGAGGGAGGTTAAATCACAACACCTATGAATATTATCACCCAAATATAATGGCCCGACAGCTAGGATGTGGCCAAATGCCCCCAAGACTATTTCTTCATGAATTCCTCAAAACCAGAGAGGAAATCAAGGATAGCATACAAGCCAGAAGGGTTTTTGAGTATCAATGCGGCCCAACTCTTTATACCGGCTTTTCACACCAATAACAATAGCTCACCCCCTCTTCATCTCCTAGTGGCAAGAATTCCATGACCATATCTTCAGTGAGCCAGTGCACTCATTCTGCCTTGAGCTGATGCCTGATTTTCAGCCAACCTCAGAGGTAACACACTTGTCTTTTTCTTTTGATCAGGCATCCCTTTCACTACTAATCATGATTTTGATCATCTCCTGCAGAATACAGTAACTGCCCCTTGAGCCAGGACAATTGCCTATAATGTGGTAGGTCCAATTTCAGCTCTGGGATTTAGATCCACAACTCTGGCCCAGCTGATGGCCAGATATGCTACAAGGGACCCAACTCTCATCAGTTCCACTTCTGACAAGAGAAAAGCTCTAACCCTGGTTGCACCTCCAGCTGCCAAGAAGAAAAGAACCACTAAAAAGGTCCCCATTGAGGTAAGATCTCTTCTTTCTTGAACACAAGACCATTCTTTTTCTGACAAATTTCATCTTGTGCAATTTCAGACCAGAACCCAGCAACCATCAGCTTCGAACCTGCCAATGCTCCATCTGTTGGTATGTCCTTTATTACTTCTTTTTCTTCAAAGATCATCATTTACACTGGCATTTACTCTTCATCTGGCATTTGCAGAAGAAACATTGGTGAACCATCCTGTGGAGACCTCCTCCCCTCAGGCATGCTACAAGTCCAAGTTCACCAAGGCCTCAATCATTTCCTGTTCAAGCAGAAACTTCAACTTTGCCAGGGATCCAATCACCTCCTCCTCAAGCAGAAGTTCCAGCTTCACCAGAAATGAACCCATCTTTAGTCCAACCAGAAGCTCCAAACTCTCCAAGGATTCAATCTCCCCCTTGCCAGGCAGAAATTCCAGTCTCACCAGGGATGAATCCACCTTCATTTCAGCCAGAAGCTTCAAATTCGAGATCGCACCAGCTTCCCCTCAAGTAGAAGCTTCAGCTTTGCCAAGAACTCCTCAAACTCCTCTTCGGTTTCTCACCCAGAAACTTCCCCGAACTCCGAACAGGCTTCGTCCCAATTCAAGGAATCGAGCAAGAGGTAAGTGCATGCATGCAACTCTCGTTATCCCCTTTAATAAACCATTACTAATTTGGCAATCCTTTTCGAGATCAAACTTCATCACCACCAAGCTCTTCATTCATGGTGAATGATCCAACTGCCGAAACAGGGGATGAGGAACCCTCAAATCAGGTTCTGTCGGAGGAAACTCAGGCAAGGCTCAGAGAAATCTTTTCCTGACTGCAAAAACATGCTCGAGATCAAATCAGAGATGTTGATCACTTCGAGGAAATGCTTGAATCCATCAATCAAGAGCTCCCTGAAGACATCAAAACTTCCTTGGAGCCTATCTCAGGTCTAGATATCCATTATGTGGCAATAAGGCGAGCCTTGAAGAGCCAATCCTCCCGACCAGTTCTTGAGCAAAAGAAAGCCAAAGCTGAACAAGATGTAAAAGGTTCACAAGCCCAAATCGAGAGCAACAAGGAAATGCGGCCAAACGGCTAGTCTCGCTCTTGAATCGAAAATTGCTAGAAAACCGCACTAGAAACCGAGTCGAGGAATTTGTCGACCGAAATTGACGCCGACGAGAAAAAAGATAGCCGAGCTCCCGGATTAATAGAGAAAACCCAAGAGGAAGCATCAACGGCCATGACCGAAGCAAACCGGCTCGAGGAACAACTCTCTCGCCCGTCCAACATTCGGAGAGATTACCGAGAACGGATGGAGAATATCAATCAGATAATATCAAATGCCTCTAGCGTCATTGCAAAGTACTTGAACATTTGATTGTACTAAGCAATGTATAACCGAATCAATCGTCCTTGTAACCTTGCCTTTTGTAAACTTCATTTTCCTTTCTTCTGTATCACCTTGCTTGCAATTTTTCTGGACGATTCATTCAGTAACTGCAGACAAACAATACAATACCCGAATAGCACCCCGACCGCAACTCAACCGAGCCAGTCAACCGAATACGACTCAGCTTGAATTCCAAACGACCCGACGGTGATTCAGTTAAGGACACCTCTCCACTTTCCAAATTTCTCGGGATATGCACCACGATCCAGGGCCACAATCTCTTCACCATCCCTATAAATAAAACCGTAGGTGCCCCCAGCCTTTCACCAAGCCTTTAGCCTTCAAACCTTTGCCAATCCAAGCCTGCCTTTTCCACCACCAGCGCAGCTCCAAGAACCAATGGCGGGTAGCAGCAACAGGCGCCGTGCCGCCGACGAGGCGGAAGGGAGTCGCGCCGACGCGCGTCGGAGGCAGTGATCGCCAACTTCCTTTATGATTTGTCTTAGATTTCCCTCTGTTTCTGACGATCTTCTCTGTTTCAGGCTCATTCAATGGAACCTAGCCCCTGCGCCGGCCATGAATCCGACCCTGCCAGGCGACTCCTCGGAGTCGAACAGCTACTCCCCCGTGCCCTACAACGAGCGCGACGCCCTTCGCTTCAAGGGAGAGCGTGACGAATCCCGGCGCGAGCTGGGAGAAATCTCCAAGAAAGCCTGCATCGCTGAAATCGAGTGGGAGGATCAGCGCAAGCAGTTGCTGGCAACCATCGACGGTATATCCTTCAGATTAGTCTTCAATCCAATTCACCTTTCGATACTAACCACCATTGCCTCGCAACTTTGCAGCCCGCGACGCCGAGGTTGACCAGCCGAAAACGCCGGTGAAGCAATTGGCCGACAAGGTTAACGCTCCCGGAGACACACCGGCGGAGCGCCTCGCCGCGGTAGAAGATCGGGTGGACGAGGTGGCCGTTCACGGTATCCGCCTCGGCACCACCCCCGGGCTTGGCCGCCATGGCGACGCACACCGGTGTTGACTACTCCATCTAGCCGCGCGGCTTCCGGGCGGCGCACCGAAGACATCGATGAGATCGAAGTCATCTTGGAGCGCCTCGATGGCCACGGCGATGCCATTGCCGAACTCACTCATCCCCGATCCGTGCTAAACGGACTTTTCAATTAGATTGTACTAGGGATGCTTGATTTTCGGCAATAAATAAAGAATTTTAATTTCCATGCTTGTATTCGATGACCCCCTCCCCGCTTGCAATTGTGAACTTTACTTGCTCTCAAATGAATTCGAGACTTTTACTTGAGCTGAATACGCGAAAACAACTGCCCCTTGGTGCAAAATCCGCAGAAAATCCTCAATTCGGGAACCATAAACACTGTTCAATGAAAACCCTTCGCATTCGGGAAGAAAACCCGCCGCTTGGTATTCCAATAACGTACGCCAACCGGTCATCACTCCCAATGCGCTCTCACGATCAATAAAATAGCCCCCCCGGGTGCCCTACAAATCCACTCGCATACTCTTCCATCACTTCACATCTCCTCCCCCTTGCTCGGAGGAGAAAACCCCACGCCCATGGCGGACAAGGGAAAGCAACCCATCAAGGAGGACAGCACCCCACCAAAGAAGCGTACTATTCGAGAGTGAGTTTTCTTTTAATCTATTTCTTGCTCTCACTTGCAATCTCATGTTTAGCCCCTCTTGTTTTCTCCAGCCTTGATCTGCTTCCTGAAGAAATCCTTGGGACTGAAGAAACGCCCGAGTACATCTCCTCTGACTCCTCCCTTGAAGAAGAGGACGCCACGCCGGAACAGAGGGTCAATCACCAGTTACGCCGCCGCATTCGGCATCTGGAGCACGATCTGCGAGACATCACCGCCCGCTGCCATGCCGAACGCGAACGCAGCATGAGCTTGGAGGCGTTGATTGGGTGTAAGATCACCATCTCTCGTTTGACTCCCGCACTCAATCTCATTTCACTTGACAAGCTGTTCCCCTTTTCGACTTCTCTCGACGGATACGGCAACTTGAAGGCCGCTTGGGACAACCTAATGGAAGCGCAAGTCATGGCAACCCTCGAAGCTTCCAGGTTGCCGTCACGGTGGTCCTGGAACAGTTGAAGAGGGAGGAACTGAGGAAGCAAAACAAGAAAAATGAATGAAGCATACTTTCGCTTCTTTCTCCAGGCCTTCTGCTTCCCATCCCCTTGTAATCTTGAGTAACTGTATTGTCAAGTAAAAGCCTGCAAGAAACATCTGTAATGTTATGTATTTTGTGCTAAGGGCAATACATCTTAGTATTGGCCATTTCCCCTGTTTAGGATTTTTTGTTCTAAAGGCGGCTCCTATCTTGAACGCCGCTATCTCTCGTGTATCAAATGCTTGTAACACTCGGTGTTTTTGATCAACGATCAACTTCAATACTAGGATAATATTTCTTCAAATATCTACCATTTATAGCGGCCAGTAAACTCTTCTCCCAAGAAAGTTTTTAATATGTAAGCATTACCGGTACTCATCCGACTACCCGAAAAGGGCCTTCCCGGTTCGGGGACCATTTACCGAACACACCGTATTTAGTCCCAATCGGCAATAACGCCTTCCAAACCAAATCTCCTTCTGCAAATTGCTTAACCTTTACTTTTTTGTTGTAATATTTAACAACTCGCATCTTGTTCTTCTCGATGTTTTCCAGGGCTCTAAGACGAATCATATGCAAATCTTCTAACTCATCCATCATTAAGCCACTATAATCTTTGGAGCTTAAATCCTTTTGCAAAATAACTCTCCTAGAATCTGATTGTATTTCCCAGGGCAAAACAGCATGATGCCCATAAACTAACTCATAAGGAGAAGTTTTTGTAGCTCCATGAGGAGCCATTCGGTAAGCCCATAAAGCCTCGTTGAGTACCGAATGCCACCTCTTTGGCTTCTGATCAATCTTCTTTGTATAAGCTTGATCATGATCTTGTTAGAAGCCCCGCTTGACCATTAGCTTAGGCATAATAAGGAGAAGAATTAAACAATTTGATTCCCATGCTTTCGGCAAACTCCCCGAACTCCAAAGACACAACCGAGCTCCTTGATCGGTTGTAATCGTTTGAGGAATTCCAAACCCGTAAATGATGTGTTCTTTAACAAACTCAATCATGTTTTTTCGATGTGACTTTCTTCGGTGGAATTGCCTCAACCCATTTGGTGAAGTAATCTGTTGCCAAAAGCACAAATTTATGCCCCTTGCTAGATGGTGGATTTATCCGGCCAATCAAATCTATACCCCATCCTCTCGAATGGCCATGGCTCGATAATAGGGTTCAAGGCCGATGCTTGGAACTCTCCGGATGTTCCCAAACCTCCGACGAGTCTTGACAACCTTTGTAATATTCAAAGCAATCTTCTAATATCGTTGGCCAATAACATCCAGTGTGCCTGATGACCCACTTCATACGATAGGCTGATTGATGCGCTCCACACAGCCCATCATGCACCTCGCTCATTATTTTCTTTGCTTCTTCTGGACCCAGGCATTGCAGCAACAACCCATCCAACGATTTATAAAATAGATGTCCATCCAGAAGAACAAATTTTATAGCTTTCTACCTGAGCTTCCTAGAAACCTTTCAGGACGGATTTTCAAGATAATCAATAATTTCTTTTCTCCAATCATCCTCTGCAAGATCACTCTCGAAAGCACATATCTCCATGGCAAACACTTCTTGATTCTCTCTATAACTCGAAGCACTTTGAGCTAACTTTGTTTGCCTCTTTATTGTGTTCTCTAGAGCTAACTTCGTTTGCCTCTTTATTGTGTTCTCTAGGAATATCTTTGTAGAATTACTAACCGAAAACTCTTCAAGATTTCTCTCGCACTCTTCGTAGTAATTCCTTAGGGCATCACTTTTACATTCATATTGGCCGTTCAATTGTTTTATAACCAGCTACGAGTCTCCATAGATTTCAATCGAAATGACCCCCGGCTTCTCGCAAGTATTGAAGCCCTCTGAGTAGCGCCTCGTACTCAGCTTGATTGTTTGTAACGGTAAGAGGGCCGAATAAGGATAGCAAACTCAAACATCTCACCCCTGGGTGAAATTAACAAAATCCCTACTCCTCCACCTTTACCACATGAGGATCCATCAAAGAACAAAGCCCAAGGAGTAATTTTAAGCAAATCAATTGATGGATCACGATGCTCGGTAATAAAATCGGTAATAATCGACCTTTTATAGCTTTTGCCAATTCGAACTTCAGCTCAAACTCAGATAAGGCTAGAATCCACTTGCCAATCCTTCCATTCAAAATTGGCATAGACAACATATGTTTTATCACGTCAAGCTTGGAATATACAACGCATTCGGCATTTAACAAGTAGTGCTGAAACTTTGTACACGAGTAGTAAACACATAAACACAGCCTCTCCGCAGCCGAATACCTGGTCTCAGGATCAAGTAATTTTCGGCTAAGGTACGCTACTACCCGCTCCTTTCCTTCAAATTCTTGCATACGGGCCGATCCAATAATTTGGGTATCGGCCGCCACGTACAACTTAAAAGGCTTGTTCAACTGTGGAGGGACCAACACTGGTGGTTCCTTCATGTACCGCTTGATCTCATCAAAAGCCTTTTGTTGTTCGTCACCCCATATAAATTTTTGATCCTTCTTGAGCTTCAACAACGGAGAAAAAGGCAAGACCTTTTGTGACAAATTTGAAATGAATCTTCTCACAAAATTGATCTTGCCAAGCGATGATCGCAACTCCTTGAGATTGGTCGGAGGAGCAATTTCATCAATAGCTTTCATGCTTTTCTTGCCAACTTCAATCCCTCCTTCATGTACCAGAAATCCCAAGAATTCTCCTGCTGACACACCAAAGGCACACTTGTTTGGATTCATCTTCAACCCATGCTTTCGGGTGCATTCTAGAGTTCTCTTTACATCCTTCAAGTGTGAGTCATGATTCAAATACTTGATCACATTATCATCAATATAAATTTCAACAATTTTGCTGATCAACTCGTGAAAGATATAATTCATAGCTCGCTGATAAGTTGCACCGGCATTTTTCAACCCAAATGTCATGACAATCCATTCAAACAGAGCCTATATGACCGGGACATCCGAAGTCCGTCTTCGATATGTCTTCTATTGCTATAAATATTTGATTGTACCACCGCATTACCATCCATAAAACTCGATAACTTTATGTCCAAGCGACAGCATCAACCAACGGATCAAGCAACGGGAATTGGGTATCCATCCATAGGAGTGGCTCGTTCAAATCTCTAAAGTCTATGCAAACCCTCATCTTCCCATTTTTCTTGTAGACAGGGACGATGTTAGAAATCCGTAAGGAATCGGATGCCCGTTAGCCTAAGAGGGGGAGGGGGTGAATTAGGCAACTAAAAACCTTAACCTATGGCTTCACTAATTTAGCGCAAAGGTAAACTAGAACATACTATCTATATGTGCAACTAGGTTGTTCTAGTGTGAAACTCCCATCCCCAAAAGAAGGTTTGCAACCTATAGCCAATCCTAGCATGCTACTACTCTAGGAAAGTAAAGGCAAACAAAGATTGCAATAGAGTAAATGCGGAAACGTAAAGGGGATGAGAGGAAGCAAACTCTTGACACGCGATTTATCCCGTGGTATCGGTAGGCACTAAGCCACCCTAGTCCACGTTGTTGAAGCACTCACACAAGAGTATTACTTCCCGCCACCAAGTCTCTCCCAAGAGCACCAACTTGACTTGCCACAAAGGCTAGCCACTTAGGCACTTGTCAAGCTCCCTTGGTCACCTTGATGCCACCTCCACTAAGGAGCTTCTCCACCAAGGAAGGGGGTCTCCACGTCCCCCGCACAAAGTGTCCTCGCCGCTCCACACCAAGCCGGAGGGTCGATGACGATTGTCGGTGAGCCACTTAGGCCCCAAGGCTTCCGGCGAACCTTGTACAACGAGGATTCACTCAAGAATCACCTCACAAGGTTGGCACAACCTTGCACTCACTCGGCTCTAAGCTAAGCCTAGCACTAAGCACATACACAAAGTATATGCAAGTCTAAGGATGAGCAATTAAGCACTTGGATGGATTGGATATGATCTTCAATGTGTTTTGAACTCCTCTCGCACTTCCACACAATCCGGCAACCTCAAATGGGTGAGTGGAGGGGGTATAAATAGCCCAAGGCATCAAACTAGCCATTGGCTAACGTCCACCGAAAAGGTACCGTCGGATGATCCGATGCTATGCTTTTCCGGGCGTCGGTTCATCCGGTGCCCCTCCCACGTCACGTAGCCGTTGAGGTTCTCGACACAATCGCTCCGACGCTATGCTCTAACGCTACGTCGGATCATCCGTCTTCGAAGGCCTTGCGTCCAAATCGCCACCGGTAGCTTCCAAGCGACGCGTCGGATAGACCGACGCTTTATCTTGTCCGGGCGTCGGATCATCCGGTGCCGAAGGCTTCGTCTTGGCGCGGCTCGTATGAATTCAAACTAAGCGTCGGATAGACCGAGCGGGGTCCCCACTTAGACGCGTCGGATCATCCGGTGCTCTTGTCTTCCTTGCTCTTCCTCCGCAACTCGTCCGACGCTACTAAATAATGGACCGTCGGATCATCCGTGCTACTTAGGGTTTGACCCTGTGCACCAACTCGTCCGACGATTGCACCGACGCTTGTATTTGAGGGACCGTCGGTTCATCCGACGGTGTCTTCTCTTTTCCTTTTCTTGCTCGGTTTTGACCCTTGTTTTTCTCATTTTTGCATGTAGTTTTCTTGCATCCTTGGGACCTAGAAATATCTACAAAGACATGCTAAACCAATAAGGTTAGTCCCAATGATCATGTTGTCATGAATCACCGAAATCAAACTCGAACTAATGGCACATGAGGCCATGTTTGCTACAAAATCCACTCCGCATATCCGCACGGCCGAATGAAATTTGCATCAAGTAATCTTTCAATTTCTTTTTTCACGTCGGACAATACCTCATCCTTGTAGATTTTTCGGGAGAGGTCGCTTATATGGCTTAAAACCGGGCTTGATGGGCAACCGATGCTCCACAATAGAACGATCTAAACCGGGCATCTTCGAATAATCCCAAGCGAAGCAATCTTTATACTCCTTCAACGACCGATCGGCTCTTCTTTGAAACTTGACTCCAAGTTAACACCGATAAATGTCGGCCTTGGCTTGCCACCATCTCCAATATCAATTTCTTCTAATTGATCGGACCGACATGAATCCACGTCCTAACTTTCCATTAGTTCCATCAACTCGGATTATCCATTTAAAAATTACTATAAGAGCCGATCGCTTGAATCGGACTGTTGATCACCGCCGATCGGTTTAACGGGACCTCCCCCCGGTCCTTTCCGAGAAGCAATCAATGCCTTAGTACTCCCAGAAAGCTAGCTCGACATTTGCGACGCTCACTGAATCATTTGCTTGGACTACCTCAATGTCATCGTCTACCCACTGAACCAGCTGTTGATGCATGGGAGATGGATGCAGCAGTTGGCATGGATCCAGTCCCGTCCAAGCAGCAAGTGTAAGATCCTTTGCCTTCAATGACGAAGAAGGTCGTGAGCAATGTTTTGGACCCAATCATCAAGTCCACATGCATGTAGCCCTTGGTATCTGAAGGATTTTCAGCAAAATCATTCGAAATTATGCTTGTTGGCGTTAAGTCCCCGGGGCCCATGCCAAGCTTCCGAAGGTGGTGTATGGGCTATGGCATTACGTTAACCGCGGCTCCACCATCAACAAACATCTTGGTCAATGGCTTGCCATTGACGTATCCCTTCAAGTACAATGGCCTCATGTGTCGATTCCTGGCCGGCTTGTCAAAGGTGGCCACGCTTAGCCAACACCAATCGCGCCATCAATCCCCCCGAGTTGCTCATCCTCATTGACATATGGAGGCACCTCCTCCGTACAACTTGGTTAGCGGGTGCCATGAACTCATTCGGCAGAAAATATACCATGCATGCTGGAGCCGAACGACCCGATCCTTGAGGCTTGTCTTTTGGGCGCCACACTTGTTTCCTCTTGATTCCCGCCTGCTTCAATTCCTGGTTCCTTAAGCGTTGAACCCTTCTCTTTTGGCTCTTCCTTAAGCCAGGCGGGCACCACTGTCCCTCTTGCCAGATATACTCACGCTCCTCTTCTTCCTGATCAACCCACCTTTGGTCAGCTTGCCTTTTCCTTGGGTGATCAATGACCTCATTTATTTTTTGACGCCGACCGTCATTAGGATGCATCCTTCCAATTCTCTCATGGACGGATCGGCGATTGACGCCATCGCCCGTACTCGAATATCTATCACTGCACTCAAGGAAATTCTTTAATGTGGGGAGCTTCAAGCCTTCATTCTAGCGGTGTCTAAAGAATGCGCATCCCCAATGTGCACGCTCCTGTTCCCGTGCATGCTCCTCTAGTTCTCTTCTGTGCGCCTCTTCTTCAAACCTGCGCCTCTCCTCTTCATATTTTTGCCTCTGGTAGCGTTCTTTTTCCTGCTGACGCTGCCATTTGTTAAGGAGAATGCGTGTGGTAACCCTGGGCTTAGTTCTGGAGGATTCCCCAACTTCAACCTGGCTCTTGAGGATGTGGGGAGCTTCTCTATGGACTTGCTCCACCGTCACTTGTCGTGTAGGATCCACTGATCCATCCTGCTTTGCTCTAGCCGAAGTCAGGACCTTCACCTTCCCCTTCTCTTCAGCAGTTACCATGTTGACAGAAAAGCCAACCATATTTTGAGGGAAAGGATGGCCATCCAGTTTCATCTTATTATCAAATTTCAAATGCCCTTCCGGATAGCCTTTTGGATCCTCATCCCGAAGACCACCGCAATCACTAATGGAGTGAGAGTTTCTATCATGAAAACCACAGGAACATTTCTCTTTTACTCCATCGGGCCGAAGCATAGAATGCCCTTCAGGCAACTTGATTCGGCCTTCCTTCACTAAGAACTCAAAGAGCTTGTCGGCTTTGGCGACATCAAAGTCATACGTGCCCTTAGCTTGCTTGATCCACCGTTGGTTCACGGTCAAAGGCTCTTTGCCCCACATGATTTCAGCAGCGGCCACCTCCTCATCATCATCAAATTCTTCCACTTGATCGACCTTCTCGAGGAACCTGGTTGTAGATATCGGCTATGTCATGGTGCTTGGCAAATTTGGAATCCTTCTTGAACCCATAATCTTGATTGCTCATTAATGACGGACCCTGCGGTACAACCGACCAAGATTGTCAAATTCCATGCCAAACGACTTTTCCCGAATAGGCGGTAGCATCCCCGCAACAACCATGTCGGCCGGTTGATCATCGGCGGGGTCAAAGAGAAGCACATGCCCTTAACCTCTCTAAATCTTCGAGAAATTCCGGAGGCGTTTCATTATGTCTCGTTTCAAAGTAGCCGGATCTATAAGCTTCTTCTCGGTGCTACCACTAAAGTAATGAGCATGGAACTTTTGCTCCAAGTCTTTCTAGGTGTTGACTGATTGAGGAGGCAAGGACGTAAACCATTGAAATGCGGGCTGTCGGTGATAAAGGGAAATATCCGACCTCGATTGCCTCGTCGGTGAAGCTTCACCAAGCCGCATTAAATATCGGGCAATATGCTCTACGGTGCTTATATCATCCCGCCCGAGAGAACTTTGTGAATTCCGTAGGAGGCTTCACCCTTGGCGGTAATATCACTCTATAGTACTACTGCGGGAAGGGAGGTGTATAAGCTGGTCCTTGCATTTTAGGTTTAAGGCCGAATTGATTTTGCATCGGATCGGCCATTTTCTCGTACTCGAATATCATCATCTTGCAACCCCGGTACCGGACCATACCCGGGATTTTGGAGAGCATCTACGGCGCCATAATCCATAACCTCATGATATCCCCCCACCATACATATTTTTCTCGCAACTTTATTCTGGCCGGGGCTATCTTGTAAGTAGAATTAGACGGTACTCCGGACGAACCGAACGCCGAGTCCCCATATGTAGGCCGATACGGGTTTGGTCGTCGAACCGGTTGACCTCTATTGTTTTGTAGAGGTGGGCCGGACTGGCCGACTCCCCATGCTTTGTAGAGGAGGTTGGACCGGTTGACCCCCAACGCTTTGTGGAGGAGGTCGGATCGGCCGGCTTTGCGGTGGTGGTTGAGCTCCGTATCTCGAGGCGGTTGAGCGGGCGGGTCTCTCCAACCTGCGTTGAAGATGTATAAGGGGATACTCGACCAAGCATCTTCTCCATGCCCGGACCAAATACACCGATCATCATCGCTTGAACATGCGGGGAAAGCAGTATGATGCTTGCCCATGGTGGTCTCTACGACCCCCCCCGAAAAGCATTCAGAGCCTCTTGTTTCTCTTGAAAAGATGTGGTATCAGGTTCCCCTGGCAATAGAACCCTGGGCATGTCAGACTTAAGGTACGGGACGCCACTTCTGTTCTTGCTAAACGACATCAGGCACTTCTGCTGGAATTGATCAACGGCATCCTTCGACTGTGCTTGTTGTTACGGGAGACGAGTTCATCAATGGTGATGTCCATGACGTCATCGATTTCGGGCATCTTGATTTCAACTAGAAGTCCCACCGGGTGTTCCAAAAAGTGTGTTGACGCAAAATCCGCACCCCGCGCCAAGCACACAACAAGCCGAACAAAGCCGGCTTAACACACGAGCGCGATTTCGGAGCGTGCCAATCAATTTTCCCGAAAATTAACAAAAGACAAAGCGAGTTAAATACCAAAGCTTGGAACTTGCCGGGTGGTACCGAGGCGGTTCCATATTTGCGGCTAGAGAGCCATGTAAGATGACATATAGCTACAAGAAGCTATCCGTCAACGGGTTGAAAGTCATTCGGGAGCTTTAGAATATAAAACGAACATAGCCGAATGGATGACGTAAGCATGACAAAAGATTGGTCTTTGTTTAAAAAGCGTTGCCCGTGCATTACCATGACCAATTTTTGATGATAAATGACAAATAAAATAAATAAAGTAAAGCACACTCATAAATGTGAGATAAACAAGCATGCATAGGCCGAAAGCACTAGTCTACCGCATGTCTAGGTACTTTAAACCCGTCAAGCATGAAACCAAACAAGTTAATCCACCGCATGATACAACTTGTCTGAAATCACACCACTAACCACAAAAAGATCAATCCACCGCATGATACGATCTAAATATAGAAAGCTAAAAGCATGCATTGTTTTAAAACATAATTTATAAGCACGTTTTACCCATGAAAGCACAACCAAATACGGTACATGCAGTACGAATCGGGATACATGGAGAAGGAACAAACATTGCTAAAGATGATAAATCTATCGATTGAATCGAAATCTAATCCACTGGATGATTAGCTCTAAAACAACCCAAAAACCCGCATCTACGGGTGATACCGATTCGTCAAGATTCATACATGATTTGACAAGCTTGAACCCGCAACATGTGACAACTTAGATTGATTCGGTTTCGGCTATTAGGTAACACATGATCCACGTGCCATATTGAGCCAAAGTACGAATTCGCTTTGCGTAAGGATCACCGAACGAGATAAAGCCGATTCAAACCAATCTAAATTGGGCAAAGGTGTGTTACATGAATTTAAACATAAAGTAAAAACTCAAAGCAACACGGGGTAACTTAATGAATCTATTAGATCTTGCCAAATCTAATAGAGCCGATAACTAGCTTCAAGCTAGATCTTAGCCTACCGCATGGCTCATGATCTAACAAGAAACCCTCTTGAACCAAGCTTGAATCCACCGCGTGATACCAAACATGGTAACAAGACTACTTGCATCACGATCTAAATCCACCGCATGATACTAGACATGATACAAGGTTGCCGGTACTTACGGAGGTCGACGGATCGATGATCCCTCTCGAAGAACTCGACGACACGACTAGGACTCGAAAGTTTGGCGTAAAGCCGGTTTGTTATGAGAATGTTCAATTCCAATTACATACATCCGGGGTTCATATTTACACCCCGTCCTAACATGACTCCTCGGTGGACTACGAGCACAATATTTGATACCTAATTTAATGCCCAAGTGCGAATGCCTATCCATCCATTCGTCCCTTCCTTCCGCTCGGGCCACGTCGGCACGCGATCCCACGAAACCAAAGCACAAACGGTCCTTTTGCCGAACGGAAACATACCGCCGACCGCGAGCACTTCTACCGAACCCTCCGAAGAGATCTTCCCCCGTAGAACGGGATTTGTTACCAAGTTAGGCCCACAAATCAGCCTCTTTCCGTACCAATTTTCGGTGTTAACAATATGCCCTAGCTGCGGCGTGCCACCGCCGTCGTGACAAAGCCGGCGAGCCTATAAATCCATCACGGCTACATCAGCAAGATCCTTTTGCCCTAGCTCCTTCCCAAGCCGCATCCACAAGGCCTCTTTTCGCATCTAATCGTAGAACCCCCGCCCTAGCTCACGTCGTGCATGCGCCGCCACGAGCCGCCAAACTTGCCGGAGCGGAGCTCGCGTTTCCGCCGGCCTCTCCACCGGATCCTCGACGCCGCAACGTGAAGGCCGTAGGCCGAGCCGCCGTTCTTCTATTCCATGCATCCCGACCTCTCGCTTCGACTCGTGTTCGTCTCGGTGAGAACTCATCTATGCCTTTTCCCTTCAGTTTGTCAATGTCGATTCTTCATGGTGATCGTTGTCTGGTCACACTCTCACACCCGTGCACGCGACCAATGATCCGCCGCCATCAATCTGTTGCTAGAGTAGCATGTCCACGTGAAAGAGCAAATCACCGCCATCTTTGTCGAGTTCGATCTCCTTTGTTTTCGTTGTTTCCATCCGGCTCGACATTTGCCGTAGCGCATCTACATGTGCATCTTTTCTTTTCCACATGCATGCTACGTGCTTGCTTCTACGTGCATGAGCCGGTTGTGCGTTCCGATGTCCAAAGCAAGATTACATCGATAGAGTGCCGTACGAAGCAAATAAGTCATGATTCGTGCATGTGTTCTCTTGCCGGTGATGACATCATGGTGATGTCACACCTATGCGATAAGTACAAGCTTTTCTTCGAGAGAAAAAGTATTTGGAATACTATCGCTACACTTCTTTTCAATTCAATCAAACTCCATTGATTTTTATGGCTCGAATAATTCGATCTATAAAATAGTTCTTTATTCATCTATGAAATCCTTGTCCATTGGTTAGAAATCAATTAATCTATCACATTTTAATTTTCTTTCTCAAGTATTGCTCTATGGTGATATTATTCTCACGTCATGTTTAATCGGCTACCCTTTTCTTGTCAAAACCCATATCATATTCGATTCAACTCTGAATTCAGCAATTATTTCGCCCACGTGTTTATCTCAATGCGTAGATTAGTTTTGTACCGCTTTTCAGTATGCTTTATTATGATTGGTGTACTGTTTTTAATTTAGATTGTTTGATTGTTAGAATATGTGTGCTCCGGGTGTTTTCGTTTGGATGATTAATGCGAATAGTATGAACGTCTTTTGGGAGTATTGAAGAGCTTGAAGTTGAAGATTCGAGCAACTACCCTCTAGTTAAAGGCAAGTATGTCCTTGTGCTTTTGTCCCAATAACTATATTTAATCACTTTGCATATGCCTTGCATTAATATTGATGGGTCCTATTAAGGTTTGCCTAGTCTTTGTCATCATTCCTTGTCAAGTTTGGGTTATACGTTTATGTTGGGTAGCTATGCTTAGTTGCTATACTTGGGTTATGGTGGTTATAATGAACATTAATGATGAACATGCTTTATCTTTATGTTGTATATCTCTGTTTGCTTAATACAAGACCTTATGTTTAATCGGAACATGGAGAACTACCCAGAAAACCGTACAACCACAAAGAACTAAACGGAACCGGTCTTGGCCGATTAATTAGGAACTTTAGCTTGGGGTGACCTTACCTCGATAAGGACGGGGGATCGGCGGTCTGCGGGGTATGGACTCGCTCTAGCGAGGGGGTTGGGTGAGTTCTTTTTATGGTGGGGTATCGACCTGCTAGGGGACTTTATACCTTGCTAATCGATCCGACCTTGTGGGTCACTACTTGTTGGGGAACCTTTGTAAAGGCCTTGTAGCGTCCCTATGCAACCACACCTCGGTAGTGTGGTATGGTGCCTAGCTAACATCACATGGTTGGGTTCAAAGTTCTTCGGAGCTTTTACACCGCTTGTGGTGAAAGTGTACAACCTCTGCGAGTGTAAAACTAACTAGTTAGCCGTGCTCACGGTTAAGAGCGGCCTGGACCCTCACATGATTATGCTTATGGCGTATCTTATCTATCTCTTTATGATAATTGTGGGATGGTATATACTTATACTTACTAGTAAATAGTTGTTTAATAAAATTTGACCAACTAAAATTCTAAATGCTTAGAGCCCAGTCCACTATAAAGCCTTTGCATTCATATTTTCCCCACACTTGCTGAGTACGACAAGTGCTCACCCTTGCTATAAACAATGTTGCTTAGAAAGAAGAAGCTGCTCTGAAGTCATTGTGAAGAAGTTGTGGAGTGCTAGGCGTACGCAACCCCCGCCGATCGCCGTGAAGTTTGGTGCCTTCGTTTCCAGGATTTAGCGTAAAACTCGATAATCTCCCTTTTCTTACGTGATACTATTTCGTATTCACTTATATGTCACTATATGCATGAAACTTGATCATGGCATGCATATAGATTTGCACTTGGTTTTCTTTGGAAAAACAGGTGTGACAGAGTGGTATCAGAGCCGTATCAACTGTAGAACGTAAGCCTAGTTAGCAATGGTCATTCCTTAAGGTTTTCTATGCTCTAAAGTTCATCACTGCCTTTCCTTGAGCTCTGTGATGAATATTCTCACTCCTTGACCAATCTCTTCTCTCTCATTCTTGAAAATTAAACCTACCCACTTCTTTTCATTTGCACATCTTGATTTGAAAATGTTAAAGCATTAATCCTTATTTATATACTCCCTAGATCTTATCTTGATCTTGACCCTTCTATCCATTCCCACTTGTTCCATGTAATGCACCTCCTTGATATCCTTACTTGTCTATCTACTTTGAACATAGCTGTTAATGAATCCACATATCTTCCTCATTGAACTTCTCCTTCTTTATGAAATTCTACTTTGGATTCCCCCTTGATTTTTGATTACAAAGTGTCGTTCCAATCCAAAATTTTAGTTGATCCATGCGACGTACCCTGGAGCAAGCTTACCCAAAGCAAACAAAGATAGAAATGGTTATTTCCTCACGTGTCCTTTGTTCTACAATCCATTCTTACCTTATCAATGACCTCTCTGATGAATGTTCACACTTCTTAATCATCCTCTTCTCTCCTCACTATGAAAACTCTTCTCCCTAGTTGACTCTTAGCATTTGCACTTCTTTTCCTCACAAATGCTAAATCATAAATTCTTGTATGTTTACCTTTACTCTCCCTGAACGCTTCCGGATCTTTCTCCGAAGAAATGACATCACCTTGGTTTGGTGGAATTGTTATCCTTGATATTTGTCGGATGGTGAGATCGGGACGGCCCACGGGGGTGTTAATCCCCGTGGTATATTTGTTCGGTGGGGGAGGAGTCTAAGGCTAAGAACTCGGAGGTCGCACACGAGTACACCGAACACGAGAGAACACGACGAGTTTATATCGGTTCGGGCCTCGGAGAGTAATACCCTACGTCTAGTTGTTGGTGTGGATTGCTTGGGGATTGGTCGAGGTTGAGTTACAAGGGGGATCGCCTCGTCCGCCTTATATTGGCCGACGGATGAGGTCGGTTCCCGGACTCCGGTCGGTTACGGCCGGGGGGGACCTAAGTCTACGTTACACATCTTGCCATATCCCGTCGATCTGCTTTAGGCGAAGTCCACTGAGGTCTTGTCTTGTCTTGTCTTGTACGCCAAGTCTTGAGGTCGTGTTGGATTAGGTTGTCCGGGGGGAATCTTCCGGAAGGTCTTCAAAAGGTCGTGTGGGCTACCAACCGGGTCGGTTTGGCCCCGCGACGGGTCGGCGGGTCTTCTAGTAGGCCGGACCCACTTGTCGGGGACGGTCGTGAGCACGGTCGGTGGGGACCCGGCGGTACCCATGTCTCACAAGCCCCCGAGCGAGGTGTAGGCGCATCGACCTTAGAAAGGTCATGAAGAAGTCATAGAGCTATTGACGGGTCGAATAGCATGCACGTCGGTCGAAAAAAAAAAAAAAAGAAAAAAATCGACTTGGCGGTGACTTTGTTTGTAGTCTTGCCGAACGAAGAGAGGTCGAGTGACGACCTAAAGGAAGCGAGGCTTCCAATAGATCGAAACGACGATGAAAAAATTCAGAGGGCATCGAAGATGCGCTCATGAGTAGTATCCGAGCATCATGGCGGGCAGGATGGCCGGTATGATGGTCCAAAAAAAGAAGACAAGAAGAAAAATTAGGTCGAGTAACGACGTGATGAGAAATAGATTTCCCAACAGGTCGGTACTATGAGGAAAACAAGAGTGCATCGAAGACACACTCGTAGAGTAGTCCTCGAGCATTGAAGTAGGCGAGGCATGGCCTGGTTTGATGCTCAAAAAGAGAAGAAAAACTAAGTCATGGTCTTGATCGAACGAAGTGTAGAGACACCTAGATCTCCCATCATGGCCGCAAGGAGTCTAGCGGGGGCCGACCTCGTGGAGGCCTTGTAGGCGTGCCGACCTCGAAGAGGCTTCAAATCAACAATGCCCGCATCCGAGGATACCCGGCGAGGTCTTGAAAGGCACATCACATGAAGAGGTCTTCGATGGGTCGTAGGCCGAAGTTGCAATGTTGGTAGTCGGTCGATGATGAAGGCCGGCGAAACAATATCGATCTTGATCGTATGGAGTGTAGAGACACCCGGATATCTGCATGGCCGCAAGGAGTACGGCGCGAGCCACTCGAGGCATGCCGACCTAAGGAAGGTCTCAAAACATAAGCACCAAGCACCGGAAGTACTTGGCGGGGCCATTAGGCGCGCACCCCACAAGGAGGCCTTCATTCCCACGTAAAATCCTAGGTGTCCGAACGGTGGCGGGGCTACTTGAGCACACCGACCTCGAAGGTCACACTTCCGGGCGCCCAACTAGGTTGGCGGGGGCCGTAGTCATACCAAAATATTGCAAGACCTAGGTATTAAGGCACGCCGACCTCGAGGAGGTCGTTTTGGTGTCCAGACGACCAACATAGCTGCTGGCCACCCGGTGGAGCCGTGATACTAAGGTACTGTCCATCATAGCAACAATAGCCACACTGACCATGGAGGCCCAACGAAAGCTATAGATCTCCATGATGCTTCTAATCTCCAAACGTCCAAAAGGATCTGGTAGAGCAGCGAGGCACGCCTACCCCGGAAGGTCTTCAATGGAACCTACGACCATTCTGCTCAGGAAACAGAAATATAGGCTGATTGGAATAGGTCTGTTTACGTATAGAGCCATAGCGGGTGCACCGGGACGCAGAGCCTAGCGGGTGCAAATAACATTCATCAGGTCATAGAAGAAGGTCGTGGAGTCGTCGTCGAAGGGAGGGTTAAGTTAGGCGCGAGCCCTCGACATGGGGTCGGTTTTTGTCTTGTAGCGTAGACTACGGGATCACGGGTCAATAGTGGTCGAAGATGCTCTTGCCACCCAAAAAATGACAAGCGCCCACCGATCGAGGGGGATTACCGTAGCCATGTGACCTCGCGGCGGGCTCGGGCATCATTGATGCACAAACGACAAAGACGTCATGAGTCAGAAAGAGTAATGTCGTCGCCTTTAATGATGCACAGGATACAGACCCCATTGCCACGTGGTGACAGTGTCATCACTTTGCCAGCTGCCCGAGGCGCGACGTTGGCTATAGATAGGACCATGAGGCTGGAGGAGGCAAGCACCGAGCATTGTTGTGCTATGAAGCCGCGGGGGTAGTTGTGAGGCCATGCCATGGGCATGCGACCGTCCACTAGAATGTAGAGCTGTGTTCTTGTAGATACTTGAAGCTAGGTGAAACGAACCGGATTTCCGCGGACGGAAACCCGACCCTTAGCACCTCGGTGGTAGTCCCAGGAGGGCTACCACGTGCAATCCCTGTCTCAGCGATGCCATAATCCATACAAAAAGATAAAACAGAATGGAAAGATTACAACATTTATTTTATTACATTAATCAGAGTACATCTCTTCGGCACATGCCGGGTACAAGTCCATCGGGACTGAATCAAACATAAATAAAACGTCTAGCAGCGACTCCATGAAAGCGCGAGGAACTCCAGATCCGCAGGCAGCTCGAGTGTAGGAAGAGCTCTAGTCCACCCACCCGTCGTTGTCGAAGTCGTAGTCCGGCTCCGTGTCGGAGACACCGGGGTCTACCCGATAAGCGGGTAGGTCATGTCGCCTTCCCAACAAAGAGGCAAAAGTGGTGTATATTCTCCGTGCATGAATTATCCCTACTGCGGTCGTAGAAGGCTTAAGCAAAGCGACAAAGCAACGTTCAAGGTAAGGGGAATTCAGCTGTGAGGTGCACACCTCGGAGAAGCTCACGCTTCCGAGGTCCACACCTCCCGGGGTCCACACCCCCGCTCAAGGTAAACCACCCCAAAACACCGGATCTCAACCACGATCCGGATCCCAACTCTCATCCGCGATGTGGGGCCCACCGCTCCTATCCCCACATCTCAATGGCCGAAGCCGGGCTCACACACTCGGGGGGAGAGAAGAAGCACAAGAGAAGAGTAGCTAGTCAGGTGAGAGATCGAAAGACTGTCCATAACCAGTGGACACGGACTATAGCTATAGGTTTAACACACTGCAGAGGTTGTACAACTGTACCCGCCCGAATAGGACCGGAACCGGCCGTCACCGTACCCGACCCTACCATGCGGCCGAAGGCCAAGTAAGTGGGTAGTACCCTCCGCGTCTCCGAGCTCGTCCCGGCCTCCGCGGTAGAGCTCATACTGCCCGCGAGAGGTCCCTCGAAGCTGTGGAACCCTTCCTCGGCCTCGCTGGGGCAAAGTCTTCTAAGGAGGCAAAGACCACTCCCAACACGATCACACCGATCCGCCTACAAGAGGGGCCCTATCCACTACAAGTCTCACCCCGCACCCCCGCCCAATACAAGGTGGGCGGTTTGTACGGTAAAAGTCATCTGAAGCAAGGTCAACTGACGATCGGTCCTTAAGGGGCCGAGAGCGAGCACTCGCCATCTCAATCCCACACGACACGTCCCTCGGGTTATAGGCTAGATCACATCTTCCCTCGGTAGACGTTCACGAGTAACCAAGCGGCTCGCTCCCGCCAAAACACAGCAAGGGGACACGCACCCAGAACGCACGCTAGAAACACACCGAGATATCCACATCTCAGTCCAAGCCCAGAGTATCATCCATAATCAAGCAACAAAAGTATGGATAGTTGAGGTAAGGGACTAGCTAGGGGTCTGTAGCAAGTCCCGCAGGTAGTAAATCAAGGAATCAGGGTATAACAAAACATCAAGGCATGACTATTAAACTGGTTATGCAATTCATCAGAGCAATGCATATAAAGTAAAGCACTAGCATCTAATTAACAACATGGGATCTACATGGTTGGGAGTGACATGACACCTTCGTTGCCGTTGAAGCGGTCGTCGTCCGAGCAAGTGTACTCGGGGTCCTCCGCGTCCTCCTGGTCGAAGCTCGGGTCTGTGGCACGAGATTCAACGCGAAAATAAGAATACGGTGCACATCTAAGCAATAACTCCAAATAAGAACCAATTTTTAGAAGATCCAAAAGAGCTCAAACTACCTACAAACAGCAAGGTTTCAAAAATACGAATTTATAGAAATTAGTTTTATAATTTTCTGAGCTTCCTATAAATAGTTATGAATTTTTAAAGGTTAAAACCATTTACTAAGCATTTCTGGAAATTAACCCAGAAAAAGAAAAGGGATTTTGGAAAAGATGTCGCCGACGTCCCGCGGTTAACAGGCCGAAGATGGGCCAGAAGTGTCACTGGGTCGTAGGTGGCCCAGTGGACTTGGTCCAGATAGCTGGTGGGTCACGGCCCAGATGAACCGGGCATCACAACCCGGCGGGCAAACTAACAAAGGTTCGAAAATCACCCCAAACACTCCCCCGCGCGTAACCGACGCGGCCGTTAAAGATTAGTTGGGCTTAGGGCCCGGCATCCGGCCGGCGGCCCACTCCTCGTTCGATTCATCGCACCGGGTTCGCATGCATACCGGGTGTTCGATGAAACGCCCGGCACTCCTTGCGACGGCGCCGTGCAACACCGCTCCCGAGGTCCTTACGGCGGTGGTTGGGGTTCACCCGGCGGCAAGCCTTCGACCCGCGGGTCGCCCACGGCGCCCGGAACAATTTCTCGAGGCCGAGACCGGCGCGCTAGGCATGGGCGCCGGCGCACCGCGCGCGGCGGTGCGGGGTGCGGGCCGACCTCCGGCTCGCCCGTGGCTCCACGCCGGGGTGCGTGGTTTACCGGCACGCCGGCGTGCGGTTTCCCCGTACACCCACACGGAGCGGCCGCCCCCGGTAACCGAGAGGCGCGGCCCGCGGCGTCGCGGCGGCGTCAACAATACCTGCACCCAGACAAAGCATGCCGACCAGTTCGCAGGGGAAACGCACGGTGACGGCGAGCACAAGGACATGGAAGGTCCAAGTGCTACGAGCCGTAGCGAGCGCCCTCAAGCACACAAGGCTATCCCGCGACCTAGTCCAGAGCACGCCATGGTGTGTGGCCACAGCCGTGCTTGCGCACGCGCGGCCTTGCCGTGCCCGCTCGGTGCGCCCCCTTTGGTAGCCGGAGGCGCGGCTCGAAGCGAGGGCAGCAACGCACACAACATTCCCTGCACAAGAAAACACGGCACGACGGCCGGTCCCAAACACCTTCCTCGCACGGCGACGGCGGCGCCCAATAGCACGAACGGCTCAGGAGCCCCCTCCCGCGGTACGGTAGTCCTGCGGCGCGATGGCCAGCAACCAGGCATGATCAAACGGGCGACGCGTCTCAACGTCGCCGATTCATCACAGGAAAGAGACCAAGGGGGAGGAGAGATTAGATTGGCCGGGCGGTGCTCACGGTGGGGCGGCGGTGTAGTCGTGGCCGGCTTAGGGTAGTCGGTGGCGTGGCGATGATGTTCAGGGCGATGTAGGCGTTCCGGTGGTGTAGTGTCACACCCGACTTTCCGAAGAAAACCAAGTGCATACCTATATGCATGCCGGGATCAAGTTTCATGCATATAGTGACAAATAAGTGAATACGAAACAGTATCACGTAAGAAAAAGAAAGATTATCGAGAGATTTACGCTTAATCACGGAAACGAAGGCTCCAAACATCACGGGCAATCGAGCGGGGGTTGCGTACGCCTAGCACCAAGCAACATCTTCACAAGACTTCAAAGTAGCATCCTCTTTACGAGCAACAATGGTTATAGCAAGGGTGAGCACTTGTCGTACTCAGCAAGTGTGGAGAAAAGAATGAATGCAAAGGCTTTATAGTGGACTGGGGTATAATCATTTAAGCAATTTTAGTTGGTCAAATTTTATTAGCACCTGATTACTAATAAAGTATAAGTTTATACCAACCCACAATTAAGCATAAGGTAAGAAATACGCCATAAGCACATGGCAAGCATAACCAGAGAACACGATTTAAGTCCATCTTCAAGTTCAGTTATCATGTGAGGGTCCAGGCCGCCCGTGACCGTGGGCACGACTAATCGATTAGTTTTACACTCTGCAGAGGTCGTACATCTTTACCCACAAGTCGCGTAAAAGTCCCGAAGAACTTTAGACCCAACCATGCGGTGCTAGCTAGGCACCATACCACACTTCCGAGGTGTGATTGCATAGGGACGCTACGAGGCCGTTACAAAGATCCCCAGATGTAGGCTTCCCGCTAGGTTACCTGGTCAGTGCAACGTATAAAGCTCCCGGACGAGTACCGTGTATTAGCCAAGCCCACACCTACGCCCGAGCAGGTCCATACGCCACTACCCGCCAGCCCCCAACCCTTATCAGGTAAAGCATACCTAACACCTAGTTCACTAATTAATAAGCCAAGACAGAGCCATATGTCTTGTGGTAGCACCGTTTTCCCGGGTGGTCGCTCCATGTTCCGATTAATGCACGGTGATCTTGTATTAACGTCCAAAGATATAACATAAAGGTATAACAAGTTTCATCATTATTGTTCATTAAAACCACCATAACCCAGGTATAGCAACTAAGCATAGCTACCCAACATAAAGATAAACCCGTTTGATCAAGGCACAGGATAAATAACACTAGTCAAACCTTAAACATGGGTCCCATCATATTAATGCAAGCATATGCAATGAGTGATTAAACATAATTCTTAGGACAAAAGATCAAGGACACACTTGCCTTTAACCAAGGTAATGTCGTTGCTCGAATATCTTCAACTTTAAGCTCTTCCAAACTTCTCGAACGGCGTTCCACTCTAAGCGCATCAATCATCGAGCACAAACATACACAAAGCAAACAAACACATATACTAAGAACAAAGCACCAATCAAAAGAAAACTTTAAAAGAACGCACTAAAGGATAAGCTCGATTAGATGGATCACTAAAGCACACAAACCGTGCTTGGAAGGGAAAGGCTTGGTTTGCTTTAAAGAGGTGATTGCGGAAGATTGAGCAAGGACCGGAAAGATCACACTTAGATTGAGCTGAGAAAAGAACGTCTAACGAACATTTTGCATATATGAAAGAGCAAGGCTATGAGCTAGTTTCATTTTAATTAACAAAACAAATATAAAGGATATTTCAGAAATAAAATACCCTATGTTGACATTAATGCAGTATTAAACTTTATTTATGAAACCGGTGTAAAGAACTAGTCAAGTTTTATTAATAAAGATTCATATATGAATTAACCGATTAAACATTTAATTTAGAAGAACTAAACTATATGAACAATCTAAACGAAACTTTGTAATTCGAGTAGACCATATTATTAATAAAAATATTATGGTATTGGCATTAATCAAATTAATATTTATCATAAAAGCCGATGTAAAAGCCTAATCAAATTTTAATTAAAAAAAAGATTAATTAACTATTAAACAAATTAACATTTGGTTTACGAAAACCGAGATAAAGATCTAATTAGCTTTTATGTACAAAAACATGTGATAGAAACATTAACCAAATTAAATTTACTTATGAAAAACGATATATAGATCTATATTGCTTTTATTTATAAAAGACATGTATACTAGATATCAATCAAAATTAATATTAATTTTATTTTCAGAAACAAAACATGGTGAAAACACACCACTAACGCGTGCTTTACATTATTATGGACCTAACGCAACTTGAACGGATTAAATCGGAGCTAAAACGAAGATTTGGTGAGCAAAACAAGATTGCAGGGACCTAGTCATGATTAACTATAGATTTCAGGGAGTAGCTGAAAAGAATCGCAAGACACATTAAATAGTGCTCACAAAAAGAGTAAACTGCGGGGTTAGATTTATAAAAGTGCTTGGGATGGATTGGATCTAAGGAATCTAATCTTTCCGGGGGGTTTTCGAGGAAAGGTGCAAGACTCAAAAGTGGATCTAATTATTTTCCGGATTTTGCGGGGGGTCACGTGCAAAGCCGCCACCTTATCTTCTTCCTCGGCACGGACCGAACGGGGGGCAATCCAAGGGGCGGCCGCGGCTGCGGTGGCCATGGGCGCCGCACTCCGGCGGCTAGGAGCTTGGATGAGATGCAAAACGGAGAGAGGAGATCGAGAGGATCGCGATGATGTGCTCACCCGCATGGGAGACGAACGGAATCGGCCGGAATCGAAGAGTCAACGCCGGCGGATTTCGTTCCGGGAGCGGCGGCGCCGCTCGACTCCCCGGCGGCGCGGGCGGCTCGGGGGTGCGGGCGGCGGCGTGCGCGCGGCGGGGCGCGCGCGCGGCGGGGGGGGGGCGCGGGCTTGGCCCCCCCGCCTTTATGGGCGCGGGCGCGGGGGCACACCCGCCCGGCGGCGGCGGCCATGGCTCGCCGGCCGGATGGGCCCCGCCAGCCGGCGGGCGCGGGCGGGCGGGCGGACCGGGTCGGGCCTCCGGGCTCGGCCCGTTAGGATAGGTTTTCTTTTTTTTTGTTTTTTTTCGAAGCTATTTCCGGTGCGAAAAATAATCCGAAAATTCGTGAATTATTTTAAAGCACCAAAAATACTCGGAAAATCACAAAAAATCTAGGAAAATTCCTAGAGATAGATTAGGTCATGAACAATCCAAATAAAGCATTTGGTGCTCATGAAAAAGATTTTAGCGCCTTCTAATAAATAGAAATGGCTCAAGGAAAATGAGAATAAATCCCAGAAAAGTCCGGAAAATTCTCGGAAGGATTTGGACAGCTCCTAATCGCATTTTTGAAACCTTTTACACTCAAGAACCACTAGATGCATCGGCATGAATGCAACACACATAACTTTTTATTTAATTTAGAAAATCAAACAAAGGATTTTTCCTATACTATATTCCCTGTAAAGAAAAATAAATGTTGGAAAAATTTTAAAATTATCAGAAAATCGTTATTTAATTATTATCTCTATTCACATCCTGAAATTGGAAATTTCAGGGTGTGACAAATCTACCCCCCTTAAACGGAATCTCGTCCCGAGATTCGAAGAAAGAAGAAGCAAGGAGGAGGGAGATAAACAAAGGCGTTGCTCCCAAAGTAGGTAGGCGGCCATCCTCTTTTGTCGATGAGTGTGAAATCGTTATTCCTCATCTTGCCTTATTCATTGGGGTCTTCATCGAGTGAGTTTGATGGGATAGGAGCAAGCTCAAGGTGGGAAGGAAAGTAGAGTGAGGCCTTCTTTTCTTCATCTTGCTCACTTTACCTAACGATGGTGACAAGTAGCATTTGCTTGTTGACTTTGGTCTTGTCTTCAATTCCTTCTTATGATGTCCTTCATTAGAACAGAGAGAGATAGCAAGGATGTGGGAGGTACAAAAGGAAAACCCAACTAGGCAACCGATGTCACCGTAGGTGGAAGACCCACAATACACCAACACTCACCACAAAGAACCAACGAAGCAATGTCATAAAACCAAGCATCATCAAGCAAACACTGAATTCCACCAATCAAGGCATAGCTAAAGGGAACGACACTACACGTTGTTAAATAAGTCAGGGGTATCCTCCTAATAGATCAGATGTAGCTCCCAGCAGGGATCTCCATAAATAATGGATTTTTCCCAGATCAAGGAGTACGAAATTATGAGTTCAACCTAACTGGAATCACCTCAATCGGAGGTTCGAACTCGAGATATGAATTAAACAAGATGGCTATGTCGGCGGTGTTGGCGGATTCGAATGCTCCACTAATTCGTAGGTATCTCGTTTTTCATAAGCAAATTTAATTTGGTTAATGTTTCTATCACATGTTTTTGTACATAAAAGTGGATCTAATTATTTTCCAGATTTTGCGGGGGGTCACGTGCAAAGGCGCCACCTTATCTTCTTCCTCGGCACGGACCGAACGGGGGCAATCCAAGGGGCGGCCGCGGCTCCGGTGGCCATGGGCGCCGGCACTCCGGCGGCTAGGAGCTTGGATGAGATGCAAAACGGAGAGAGGAGATCGAGAGGATCGCGATGATGTGCTCACCCGCATGGGAGACGAACGGAATCGGCCGGAATCGAAGAGTCAACGCCGGCGGATTTCGTTCCGGGAGCGGCGCGCGCCGCTCGACTCTGGCGGCGCGGGCGGCTCGGGGGTGCGGGGGCGGCGGCGTGCGCGCAGCGGGGGGCGGCGCGCGGGCGGGGGGGGGGGGCACGCGGGCTTGGCCCCGCCCTTTTATGGGCGCGGGCGCGGGGGCACACCCCGCCGGGCGGCGGCGGCCATGGTCGGCCGGCCGGATGGGCCCCGCCGGGCGCGGGCGCGGGCGGGCGGGCGGACCGGGTCGGGCCTCGGGCTCGGCCCGTTAGGATAGGTTTTCTTTTTTTTTTTTTTTTTTTTCGAAGCTATTTCCGGTGCGAAAAATAATCCGTAAAATTTCGTGAATTATTTTAAAGCACCAAAAATACTCGTAAAATCACAAAAAATCCAGGAAAATTCCTAGAGATAGATTAGGTCATGAACAATCCAAATAAAGCATTTGGTGCTCATGAAAAAGATTTTAGCGCCTTCTAATAAATAGAAATGGCTCAAGGAAAATGAGAATAAATCCCAGAAAAGTCCGGAAAATTCTCGGAAGGATTTGGACGGCTCCTAATCGCATTTTTGAAACCTTTTACACTCAAGAACCACTAGATGCATCGGCATGAATGCAACACACATAACTTTTTATTTAATTTAGAAAATCAAACAAAGGATTTTTCCTATACTATATTCCCTGTAAAGAAAAATAAATGTTGGAAAAATTTTAAAATTATCAGAAAATCGTTATTTAATTATTATCTCTATTCACATCCTGAAATTGGAAATTTCAGGGTGTGACATGTAGTTGTCCACGGCGGTGATCCCGCCCCTCGGCTCCGCCCTTGCTCTCGGCTCCTCACTCCCGGCTCCTCGTTCCGGCTCCTTTCTTTCCGGCGCGGTGCGGCGGTGACGCGCTCCTTCCTTCTTCCAGCCCGGCGCAAGCAGAGACGGTGGAGAGTGGAAAACCCCAAAGGGGTTGGTGGCTTGGCGTCCTTGATTCGCCTGCCTGGCGCCCTTTTGAAGCGAGGCCGCGGGCAGCCAGAGGCGGATTGCCCCCAGTGCCCCTGGCCGTTCGCCGGGCTGGGCAAGTGGATCCTGTGGCCGCCGCTCGTTCACGCCTCGGATGCGCGCGGTGTGGGGGCAATAGGGTAATTGCCTACCCCACGGTCGGACCCGGACCCCAATGCGCACGCACGGTCCTCGGCGTGCGGGCCGCCGGCCGGCGCGACCGCCCCGTCGCCGCCCGCGCACCGGCTCGGTTGACGGCTGCTGGAAAAGGTGAAGAAGAAAGGGGATGAAGGGGGGGGAACTGACAGCTGGGCCCCCTTCGTCAGCGGGTGAGGCAGAAAAGAATAGAAGGTGAGGATGGTGGGCTGATGCGGCCGGTTAGGTTGCTGGGCCGGCTGGGCTTTAGGATAGGCCGGCCTAGGAAGAAAACTGAAACTTGAGAATAAAGGTTGGTTTAAAAGCTATAGTTTGAGTTTGAATTTGGATAAATTCCAAATTCAAACCACACACAAATAAGATCCAAAATAAACCAGAAAAGTCCAACTCACATATTTTACCATAGTTTAAATATATGTTTTTTTATAAATGGGTTAATCCGGTGGAGAATTTAGAAGAGGGATAGCAATTTGGCTTGAAAATTGATAGCACTCGATTTCAGTCAAAAAGTTTTAAATTTTCGCAAAATTTGCACACCTAAATTCCTGGGTTGTTACACTAGGAGAATTCTCACGAAGTGCGTGCAACATCTCCATCCTCCGAGCCCGGCCTCGCATGGTACCAGCGAGTTTGGAGGTGCCGCCGGTCGAGCCGGAGCTATATTGGGACGTCTCCGGTGAGCACCGTGAGCTCACGGGGCTTGGTGTTCAACACCGAAGAGCA
The DNA here is from genome assembly GCA_947561735.1 of Cenchrus americanus. Taxonomy (NCBI): domain Eukaryota; kingdom Viridiplantae; phylum Streptophyta; class Magnoliopsida; order Poales; family Poaceae; genus Cenchrus; species Cenchrus americanus. Next base: position 239,208,703 of record OX387244.1, on the reverse strand, counting down.
ATCTCGTGTCTCCATTCCAATAGTTGGAGCCGAGCATGCCTTAGATTACGTGCCGTCCCGAAGTAGGTCTCCGCAAGGACGCCATCAAGGTCTTGATGCTAGGAGAAGTCTCGCGACATGCCCCCGCTTTCGTAGAATAGGTCATGGTGACCGCTCCGAGTAGCTCGGGCCTTGTAGTATGTTTATCCCGTGTGCGGGTTCCGGATCCGGTGAGGTCGCATGCGACTTGTGTACCCTTAGATTCTCGGATCCAATAAGGTCGTAGGTAGTAGGTACCCCGGGGGTAATCCATATAATGTTCACTCTCTTCTCGTCATGTACTTGGTCGATTTGGAAAAATTATTCACCAAAGACCTAATTTCATATGATGTGAGGGCTTACAAATTGTGCTTGCCATCGGGGAGACCCGATGCTATCTTCTCGTTTGGTCGACGACCTAAACTCGCATTTAGGTCGTAGCGCTTGGTCCGTTAGCGAAAATTCTCGCCTCAATATTCTCGCAAACTTCTCGGGATAGAGCCGTTGGGGCGTGTTGTACGGAGCAAGGAGCCTCAACGGATAGATTCGGTGGCCCCCTATAAATAGAGTGAGCCTAACTCGGGGCGACCCCATTCCCTTCGTCTTCTTCCTCTCGCTCCCGTCGCTTTCTTCGTCCTTTTACTCCACAGCGATCTTGCGACCGCCTTGCTCCCGCGCCCGCGCGCCCAACTTCCTTCTCCGGCTAAGCCCGTGGTAGTGCCACCGCTTCACGCCGTGCGCCTCCAGCATATGCGTGTTAAGTCTCTGTGCCACATTAGATCCACCGCAAACCCTAACCCTAAGATGGCGGCGGAGACAACTTGCATCCCGACCCCCGGGCGGTGTGGGTCCGGTCGACGATGACCGAGGCCAAGATCCAGGCGTTGGTAGACGGGGGCCGCTCGCGGCCGAAGACGGAGGTGGAGTGGAGGGCGGCCGTCGGGGAAGATTTCCCGAGCGAGGACGTCAAGGAGCAGGTCGTCTTCGGTTCCTTCTTCGAGCGCGGCTTCAACCTCCCGGCGGAGACTTCTTAGAATAGAATAGAATAGAATAGAACTAGCCGACGCTTTCGGGAAGGATAGGCCTCAATTAGCATTCTATCGAGTCATTTTTAGCAATCCCGCATTCAAATTTCGGTCTTGTTCTTGCACACGGAAAAAAGGTTATGCGGGTCAAGCTCGAGGATGAATACCGCTCTATGGCATTAGCACTTGCCGTTACGGTGTGGATAGGCCTCATCTTACGTGATGTTGGTTTTCCCTTATAAAAGCACAAGCTTCTAGAAGATTAGGTAGATGAGTACCGAGCGAGAAGAAGAAACCTATCACGGCGAATTCCGTGGTTCAAGATGTGGTTTCCGTGCGTACCTTGAGCCGCCGGAGGAAGAGGACGGATGGGATGCCCGTAGAGAAGTGCGGTCGAAACCAAACCCATTGACTTCTTATTGTTTTGTTCTTTCGGGTGAAGTCGGATTCGTAAAACAAGGCAAGTAGATAAGCTATGGCGATACATAACTCTCCTCGTTTAGAAGACGGTATCTTTCTCCCCTTAAACTTCAAGGAAGAGAAGGGCGAAGCATATACCTTGCCAACGGCACGAAGCGAATCTTGCAAGCCGCCCTAGCCCTACGCCTAGATTGATATTCACAAGAACAATAAGTTGAGAGGAGGAGCAATAAACCGGACGAAAGCAAGGTGGGAAGAAAGCGATGACCGGCGATGGTGAAAAGCTCGACTCCTTTGGATTCCGGATTAGAAGTAGCTCCGCCGCGGCTAGAAGGCGATTATCATAATTTGAGGATGATGGATTTTTTATTCACAAGCTAGATCGTATTATAAAGGAACGAGGCCCATCTATAATCTATAGTAGGTGGGCCCCGGCTCTTCACGAGGGTCGGTGCGGCTTTAAAGCTCCTAAGTCGTCCACTATACTATACAATAAAAGAATCGAAGCCGGAGGAAACAAGTGAAGGTGGATCGGCGATTCCCGTTCGTGTGGTTCCAAAACTATAAACTATTCCTCTACTCGCTATGCGAAAAAAACCCGAGAAAATAAGTATAGTCTAGATCGTACTCATGAAACTCATATAAGAACAAGGTATGGAAATTCATCTTTACGAGGTCGGAGGAAGAGTAGGTTATTCGGCCCGAGACTCGAGATGATCGATCTTGAAATGATAAGAGAAGGACCCACCCCTATAAATAAACTATTCCAATGACTTTGTTCGCTTCCCCCGAGGCAACGGCCGTACTCGGCACACGGACCGGCTTATGAGCGAGGATTTATCGCCAAGTGCGTATGGTTGCTACCCGTATTCGATAGGCCACTTAATGACACCGGCTCCCGGTTATTGACTTATGAAGACTGTCTTCTCGGACATCCAAGAATCAAATTGGATCGTGCAAAAAAATCAATCGTAGATAATGACGGAAGAGTTAGCCCTTGGGGCACGAGGGGGCCCCCCCCGCATGGGGTCGCTACTTAACTTGACAAGCCGTGTTTCAAGTGTTGCCGTGTCAAATCGAGATTGTGTGGGTGTTCGTCTACCGCTCATGTTCGACGCTATCGAAAATCATGCATTGGATGGATGCCCGGCATTGAGAAGGAAGGACGCTTTCGCAGGCGAAAGGCCATGGGGAGAGAGAGCGTTCGTGATCCATGGATCTCCGATCGGAAACCGTATCCAAGCTCCGTGGCTAGTCCGCGCTCTTTGGACTTTTCAAACTTAGCGAACCGAAACATCCGAGTAGCTAAAGGAAGGAAAATCAACCGAGATCCCGTTAGTAGCCGCGAGCGAGAGCGGAACAAGGGTTTTCATCAAAAGAAATCCGAAGCGGTTTCATTCGATTTGTTGTGGATTGGATGATGGAGAAACCAGCAAGCAGCAAGCGTAGGCCGTGTTGCCGTAGCGCGCCCTACGGAGTTGTACAAAGTCGCAACCCTCGGGGCGCAAGCATAGGCAACACAGACCGATGACGGGGTGGGGCGCGCGCTGAACTCGGTTTTCTAAAAAAGATTGGAAGATCCGGCCAAAGAAGGTGATAGCCCCGTTCATTCGTTCCCATGGTTCGATCCTTCCCGCAAAACGCGGCGTGTTCGAATGATGATCGCTTTTACGCGAGAAAGGGGGACCACCCTCTAAGCCTAAGTATTCCTCAATGACCGATAGCGTACAAGTACCGTGAGGGAAAGGTGAAAAGAACCCCAATCGGGGAGTGCAATAGAGAACCCGAGATCCGATGCGAACAATCGGTCGAAGGAGCGGAGCGCGGGCGCACTCACTCTAACGGCGTACCTTTCGCATGATGGGTCGGCGAGGAAATGGGAACGGCGGCTTAAGCCATTAGGTGTAGGCGCTTTCCGCAGGTGGAAGATTTACGTTCTTCCTATTTGACCCGAAACCGATCGATCTAGCCATGAGCAAAAGGTTCAAGAGAGCTCTAACAGTGCCTTGGAGGACCGAACCCACGTATGTGGCAAAATACGGGGATGACTTGTGGCTAGGGGTGAAAGGCCAACCAAGATCGGATATAGCTGGTTTTCCGCGAAATCTATTTCAAGAGAGCGTATGATGTCGATGGCCCGAGGTAGAGCACTCAATGGGCTAGGGTGGCCCCCCATTTCTCTTTACCAACCCCAGGGAAACTCCGAATACAAGGCCGTCATCCTTAGTACATACAGATCGATTGGGTGCTAAGATCCAAAGTCGAGAGGGAAACAACCCGGATCGTACGCTAAGGTCCCTAAGCAATCACTTAGTGGGAAAGGAAGTGATCGAGCGATGACAACCGGGAGGTGGGCTTGGAAGGCCCATCC